>NDXB01009300.1:451424-481732 GCA_002631895.1 Agapornis roseicollis
GCAGCAACCAATCGGCCTTATTAGCCTTGTTCCCGGGCTAAGTCAAAACACAGCTACTAAAGAGAAGAAAAACTGACTGCAACTGCTGAACCCAGGACAGTTGTTTTATTTTTTATTTTTTTTTTTTTTAGGGATAAAAAGAAGCATTTGTCTTTACAAGAGGGTAAATTATATAAATGAAGCGTTTTCCATTCTAAGATACAGGCTTAATGAGATGAAATCTTGGGACCTCTGGAATTCTGATCCAAGAGAAAATAAACCAAATGCAACATAGGCCAATTGGATGAATGTGTTAAGGAGGAAAAGAGAGAGAAAAGCTGACCATGCACAGAGTTTGAATAGAGAGTTAAAAAAACCCCAGAGTTGATGATGACTGAACATTCATATTGCCAGGGTTCTCCCAAAGCACAATGCAGCTGTTACTTGGAGTGGAAACAGTTTGTGAAGAGTTGACAGGCTGAATTGATTTAATGTGCTCAGAACGAAACAATTATTTAGCAAAAGAAAGTATGAAGATGGGTAAAGGATTTCTTAAGCCTTGAACAAAAAACCCTAAGATTTCTTTCCTGAGGCTCAGTAAATGCTTTTCCTCAAACTAATTTTCAGTGTTGCAGCAAAGAGGGATACAGAGTTCAGTATCAGGCATCCTGTGTACAAACACTTCCATTGTGTCCTTTGTTCCCATTTGAAGGCTGCATAGTGGCAATTACTCTGAGCTAGTGTTTATTTGGATCCTTTCTCCTAGGTGAAGGAGGGATCAACAGGGAATAGTGATTTTTCTATTAGAGAAAACTTTGACCATAGCAAATTCATTCTGAGGGCAAAAGCAACAAACCCCATAAACTTACACTACTGAAATCCAGGGGGAATTAGGCTGAGAAATGTTTTGGTCCCTTTGGTGTTCTGGGGTAATTCTGTCATGGTCTGCAAAAGCTGTTAGTATTCCTAGCTGTGCCAAGGGGGTAACTCTTGTGAACAAGGGAGGTCACAAACTGCAGCCACAAGAGGATTAAATTCCTCTGGGATCAGGAGTGTTCTGGATTTTAAATTTCCATTGGAGAACTTTGTGTGCAGAATACTCTCCTTTCGGATCCACCCCAAGATCTACAATACAAAATCATGAAAATTTTCCCTCTCAGGAGTCTTTGGATCCTGACTCCTGTCATTTTTTAATTCCCATTGTTCTTTCCCTCCATTTTAGGAGTAGCCTAAGTAAGTTTGGTGTTTCTTTCACTTCTTCTCTTTTGTTTTGTTTTTTTGTTTTGTTTTTTTGTTTGTTTGTTTGTTTTTTTTTTGATTTTTATTTAGGAGGAAGGAATAGAATCATGAAACCAGGTGAATTATTTATTGTGCCTGTTACATAGTTGACATAGTGACTAAACTGAGAACACTTTTCAACACGTAATTTTTACTTGGTTTTTTTTGGTTTTGTTTGTTGGTTTGTTTGTTTTCCTAAATTTAGCTGGTACATTTTCCAAATCTTTACCTAAAAAAATATTTTTTACATTCTGAAGCCCATCTTTAAGCCTCTTGAAATCACTGGAACAAAACCAGGAGTCAACATTCTCTCCCTTCCCACAGGAATGGATCCAGTGCCCCAGCGTCAGTCAAGAGCAGGTGAGGATAAGTGTCTCCAGCTGGCTTAATGCAGAGGATTTTTCACCCTCTGTTATGATTGGCAGCACATTTCAGCTTGGTTTATGTGAACAAAGCCAGCAAGCAAGAAGCAATAGGGCACAGATCCTCTGAGGCTTCAAAGCTAAGCTTTTCCCACTTAAATGTCAGTCGACTACTGTTTGTCATCAGCATGGAAAGACCTGACAGAATGAAATTAGTCTTTTCTGCTTGTTTAATACCCATGTGGCAGTGGGCCACACTGGGAAACTAAGCATGCCCAGGAAGGTGAGGATGCTGCCTCACAAACATTCCATGCAAGGACACTGCAATAGGCTCAGGGCTCCCAACTTCATCTTTTAAAACCTGCCTCAGAGGCAGGGGTAGTTTCTCATTGTGCTTGCTTTTTGCATACAAGAAGATGTCCCAGACAGCCTTTGCATACCTTACTAACCAGTTCTGGGTGTTTTGATGCTTTCCAGAGTGCATAATCATGCATCCAGATCCAGAGGCACATGGTCTTTCCAAGGGCAGCCTCTGGCCGTGCTTATGAGTTTGTTGTCTGGCCCAGTACTAAGTATGACAATGCAGGAAGCAGTAGTAGGGCTCTATCTGGGCTCTGAAGGATGAAGAGTGGTGTATTCCCACATGTGAGGGCAGTAGGGTTAGGATTTTAAGAATAGGAGTCTGCAGTTCTTGCTTGCACCATTGACTTTTGAGGGGATTCTTTGGAAATTAAGGATGGTGTTTGTGTGACTGAGGTGTTTAAGTAGAAAAAGCCCCTGACTCTGTTTGTCTTCATCTGTGCTGAAATCAAGAATGGCATCTCTAACTTTTAAGTAAGGATTATAGTCAAAAGGGTTACTCTGATGAAAATAAATATTTCATCTAGTTGTTCATAAGCCAAATGCTGCGGATGACTCACTGTTGGGTCAAGTTCATACTGCAGCTATCACTGCCTGAGTAAATAATACTATTAATTGTTTGCATTTAGCTCTGCTTGTAATCTCTCTTGGACATTTTATTTGCAATTGTCATCAAGATGAATTTGTGCCCTACCAAACTGCAAACAAGAGCTGCCATCCCCACCAGTTTATTCATGCCAGTGGCTTCAATTAGCTGAACTCTGAAATACATCTGTCTTAGGAAGGGAAGTACTATATCTAACAAGTCATTTTTTCTCTGTGTCAAAATAGGAATATCACAATGAAGATCTGATGTCAATGACTGGAATAGAGCTATGAATAATAGTATCTAATGAAGGTATTAATTTAAACTCGTAATATCATCTTAATGGAAACATGTTGCAAAGTTAAATTGCATTTTTCCCCCCTTTCAAATTAGCACAGTCGATTAACAGGTGTCCTCCATGTATAATTATTTTCAGTGGAATGAAAAGCTGAGTTAAACATTACAGCTGTATAGGAGTATGTTATGGTCAGGCACTTTGAGAAGATGAAGGCAGAGAGGAGTGGAAATGTGGATCAGGAT
This sequence comes from Agapornis roseicollis, assembly GCA_002631895.1. Taxonomy (NCBI): domain Eukaryota; kingdom Metazoa; phylum Chordata; class Aves; order Psittaciformes; family Psittacidae; genus Agapornis; species Agapornis roseicollis. The sequence goes on from NDXB01009300.1 coordinate 454,530, forward strand.
ATTCTGCCTATGTTCCAGTTTGCTAATCCCATCCCACTTAGTCAAAGCTGCCTGGTAGTTTCAGTTAGTTGCTGTGTTCTCCTCATATTTCCTTGGAGGGCTGGGTGCTTTGCAATATAAAATTGAAAAGCTGCTTCCCCCGATGTGTGCCTGCCCTTAACTCTCAAGTAGCACAAATTTCAAATAACAGATCTATTTCACCTTTATTTTCATGTGCAAGAAAGGCATTTCATTTTATCTGTCTCTCTGTATAGAGATATATGTATATGAACATACATATGTATGTCTTACTTTAAAGGCTGCCTGCAAACTGAGTCTTTCGCTTTTCTCATGGAACATCGATGGAAAAAAAATTGTCACACTGTTTTAGCCAAAATATCTGGTTGTATATTTTCTAGCTTTCTAGTTGTATGACAAATGGTCTTATAGGGTAATTCAGCTCATCACCCAAACTGCTTTTGAATGTTTTGATAATAAAGGTCTAGTATTAAGCTTCCACATCAAGACTTTCAAAACAGTATCTTTTGATGAGCTGGTGATGACAGGGGTTAAAGCGGGGATATCTGGGTCTGAAGATATGGAATAAACGATGAAACCGTGTTTGTCTAAAAAAAAAAAAAAATATCAGATATTTTGTTCTTTTGGTATTTCTGAAGTGGAATATTGAGCATCTGTGGTTACCCACATGTAGAGGTCATCAGTGTGACTTGTTTATAGGATATATGTGCCATAATGCTGAAGAGACAGATATACTCTTCAAGGTATATCCATCTGGATGAAGGGGTACTTCAGAATTAACTTTATTTACCCTATTGTAAAATTAATACTCACCATTTAAGTGAATGAAACCTGTTTTATTCAAAATCCAAAGTCAGCCAAAATCAATGAAAAACTTTCCATTAAAATCAGTGAGCTTTGATTATAAGCAAAAAGAATTAATTTTGAAGGAATAAGAACATCTGAGCAGCCTTTACAAATGGATGGAAAATAATAAGAACAGTTTGCATTTGCACAGACTTCTTCCCCTACAGATTTCATTCTATGTTGAAAATGGACTCCTTGAACAAGCTTTAACTCCATTTAAATATTCATACACATAGAACGAGATTGTTTTATTTAAGATTTTTCTTTTCCATCATCAAACATAACTTCTTAATCATGTTTTTTTTTTGGGTTTTTTTTTTTTTTTTCCCTTTTTTTTTTTTTTTAATTTTTTTCTTTCCCTTTTTTGGGTGGGATGGAGGATATTCTTTATGTCAGACTGGAAGAGAAATGAGATATTAGTCCCACAGATGATGGTGAACTCTGTAGCCCAGACTCCATAATATAAGAATGTGAATAACTGAAGCCANTTTTTTAATATTTTTCATCACCTCTACCCAGACATTAGGTTTCCTAAGACATCCAGATCCCTGTCTTGGCAGGTTATTAATTATCACAGCTGGAGGTGGGGTGTTGTGGCTGTTTCTTGCTGTTTGTCATTTGGCAGTAAAACTGAATGAAAACTAAAGCTTTGGAATAAAACAGAAATAAACCCCAACATTTGTATACAGAGCACATTAGCTGAACAGCTGCTGGGTTATTTTTCAGACCATCTCTGATGTCCCTTATCCTTCTTTCTTGAACTTCTCTTTTCTTAACTTAGAGATTTCAGAGCTATTTCAGCTGCTCCAGCCAATGAGTCAGCTTAATTTGGAGCTTGGCTCAGATGCCTCTGTACAAAGACCTGTAGAATGGGGAATAAACAAGAAGAATTAGAGATGTGTACATGTCTATGGGGATATGACATCATTGGAATGGCAGAAACATGGTGGGATGTCTCCTATGATTACTGTTGGAATAGAAGGTTATAGACTCCTTAGGAAAGACAGGGTGGGCAGGCTGGGAGGCGGTGTATTTAAGTCAGTGCCAGACTGGAGAGTACAGAACACTGCTTGGGGACAAGTGGTGGGCCAACTGAGAATTTATGGGTCAGGGTCAAAGGGAGAATAACAATGGGGACCATTACTGTGGGGTTCTGCTACAGGCCACCCAATCAAGAGGACTGTGTGTACTCTATAGACAGGCAGGAGCTGCTTCATGCTCTCAGGCCCTTGTCCTCATTGGGGACTTCAATTGCCCCTATATATGTTGGAAGGACAGTACAGGCCAGCACAAGCAATCCAGGAGGTTCTTCAATTGTGCAGAAGTCAACTTCCTCCTGCAAGTAATAGAGGAGCCAAAAAGGAGAAGTGCCATGCTTGACCTTGTACTCACCAACAGGGAGAAGCTGGTTGGGAATGTGATGCTCCAAGGCAGCCTTAGCTGCAGTCATCATGAGATGGCAGAGTTTGAGATCCTCAGGTCAGTGAGAAGAGCAAGCAGTAATCTCACTGCCCTGGACTTCAGGAGAGCAGACTTTGGCCTCTTCAGGAACTTGCTTAGTAAAGTTCCATGGCATAAAGCCAAATGTTGCATCCCAACTAGAAGGAAATGCAGCAGAATGGGCAAGATACCTCTGTGGATGGATAAGGAGCTGCTGAGGAAACTCAAAAGAAAAAGAAAAAAAGATTATAAAAGGTGAAAGCAAGGACAGCTGACCTGGGAGGAACAGAGGGACATTGTCTGGGAAGCTGACAATTATGTCAGGAAAGATAAAGCCCAGCAAGAATTGAGTCAGGCCGCAGATATCAAAGATAACAGGAATGGCTTCTATAGGCATGTTGCTAACAAAAAGACAGACTGGGGATAATGTGGGCCCTGTCTGCAAGGAAATGGGAAACCTTTAGGATTTGGAGAATGCTGAGTTTCTCAATTACTTCATTGCCTCAGTTTTCACTGGCAAATGCTCTGACTGCGCTGCCCAAACCTTGGAAGACAGATGCAGGGACTGTGAGAATGAAGACTTTAAGCCCACTGTAAGAGAGGATCAGGTTCGAGATCATCTGAGGAACCTGAACGTGCACAAGTGCATGGGATCTGATGAAATCCATCTGCGGGTACTGAAGAAGCTGGTGACTGAGGTTGTTAAGCCACTGGCCATCATATTCTCAAAATCATGGCAGTCAGGTGAAGTTCTGATGACTGGAAAAAGGGAAATATAACCCCTATTTTCAGGAAGGGAAAAGTGGAAGACAAAGGGAAGTACAAACCAGTCAGTCTCACCTCTGTGCTGGTCAGGATCACAAAGCAGATTCTGCTAGAAAGCATACTAGAATACATGAAAAACAAGGAGGTGCTTGGTGACAGCCAGCATGGCTTCACCAAGGACAAATTATGGCTGAACAACTTAGTGACCTTCTATGATGGGGCTATGGAACTGATGGACAGGGGCAGAGCAGCTTATGTCATCTACCTGGACTTGTGCAAAGCATTTGACACTGTCCCACATGACATCCTTGTCTCTAAGTTGGAGAGGCATCAATTTGATAGATGGACCGTTTGGTGGATAAGGAACTGGCTGGATGGCTGCATACAGAGAGTTGTGGTCAACAGCTCAATATCCATCTGGAGACCAGTAACGAGTGGTGTCCATCAGGAGTTAGTGTTGAGTCTGATCCTGTTAGACATCTTTGTTGGTGGCATAGAAAGTGGGATTGAGTGCACCCTCAGCAAGTTTGCTGAAGACACCAAGCTGTATGGTTTGGTTGATACGCTGGAGGGAAGGAATGCCATCTAGAGGGACCTTGACATGCTTGTGACGTGGGCTGATGCCAACCAACCTCATGAAGTTTAACCATGACAAGTGCAAGGTCCTACACCTGGGTTGGAGCAATCCCAGGCACAGCTACAGGTTGGGCAAAGAGGAGATTCAGAGCAGCCCTGCGGAGAAGGACTTGGGGGTGGTGGTCGATGAGAAAGTAAACATGAGCAGGAAGTGCGTGCTTGCAGCCCAGAAAGCCAACCGTCTCCTGGGCTGCATCACAAGAAGCGTGACCAGCAGGTTGGGGGAGGTAATCCTGCCCCTCTACTCTGCTCTCATGAGACCTCACTTGGAGTATTGTGTGCAGTTCTGGTGTCCACAACATAAAAAGGACATAGAGCTGTTGGAACAAGTCCAGAGGAGGGCCACGAGGATGATCAGGAGACTGGAGCATCCCCCATATGAAGACAGGCTGGAAAAGTTGGGGTTGTTCATCCTGGGGAAGAGAAGGCTGTGTGGAGACCTCATAGCAGCCTTCCAGTATCTGAAGGGGGCCTATAGGAATGCTGGGGAGGGGCTTTTCATTAGGGACTGTAGTGATAGGATAGGGGTGATGGGTTCAAACTTAAACAGGGGAAATTTAGATTGGATATAAAGAGGAAGCTCTTTACTAGAATGAGGAAACCCATTTACTGGAATGGGTTGGCCAGGGAAGTTGTGAGTGCTCCATTACTGGCAGTATTCAAGGCCAGGTTAGACAAAGCCTTGGGTGACACGGTTTAGTGTGAGGTGTCCCTACTTATGGCAGGGGGGGTTGGAACTAGATGATCTTAAGGTCCTTTTCAACCCTAACTATTCTATGATTCTATGATTCTACTGTGAGGGTCGTGAGGCACTGGAATGTGTTGCCCAAAGAAGGGATAAATGGTCTATCCCTGGTGGTGTTTAAGGGCAGGTTGGAATGTGGGGTGAGGAGTCCTTGCCTATTGCAGGGGTGTTAGAACTAGATGATCTTAAGATCCTTTCCAACCCTAAACATTCTATGATCTTAAACCAGAGAATAATATGATAGCAGACCAGTACAGAAGGTAGCAAATTATTGCTGAAAATATTTTGCCTTACTTAAAGATATTTCCAAGAAATTTGCAAAGCAGGACTGAAGTAGGATAGTGATGAGGTGATACTTTCAAAACAACCAGAAGACCCCTTCCAACAACAAGGCTGTTTACCAGGAATCAATAGGGGATCCTAAATTCCCTACATCTAGCTGTTGTCTGAAATCATTTGTTTGGATGGGTGATAATTTTGGTTTGGGGTTACACCTTGGTCATTTATTTCATGGATGCTTGCAGTGGTGAGTGCAACTGGCTAGGTAAAGACACTGCAGAAAGATGCTGTTTGGGTTGCCAGGAAGCTTTCGGTGAGAATCTATGCCACTTGCAAAACAAGATGAAGCAAGGCTCCCCAAGAGCATGCATGGGCCAAGAGGAAATTCAGCCCAGGGAAGGACAGTTCTGGCATCAGGGCCAGGAGGTGCAAAAGCAGCTAAGGGGCACTGCTAGAAGCGCAGAGCCTACAGAGCAGGCTGGGACTGATGTTGAGCAGTGGCATTGAGAAGAAGTGGAGGGATTTGGGCAGCCCATGCCAAGACAAAGTATCTCTTGAGAAAGATGAATTCATATTTGTCTGAAACTTTTTTACTTAATACCCCTCAGGTGTAGCTGCTGTTGGAAGGCTCTGAAGAGCAAACAGTATCCAGAAGAGGGCAGTGCTGTACCCACACATCAGCTGGATGAGGTTGGAAAGCCAGGACTGTTACGGAAAGTGTGAGTGATGAGAATTTGTTCTTCTCCTGTAATCAGTTCACTTAATTAGTGACAGATTCTTCTGCCACATTTACATTCATTTATTTTTGTATCTGTTCAATCTCTATCATGGAAGGCGCTAGATGTTGTCAAGTAAATTGTGACAACAACACTGCATTACAGTTTTATTTTTCTTCCTAGTTAGAATGAGATCTGGGATAAAAGGGAGAGATCAACATCCTAAGGTGGAATTTAATAATGTTGCTAAAAAGCAAAGACTTTATCACCTGAGGAGCACTTTGCAATGTTTCTTGAAAGTGAACAAACTCTGTCTCCTTTCTCCTTTCTCCTTTCTCCAGAAGTTTTCCTGTACCCAGATCCCTCAGCCTGGATAACCATCACCTGTAACTCATTTGCACACTGTTCCAGGCTTCCTCATTGATGTCATCCTAAAGGACCCCTGCAGCTTTGGCTATGATCAAATGCAGGTAAATCAGTTGAGATCATAGAATCATAGAATAGTTAGGGTTGGAAAGGACCTTAAGATCATCTAGTTCCAACCCCCCTGCCATAAGCAGGGACACCCCACACTAAACCATGTCACACAAGGCTTCATCCAACCTGGCCTTGAACACTGCCAGGGATGGAGCACTCACAACCTCCCTGGCCAACCCATTCCAGCATCTCACCACCCTAACAGGAAAGAATTTCTTCCTTATATCCAATCTAAGCTTCCCTGTTTAAGTTTGAACCCGTTAACCCTTGTCCTGTCACAACAGTCCCTAATGAAGAGTCCCTCTCCAGCATCCCTGTAGGCCCCCTTCAGATACTGGAAGGCTGCTATTAGGTCTCCACGCAGCCTTCTCTTCTCCAGGTCAGGTACTTTCATTGCTTTGCAGCATGCACTAAGCCTTAAATTGTGGAAGAAGGTAGGCAGTGAGCTGATAACAAAGCTCCTAAAATACAGAAGAGAGACCGTGCATTTGAACTAACTATAACCAGACAGTGAACTATGGTGATCCACACTGGACATGACAAATGCATAGCTCATTCTGGCCTCCATTTGGGAAGAAAGGGAGAATGACAGATGCACTTTGGCTTCCAGGAGAAAATGTATATGGATCTGTTAACTGAAGTGTCTGGAGCCACAAGAAGTGTCTAGCACTCCATGCTGGCAAAGAGGGTGTTTTATGCCCAGCAATCTGAAAGACTGGGACATAAGCCTGTGTCCATATAAAGGCTTCTGGCAGTACCTGCCATTTATCTGCTCTGTACTTGTTTTCAGAAACAGGTACTTCTTTCTTGTCTGAGTTTCCCTTGCCAAGTATGCAGTCCTCCAGTTGCTCCTCCACTGAAATGGAGATCTGTATGTTTAAGACCTGCATGTTTGACTCCTGCCTTCTACTTCACTGCCACTCTGTCTACATCCAAGGGATGCCTAAGAGATGCTCACCACACAACAGCCTCTCTCCTGCTCCCGAACTGGTCACATATGACTTTGGGGAAAATATGGACAAAATCTTGAAAGAGAATCTCTACCACTTTCATCACTGCAAATACTGTATTTTAGAAATGAAACACAGCACAGGAAGTGATGCTGCGAGCAGTCTTCATTTACCAGCCTTAAAAGTCTACTATTATATGGGCAAAAAGGAAGTGAAAATTTGCGAACTATATGAATTGTCATCTTTACCTCCCCAAATCCCTTAGTGCCAGTCATTATTGCTGGATGTTAACATCACCATTCAAAGAAAACTTGTTTGCAAATTTGTCTTGAGGGCAATTTATGGAAGATGTTCAGTGCATGACTTTTTTTCAGTTTACCTCCTCCCTGCAGATATTTTAGAGTCACAACAAGCCTGAGGCTATGCTACTTAAATAATGACCTCAGACTTTGCAAAACAAGCAGGGTGAAGACTGGGGCATATTTGACTTAGAGAAATCCCTTAGACAAATCCAGAAGCCCTCAGGAGAATTACAGGGCTGAACCAATGTCACTGAATGATGGGTGTTACTGATCTGCTGCTTTTTACAGGACTTCTCCCTTAGGTAGTGCACTTATCTACATATGGGGATACTCAATCATGCATTTCTAATTGGGACTTTCCCTAATGGGAAAGCTTTCAGACTTCTCTTTGGTTATTAGTCAGAAAGATCCCATCACACCTAGTGAGGGGAGCAGATTACTTAAATGTAATGTGGGGAGAGGTGAACATAAAAAGAATTATTCACAGCCAATACATTCTATTTGCTTGACATCTGCTGCAGGGTCTGAAGTGAAATTATACCCAAATATGCTAGAGTGCAAATAGCTGGGATATAAAATGGCAAAGTATTTCTTATGCCATGAGAGAACCTTTCAAAGGAAAGGACATTGAGGGCCTTATCATCATTCTTGTTCATGCTTTCTGAGACAGTCATTTAGGGATTGCTGAATTGTTGATATTTTGAAAACTTCAGAAGAAGGAAGGCTGAAATCTGAACAGTCATTGTCTGATTACACCAGTTCCTCCTGAAATGTTAAGTGTATATAATGCTTTTTCCTTATGCAGCTTAAACTGATGATAGCCTTGGTGTTAAAACGCTGTTGTGCAAAGAAGGGATCATATGCTTTCTACTGATAGTGTACTTTTTGTAGGTGAAATTTCTGTAAAGGTGATGGGCTCTTTAATATGTTATATCCAGGAGGCTCTGTCTGTAGATTGAATATTTGCCCTTAGGATCCAAGTACACACAGGTGCTTCTGCAGTGGGATATAAAAATCCCTTTCCCTCACCTTACTGCCTCACTGAACTGGTTATCTTGGAAAGAAACCCATTGCTGCCATCCTCCTATTTACCACAAGTGAAGGTCAGTCAATACCCTACCAGTTTCCATTCTCCTTCCATAATTGCTTCTCATATTAAAAGAAGCATTTTTTATTACTATCTGCCAGTGTGTGTTTACCACATAGCTCATGTCATGGATTTATTTTCTTTTCTATCTTGCTGGCATGTCCACTTCTTAGTTCATCATCTGTTTCTTTCTACAAGGAAAGGTTGCCTAAATGTGTGTGCGTGTCTAGAAGGGATGCAGACTTCAGTTTGACAGTCATTCCTTCCTACTAGCCCCACAAATTCAGCTGCTTACTTCTCAAAAATATGCTGCAGCCAGGTTAATATGGAAGAAACAAAGCAAATTAGCTTGATTTGTAATGCAAGTTTTGGAGATAATTTATGGAATGGCAATATATTTCAGTTGGTTGCATTTACTACTTTGGATCACATTGTATGAATAAAATATGCCTGTGAAAACTTCCTCACAAAGGAATAATCTGAGAAAAGTGATTGAATGTTTGTTACTTTGTATATGTTGCAAGGTTGAAAGCTTCCTTCATGCTGAAATCAACACTTTGTCATAAAACTAATTTTTTTCTAAGAAAAGAGCAAGATTTTCTGTGAGAATGCTAAAGAAAATATTGCTTGTAAGTGGAAAATTTGGTAGTGTATTATAGGAGAAATAACATGTGATAACATGATCAAAAGCTGGGGACAATATTCTCAGTGAGCATGCACAATGCATAATCTAACATGCACATAATTTTCATGCAGTCCCACTGTGCTTGCGAACAAAGCCAAGGTAGCTACATATGCTGTCAGAATAGGTGCAGTCAAATTAGACTTAAAAATATATGCATGTCTTTGGATAATTTTGCTTATTAAAAAAAAAGTGGCCCTTGCAGCTCTGGTTTCTGTGCACACTAACCTTGCTGTGCTCAGAGCCCACTTTGCCTCCCCTTTTTTCTTGGTGGAGGCAGCAAGAATGAACATCTGCCCAATATATTTCGAAAGCTTAATTTTGCATGCTAGCTTAAGCTCAGTTTCAAGGGTAGCCTAAGCTAATATTCAATCTCCTGAATTCACTGTTCAACCTACAAGCACACATTTCTTTACAGTGCCCATGGCTGATAAGTGGTGACAAAAAGCACTTTACACTCCCAAGTTAGATTTCAAAAACCTTTAGTCTCTCTGAGCCTGTCTTCTACCTGCAAAAGGAGTTAGGAAAATAAATGTCTAAAGGTTTCTGCAGTGTGCTGTATCAAGGATAGCAAATGTAACAAAGCTAGACTGAATAGATGAAATGGAAATCCCAGCCAGCCTGGTTTTCAGCATTGAAACTGGTAGGATAATCTGGGTCTGATACATTTTTTCTGGTTGTACATCCTCAACAGTGTACCAGATATACAAGCTAGTTAAAACACCAGTAATTTATTCCACCATTTCCAGTGCTGAAATCTCTTGCTGACATGTTGATGAAACTCTCCTCAGTTGGAGAGTCTAATTAAATGCACAGCACTTTATAAACCTGGCTAAATTCAGACACAGTCCAATGCAAAGCAGAGAAATCTGACCAATATGAAAAGCCAGGCTTTCTGAGAGGCATTCAAAAAATGAAGAAAGGGATTAGAAAATGAAAAAAAGTAAAGAAGGACCAGGTAAGTATGTATTAGATACATATGTGTGTGTGTATACATACATACACACAGATGTGTACATGTATATATACATATGTATACATACAACAGGGACAAAACTGGAATAGTGTGATTATTAAATTGAATGATAACAAATTCCTTGGCTTTTGCTTAAATAATAAAGATTAAACAGCACAGTGCTTTCCCAGAAAGTCCTCTCATGTTTGGCAAACTTCCAAACTGCAAAAGAATAGTTTTGAGCCTTAGCCAAATCCTTTCTCTACTGAGTTCACTGAGATTCCTTTTGCTGAGTCAGTGCATAACACTACCATGTGTGTTTATACTAACAGCTCCACAAGTCCTTTTGGCTGAAAAATTAGTGAAATTGCCTATGGTTTTGATTAATTGATGAGTAATCAAATATCATCTAATATTATGTTGCTTCAGACAGACTGTTCATTTGGACTGAATTTTATAACTGGGAGATAAAGTGTACTTAGTTATCACTGAGGTGATAGTTCACAGTTGGCCATTTTTATTTTCTTGATGCCTTTGCCTGTATTGTTTTGGGGTTTTTTGATAAGCAAATAAAATAGCTGCAGTTTTGCATTGGGTTTAAATCCAATTTAAATTAAACTGGATTAATTGCTATTCATGGAAAGAGTGCTGCTACTTCCCCTTCATCCCAGATTTAGTTCCCTCATCCTCTTCTTGCCACACTTAATGCTGAAGTAGACCTCTGATGAGTCAGACCAAGGAACTCTGGCTGAAAACTAGCTTAAAATAAAAACTTGTACTCTCCAGAGTGCCCTGACCTCTCTCATGGCATAGCAAGGGCTGGACCAAGGAAAGGGCAGGAATTCAGAACCAGATGCAGTGAAATGATGTTCTGCAGCAGCTCTGCTGATTTAGATTAAGCTTCATAGTGATTTTAAGCCATCCTATTGCTTACTGGAAAGATATGCTGTGAGTAGCACGAGTTTATACCAGTCTTGAATGCACTGTCATGATAGAAACAGGAAACATGAAGTATGACCTGCTGTACATAGCATAGTTTTAAAGAGTCCTTTAGTATCCAAAACTCATATTGATACATAAATTACTCTGGTAGTCTCTACATAGAGATGCTTGTGTTAGATGTAGCTTTAATGGGACCTAGTGCTCATAAATACTTTATGAATAGTGGAAGATGCCCAAACTGGAGAAGGCTCTGGTCCTTCCCTGAAAATCTTGGCTCCCTATAATTAAATCTCACCTGTTAGTTTTGTAAATCCTCCAGAGAGCAGCAAAATTGTTTGCTATTAAATCTTACTAGATTAATTAGGTTATTTAGATAGACTAAATTTGGTTCAGTTCAGAAGCAGCACTCCAGTTTCTGTGTCACATCTTCATTCTGAAGGTACAATAATGTGTGTGATAACATACATTCCTCTTATGCAGATTTTTCTAGCCTAAATTCAGAGCTAGGAGATAGGCAGTTTTTCGTTCAGAACTGAAGTTTGTGTTTTGTTTTGTTTTGTATTGAGGTTTTTTAGCATAAACCATTTCTAATTCTTGTATTACCCTTTATGTAAGTAGGCTGGAATGAGTGATTGACAACATAATCATTTGGTCATAGTTATTATAGAATAATAAAGATTTTGTCTTTTATTTTTCCATCTGCAAAGCATGGATACCGTTTCTGTCTCAGAGGAGAGTTACGATGATTTGTTAGTTAATGCTGGGACTGCATTTTGTCTGTGACAAGTACCATATAATTATTTAATGTCCCAGTTACAGACGGTTGACGTAGTGTTGCATCCTTGGAGTATTGCTCACTTATTTTATTTTCTAAGACTCTGAAAATCTGAATGATACACTTTTTTTTAATGTAGTGCATCAAATATTGAAGAACATATGTGAATTTTTAAAATAATACTAAGACTGATACACTAGTGAGTGCAATTTTTTATTGTTTTTTGTTCCTAATGCACAATGTTTTTCTATTATTTTATACAAAACTGACCAAAATTCCTGACATACTTCTTTGTAGTTTCAAGAAGACTCTTGGATGTTTCCTTCTTCCTATGGCCTATATTGTGACATCTTGCTATTGAAAAATTCACCTTTAGAGGATAGAGCTATTTAGATGATTAAATTTCAGGTGTGCTTAAAAACATGATTGCAGTTTTGAGGAGACTAATAAAAGCTCGTCGCTTATTAATCGGAAACTAGGTTTAGTATGTGCACCTGAGCACAAAAAATATAAAAACTGAGTCATTGAAAGTTCTTATAGAAAGAAGTCTGCTCTTTAAAACAATTTTATGGCTTCAGGTCTCAACACTCCACACTCTCTGGTTGTAGCAACTACTCATAATAAGTACTGTCATTTTGAGTGAGTTACATTTTTTTGACTTCACTCACTGTGGTCTCTAAGGAGAATAAGCACCAGCCTAACAGCTAGTTGCTAGTGGATGGAGAGTAAAGCAAGCAAGAGCATGACCCTAGGAATTGTGAATGTACTTTACATTGAGATCTCCTGGATTTATGAAAAAAATATAAACAAACAGAAACCATTCAAAAAATGCCTGCGTGACTCAGTTGCCTTTGATATCCTTTCCTACATGTTACGTTCCGACTATTGGACTACAAAGTCATGCTCTTCTTTCAGTACACTGCCACTTTGATTTCATATATTTTGTTAAATTTGTCCCTGGGTGTCAGACGCCTTTCTCTCCTTCCCTCAGAACACAGGGGTAGAACACCCTCTAGGTGAAGGGACCTGACTCCTTCCTGTGAAAGATGGTTTTGTGATAAAGTTGATGCTTAGTCTGTACTTTAGCGGCACTTCAGTCTCTGACCCTTCAAGGTCTTAAATGTCACAAGTATCAAGTGATAGGACACTGCTGCACCAGGGGAGGCTTAGATTGGATATTAGAAAAAATTTCTTCACTGAAAGGGTAATTAGGCATTGGAACAGGCTGTCCAGGGTGGAATCACCATCCCTGAAAATGTTCAAAAAACATGACGCTTAGGCCTTTAGTGACATGGTTTAGAGGTAAACTTGGCAGAGCTCAGGGAAAGGTTGGACTTGATGATCTTAAAGGTCTTTCCCAACCTAGTCAATTCTATGATTCTGTGAAGCAGGGTCTGATGGGATTCACTTGGAGACTCTCCAAAGAGTAGCCTTGCACATGTTCCTCTTGCTTTCCTTGCACACAGAATGGGCATCATGCATGCAACAGCCTCTATAGTCATGGCTTGTTAAAAGTCTCCTGGAAATTTTTGGATCAAAATACAAATGCCTAATCATATCAAATGCTGCTAAACTAGGTTGCTAACTAGTGTTATAGCATAAGATTTAGAAATGAAGAAATCTTTCAAGTCCAGTTTTACATGCCCAAGCTTTTTCATTAGACCTCGTCTATGCTTTGAAGAGATCTGCCTCTTTCAAAAGTTGAGTTCTAGTCATGGCTTTCTGTAGTCAGTCCTTGGACTTCCTATATCCGGAACTAAATCACAGGTGACTGTCAGAAATACAGCCTGCAGACATTGATCCAATAGATGACTAAAAGACATGCTTAAAACATGAGCCTTAAGGTGTGAGACATACTTGTCACATATTTACCTCCAATTGGCTGAGACTTATCTTACACTTCACTTTCACATCATACATCTCTGAAAACCAACACCCCAAACTTTTAGATTTCCCATATATATCCTCACCATTACATTTTTCTTCCACATTTTCTCACTCTTCTGTGGCAGACCTTCAGCTCTCCAAAACATATCCTTACCTACCCTTGCTCTTCTTTATCCTCTTGGAAGATGTGGTTGCTTCCGGATGTATTCATTTGTATGTCTCTGATGTCATGCAGCTTCACAATTCTCTGCTGCCCAGCTTTCTAGTCTGCCACTCACTGGTTCAACAGAGTTCCCTTGCAAGATGCTGCAGATGACACAACAGGAAAGTTATATGAGACACAAGCTTTTGCCTCCCATGGGAGTGAGTTACCAGAGATCAGCTGCCATGCAGCCTCTTGTTCCTGCTTGTGGCAGCAACTTCCAGCACCTGAAATTTTCACTTCATTTCCATGCATATTGCTGTGCAAAATTAATGCCTTTCCCATTTTCAGCATGCTAAAATAAGCAGTCAGAAAATCAGCATATTTGATAAGCAAGCAGATCATGAGCTGCTTCTTGGCCAAGACCATTATAGTCAATAAAGAGAAGCTGCAGAAAAATTGCCCATAGTATCTAAATAGAAAAGCTTTGAGAAAGGTATTAATGTGTTCTTTATCTCATGAAGGCACAAAGTGATGTCTTTGTCTCTCCCGAAATTCTACCAGGGGTACAACAGGGATTAATCTGCTCCATAAAATCAAAAACTACACAAAAGAAAATTAAACTAATAAAAAGAGAGATTACAATAACAATAAAAAACAATAGGCAAAGAGAAAACAACTCCCCCTCCTTATTGTTATGCATTCAGAATCAGTGTCTGACTCATTTGTTAAACTTTTATGGCACTGGGAGTTTCAAATACTAATTTTCTTCAGCACGAAAGTGCCCTTTTTAACAGAATGAATATGATGCTCTAGGTGCAGGCAAGAGCAGGCATCTGGAAGATGCTAATGTTATATTCTAGCTAACTGGAAGTCTGTGGGCAAGAGGCCTTTGCTTTATTGTTTCTCCTACACTTTTTCTGACCTAACCTTCTGATGCTGCAAGAACATTTGATCAAAAAACGTCTGTTAAACTAGCTGTTTTGATGATGTTGTGTTACAATTTTCATTGGCAACGAGACTAAAACGTCACTTTCCCATACAGTAAAATCTTTTGCCTCAAAAATAAAATGGTGTCCATGTGGAAACGAGATATCCATACTTCATGGGAAGGGAAGCCAGGCAGTGAGTGTGCTGTCATGGCTGTCTATGAGCCACCAGACTTCACCTCAAAGGGTGGCGGCAATGTCCCTTGCATTCTGCTAATGAGGGTTTGGTGAATCATAGGAGGGACAAGGAGAGAAAGAGGCAGTGCAGTAGCATTACTTATTTGAAATAATGGGAATTCCTGTTAGAAAAACTATGTCTTTTGTCCTTCTGTTAAAAATGGAGAATTAAAGTTTTACAAGTGACAAACTGAAAAAAACACCGTACAGTGACGAAAAGCTTTGTTTCGAGGTCTTTATATGGGTAAAGCATACAGCTGAACCCAATATGACTGTAATTTCGGTGCCCGTAATAAAAATAATCAGCTATACTGGTTTGTTTGCAGAAGTTTTATTTTTTTATGTTTGCAGAGTTTTATTTCATGTCGCTGTGTGTATACTAACAACACACACAGCTTTCCAGGACTTTTGAAAAAGTAGGCCATTTAAACAGGTGAACATCACAGGGTAACCTTAACTATTGGTAAGAAGATGGACTAGAAATTATGTTCATGGCCATACTTGCAAGACTCTGGTGATAATAATAATAATAATAAAAGAAGATATCATGCCATTGACAAATAGAAACAATTTTATATCTAATAGGATTTAAATAACAAACGCTGAAGGGCTGCAACATCTGCAAAGAGATTAGATGTGTTACGTTTCCTAGGTGTAATAAAGCTTGTCAAATAAAGCTGAATAAAATCTTATCGGCATCTCTGGCATATTTTTCCTGCAGCCTCTTTCCTTTCAGTTGATTGTGGGAATCACCATTTCTCTAGAATGGTTATACACACAACAGTTCAATTAGAGTCAAGTTAGTGAAAGTTATTGCTGGATTTGCTCTTCATTATGCCTTTTTTTTTTTTCAAGCAAAGGACATCTGCAGCATTTGGAAAGTATGAAGCAGGTCAAAAAACCCACTCTGCCAATCTGTTACCGGTCTCTGCTAATATTCACTGGAAAACTGGGCTGGACTGTTTAGATCACTGTAGTGCCATGAAATTTAGCACTGGTTTACACCAGATCTGGATCTGAAATTAAAATAAAGCACCTCAAAATAACAAGAGAGCCTTCCCCAATCTCATTTGATGCTGCCTTGGCTATACCAACATGTTCCTTTGTAAGGTCTCCTTTTCTCAGCTGTCAACTCCCCCCTGTAGGCACTGTCTGGAGTTCTTCCCCATTCTTTATGCTCCTCCTGCCTTGGTTTCTTCCTATCTAGAAAGGAAAGCACTATCTTCGTAGAGCTGGTGTACTAATGTTTGCTGAAAGCTTGAGGATACACAGATGGTATTTGCATTCAAAAGTGTGAGTTGTTATTATTACTCTTAATAAGATATGACAGGCTGACATTTTGCTAACCTTTCCATGAAATCCAAGGCCAAACCTTTGCCTTGGTTACAAATATGCTTGGATTTGCCATGTGGTCCATCCTTCCACCTACGCTGGTATTTCTGAACTTGTGTGCATGTTTGATTTAAAATGCATGAGCATCTAAAACAGAGTTAGTGTTTTAAATATGCAGTGGGAAGAGTGAATGACGATGCACGTTTGAGCAGCATTTCAGTTCCCTTCAACACATATTTGAACAAAGTACATTACTTTCCAAGGCAAACCAGTGAGCCTAGTAAGAAAGGCTGAGGGATCCATCCAGGCTGATGTAATATAGAAAGACATAAACACCATCCATAAATCAGTAGGCATTGATTTAGGTAAATGAGAGCTTTACCCTTAGGTAAGAAAAATTAAATTTTTTTATATGCATGTATTTTAAATATTTCATGCCAGATTTCTGGGGACACATCCAATATTAATTAAAATGTAAGTGTATTGTGTCAGCATCCACAAACTCATTATTTAAGTTGTTTGGTTTTTTTTTTTTTTTTAAATTAAAGCTTTTATCCTACATTTTTCCCCCTCCAGATAGAAAGCCCAGGAAGCCAATGCATGATGACAATGTAATAACCAATTAGGGAAAAAAAGCTGAAACTCATTGCTGGTGCTGAAACTACTGTCAAATTACATAGTGTATCTGTGACTGAAAAAAATTCTGGACATTGTTTTAAACTCATCTGTTCCTTGGGATAGAGGGGGAAGAAATTTCTATATAAATTTATTCTAATAATTTCACTTATTCTCAGGCTAATTGCATGGAACTGTGAAGATCCTTGGAAAATAAGGTGAGTGTAAACCCTGTGTCACCCTGCAGAGCTGCAGTGAGCTCTGAATGAGCCAGCATGAGTCCTCAGGTAAGTCACTGCATTAACTAGAGTGTTCCCAGCCTCTAAGCTGGCATTGCAGAGGCACTATACGCAGGTTTATTAGAAGGAAGAGGGGGATTAAGATGCTTCTCTTCCTTTAACAGCACAGGAAATCTGATGACTGGCAGGATGCATTAATCTGGATTTGGAGACCCTGAAGCAATGAGGTCAAACCAGCTGTCATCAGGTAGTATACACACATCACATAAAACATCTTGCTTGTCTGGTCACAACTGCAGCCCTGGTCCCCAGCATAGCCAGACTTTATATGGAGCAGGCTGAAGTGTGAGTGTACACCATTACAGTCCAGTGGTCAGCATCTTTGGGAGTCTTGGGCTCTCTTCTCCAACTGCTCACTTCTCCACCTCTACGTTTCTATTATTACTATACAACATTATTCTCCCTTCCTTACAAAGTAACGTAAGTGTTTTATTGGGAAATACTCTTTACAGGTTTAAATCAAGAATGATTCCACTGATTTTAATTAAGTTGGTTCAGTTTGTTTCCAGATGAAGTTGTCATCTATTTGTTGAGATGGCCTTAGGTATAGCTGTTGATAGAAGTATTTATGTTAGTAGTTGGATGGGTAAAATCACATTTGAGAATGTGAGCCACTTTTCCACTTGTCTCCCCTTCCTGTGAAGTCAAATTGTTACCAGTGACTCAGATAAGCATAGGGAAGAGCCTATGTAAAGTTATTCCTTCCCATGGCATGGCCAAAGTGTTTTTCTAAAATCCTTTGCCAGCTGAGGTGCAGTACTCCCAGTGTGACAGGAGATTTTAAAAGGTGCCTGCATGGCTCAGCCCTCTGGATATAAAACTCTGTGTAGGTACAGAGCCATCTTGTTTTTCTAGGAATATGAACAGGAGTCAAGAGGACATATAAAATGGAGAATTACATCCTCTGCTTAAATTCCTCTACTCTCCCTGCAAGATTGTCCTGGGTTCAGCAGTAGCAGTCATTTTTGTCCTTCTTAGTAGCTGGTGCAGTGCTGTGTTTTTAACTTTTAGCCTGGGATCAATGCTGATAACACAGATGTTTTTAGATGCTGCTCAGTAATGTTTTCTCTGCTCAGGGACTTCTGAGTCTCATGCTCTTCCAGGGAGGAGGGGAAGGAGGGAGGAAGCAGAGACAGGACACATGATCCAAACTAGCCAAAGAGGTATTCCATACCACAGCACATCATGCCCAGTATGCAAACTGGGGGCAGTTACCTGGAAGGGCTAGATCACTGATTGGGTCAGTGGGCGATTGTATTCTCTTCCCTTGTTATTTCCCTTATCATTATTATTATGGGAGGTAGCAGCAGTGGTTTATGTTATAACTTAGTTACTGGACTGTTTTTATCCCAATCCGTGGGAGTTACATTCTTTTGATTTTCCTCCCCATCTCTCTGGGAACTGGGGGGAGGAAGCAGGGGAGTGAGCAAGTGGTTATGTGGTTCTGGGTTGCCGGCTGGCAAAGATTATGAAAAAATCCTGTGTGCAAGTGGATACTTGCTTTGACTCTTGTCAGAAGTTCACATTTTAATATTAATTTCTTTTTCTATTTTGTTTGGGTTCTCTTCTTTTCTTCTGGTGGTAAAAACTTCATGAAAGTTAGCCTGACAGGAAATGCTGGAATCCAAGCTTTGGATGGTTTGCTGCCACCAAAGTCCTTTGGCCCTTAAAGTTCATCCTTATCACTGCTATTTAACATAACAGCATCATCAGATTACTTTCCAGCATTGGTTTTCACACATGATTGACAGATGTAACAAGCAGGTAGTCAAGAAACTTAACTTGTTGCAGGACAATGGATGTGCACATTAGAAGCTTTCTGAAATGCAGAATGTTACTGAAGGCCATAACCTGATACCAGTGACGGAGTTGGCTGAAAGCTGCTCAGTGCACTTCAGTTCTAATACTTTTTTTTCCATTTTGTTACTCACCTCTTGCAATAGATCACTACCCATGTACTCAAGGTATTTCTTGCATACCAGAAGCCCTCAGGACACAGGATCCAATCAAAGATATTGATATTCTTACTTTAACATTAAGTCAGGAAAAGAATTGACAGGAATTTTGAGTTCCCTGTGCATATAGCAGCTGGTTACCATTTCTGTATGGCTTTCAAACTGTCTTTACTCCCAGTGAAAACTCACACCTGAGGAACACCCTGTGGGGCCTGAGGCATGATTTGCTCCAAACAGTTTTTGATTCCACCTAATATAATTTGTTGGAAACATTCTGCTTTTGTTGGGAGCATTGACAGGCTGTCTGGGAGCTGCTGAAATATGTCCTAACATCTTGAACAGAGTTTGAATGACAGAACTCAAAGTAGTCATGGCCAATGATTAGACAAAGTGCCTCACGACCATCATAGAATCATAAGATAAATCATCCTTGCAACAGGCCCCAGATCAGGTATACACTTAGGTTTTCAGTCACTTATGTTTGTTTGTTTGGGTTGTTATTTTTTAATTGCACATTTCGAATTGCATATTGGACATTTAGAAGTCCCACTCCAAGGCCAAGCTGGAGTCCCAGTATCCCAGCCTGGCACAAGCAGCATTGTCCTTCTGAATTTCACCAAAATGAACAGCTGATGCTCATGTTCCCCAGGTGGTAGTGTATGAAATACTGTGTGATGGTGCCTGGGGAGAAGGGGGAGATCCTTAAGGTCTAAAGAGGTGATGATCCATATGATCTGCTCTTAGCTCATGCTCAATATGCTTTGCAGCCTGGCTATGTTCTTGGACTCTGCTCAGGAGTGTGATGTCAGCCCCAGTGCAGTGTTGCAAACAGCTTTATCCCTGCCTGAAAGAGGAAAGAAGCATAGTAGTCTAGACTTGAAGGATTTCTGGGGCTTAGCTTGGCATTTCTAATTTTGGCCTGCCTCTTGCCCTTACTAGTAGCTAGTCAGTTCTTAAGCACACAAAGCATACATAAATATGAGCGCTGTATCCCTCAGGAGTAGCCCCACGAATTGGAACAAAAATGATTTATAAACATCTGAACCTCAACCTTAACTTGCTACATGTAGAAGATGTGTACATATTGGGTTGAATGCCTCCTTGCTGCAAAGTCCAGGTACTTGGTATTAAAGATTCTGCTACATTATTGGTGATGTTAGTACATACTCCCCATAAAAAACCAGTGGAAAGATTAGACTGAGACCTGTAGGCTGCAAACAGGAAAAGCCTGTAAAATTTTGCATTGTCCTGTGGATTTTTGGCCAGCATATGCATTGGTCATCATAGTGTATTCAGAGACACCAGCAGCTATAAAGCTTCCTATTCCTCTGAGGTGAGATATTATCATTTCTGGCACAGCATCTGTTGTGCTACTGCACTGAAAGAGCACAGGATGGCTCTCCCTTCCCAAAAGGTTCCCCTTGAATGGGGAAGGGCATGACAGAAGACTACAAGCTCACTGTCTGCATTGTGCAAGGAGCAAGGGATTGAAACCAGGAGCTGCCATTTGCTGTCAACTTTATTTATTTTTGTAGCACAGCATTTAAAAGAGGTATTTGACTATGACACACTCCACTCATGAGGAAGGACCAACATACAAACTTTTTAGTAACTTTTACAATTAAAGCCTGTTTTAAAGAACTTTAAAGAGGATTTAATTAGAGACACTTCTTAGTATGAAATGGTGCAGCTTCTCAGTGACTGGTGGAAATAAATCTGTTTCCATCACTTACAGATGAAGCCAAGCAGCAGGACCATGCAAAGCCAGCATGAGGAAAAACCAAAACATATCATTTTCAAATTTAATTATATAATTCATTAAAAGATAACTGCTCATTTTGGGAACTGTAATAAGAATTTGCATATTCTGTTTGTAAATAGTCCCCTGGGCACCTCATCTCTGTTTACAAATGATAGTTTCCTACTAAGTATTTGTTGTGTTTGCTGAACACAAGATAAACATAGGTTAGAAGGCATCAAGACTCTAACACTGCTTGTGTTATTTTTCTTTCTTTCTCCTCCTCCTTGTTTCCTTTGTTTTGGGGTTTTGACCTCCTAATGTTTTTGCTCCCTGATCCAGAATATCAAGAAGTCAGATTTCCACAGGGAAAGGTGCTTGTTAAAACTGGCTTTGGTTTTCAATGCAGCAGCAGCACAAGGTTAGAGCATTTTTGACACAAATAACCTCAGTCTTTAACCTGCAGCACTGCTTTACGTAACATTCAATAGACTTGTCAACAAAACAGGAAAAAAAAATATTCCTAGATGTTTCTTCTTTGGGGCAAATAAGAAAGCACTTGTCAAGGAGAAGTATTTTTATATCAGAGGCTTTCTTTTTCTTTTTCATCTCTTTTAGTTCATTTACTTTAGGAAGATGCTTCACTCTAAGTCTTGGGAGTTTGAAAACAGAAGCTTTTTGTTGTTATGCGAGGGGTTTTTTTTTGTTTGTTTGTTTGTTTCATTGTTTTTTTTAAGTGGATATCAATAGAGTCATAGAATGATTTGTGTTGGAAGGGACCTTCAAGATCATCTACTTCTAACCCCCTACCATGAACAGGGACACCTTCCACTAGACCAGGTTAGAATCATAAAATCATGAATAGTTAGGGTTGGAAAGGACCTTAAGATCATCCAGTTCCAACCTCCCTTGCCATGGGCAGGGACACTTCACACTAAACCATGTCACCCAAGGCTCTGTCCAACCTGGCCTTGAGCACTGCTGGAAAAGTGTTTCTGGGGAACACTTGAAATACATATAAGTCTTACTGGTACCCCTGTTGAAGATGCATGAATCTCATGAATAGTGAACATCATCTTTTGGCATCAGCCATAATAACTCTTTACATCAGAACAGACAGAAGCTGCTGTTGGAGCAACCTGGAATCTGGGCCTGGGAAATGCTAACACTGTGCTGAGTCTGGGGGATATTTCTTGCAGTCACACATTCATTATGGGCAGGTCATTTGAGAATAGTCAAAAGCCAGGGAATTTCATAGGTTTAGAAATCTGCAGATAGACTGTGCTGATCCATTTGTGTTTCCAGTTCCTGCAGGATTTCCCTGATTGAATTTCTGTTTAAGCTTAGCTACGTCTTTAAGTAAGAATCATGTAAATCTGTCTTAACTTTAATGTGCCCAGTATCACTACAGATCTTGGTAATAATTCTCCTGGTTAATTATTATTCATATCAAAAAAACCATGCTGTTCTTGAGGAAGCACAAAGTCTGGATTGCATATTTATTTTCCCTCTATATTATCATTAAAAAAAAAAAGAATACAGCAGAGAAAACAGGATTTAATTTGTGACTCACAGTTGCCTCTATGTCAGCAGTACACAGGTACCTGAACTAGTAGGCTGTGAAAGAGTCCAGTTCCTCATGCATCTTAATTGGGTACGCAGATTATTAACTTAGGTGTGGATCTACATTGAGGCAGTTTAGCTTGTGCACCCTGACTGACAAATCACAGTGGAGCTGTGCTGAACCACTGGCACTGACCAGCTTGTGAGTGCTCCATCCCTGGCAGTGTTCAAGGCCAGGTTAGATGAAGCCTTGGGTGACATGGTTCAGTGTGAGGTGTCCCTGCTTGTGGCAGGGGGGTTGGAATTAGATGATCTTAAGGTCCTTTCCAACCCAAACTATTCTATGATTCTATGTCCCAAAAGCCAAGGCACCACTTCACAATTCCTGTCAGTGAATATCATGATCAGAAGGCAGGACTCTCTGGCCAGAGCTATGTTTTAGGTAGGTTTCAAGGTTTTCTTACAGAGATCTGGAAGCCCTGTGGAATAACAATACTGTACTGACTCTCAGACCAGACTTCTAGTGGTTGGCTAGGTCCAGCACCTTGCTTTTGGTGCTGAACTCTCATTTAGCCCATGCAAGAAAGACTCTTGTAAAGGCATAGTCACAACAGAGATGCTGCAATATGATCAGATAAACAGTATTGTGACAGACTGATTGTCCGCTCAGTTTGAGTAGGATTAAGGTGCCTAAGCACAAGCATCTAGGAGACCCCACCAGGTCTCTAATTGCTGTTTTAAAAGAGTGTTTCTGTTTGTGCAGCACAGCTGACAATGCTGCTTAAAAATGTCAGACCTCCAAGGGTATGGGAAATGGCACTAGATTACTTTATAGGGATATATCAATCACAGAACCACGATGGAAGAAAACCTAAATCTACTTGGAAAATATAGTCCACAAACCTCAGTGATCCATTAAAGCATCTGCTTCTTAAAGCTATGCTCCTTAAGTCCAAACTAATCCACCCTAAACTTAGGCATTTAAGAGAGGGTTAAGAACTTGTGTACCATGAATTCCTTCAGTAGCCAGTAAAGACAGGTATATTTAAGAGTTTATCTAAAATTTAGCAGATTCTGCATGGGATTATTCCATGGTTTGACAGCTATCCAATTGTTGTTCAGGGACTTTCTTCCTAGTGGCAGCCAGCATGGCTTCACTAGGGGGAAATCCTGCCTGACCAATTTGGTGGCCTTCTATGATGGGGCTACGGAACTGATGGACAGGGGTAGAGCTGTTGACGTCATCTACCTGGACTTGTGCAAAGCGTTCGACACTGTCTCACATGACATAGACTCATAGACTCATAGAATAGTTAGGGTTGGAAAGGACCTTAAGATCACCTAGTTCCAACCCCCCTGACATAAGCAGGCGCACCTCACACTAAACCATGTCACACAAGGCTTCGTCCAACATGGCCTTGAATACTGCCAGGGATGGAGCACTCACAACTTCCTTGGGCAACCCATTCCAGCATCTCACCACCCTAACAGGAAAGAATTTCTTCCTTATAGCCAATCTAAACCTCCCCTGTTTAAATTTGAACCCTTGTCCTGTCACTACAGTCCTTAATGAAGAGTCCCTCCCCAGCATCCCTGTAGGCCCCCTTCAGATACCAGAAGGCTGCTATGAGGTCTCCACGCAGCCTTCTCTTCCCCAGGATGAACAGCCCCAACTTTCCCAGCCTGTCTTTGTATGGGAGANCAGCATCCCTCCCCCTTCAGATACCAGAAGGCTGCTATGAGGTCTCCACGCAGCCTTCTCTTCCCCAGGATGAACAGCCCCAACTTTCCCAGCCTGTCTTTGTATGGGAGATGCTCCAGTCCCCTGATCATCCTCATGGCCCTCCTCTGCACTTGCTCCGACAGTACCATGTTCTTTTTATGTTGAGGACGCCAGAACTGTACACAATACTCCAAGTGAGTTTGTGTCTATGGTGTCAGATGTTTGCTGTAGGATTCGACCAGTCTCCTGTTAGGAGGCCATGTTGACTCTGCAGTGGAAGTTGTTCATGAGATGTGAATTTTGCTTTATAGAAGGTTTTAGAAATATGTACTTGGTGTTGCTGCCACTTAATTCAGGCCTGCGGATTGCATGCTTTTAGCAGAAAAATTATGCCAGGCCAAGGAAACCTCTTTTGTTCCATGTGTTAACTCCAGAAATTTTATCATATGGTGGGCCACAATGAAGTCCTCTATTGGCAGCTCAGTGAGCTTACCATGTTTTAGGAATCCATACTGTTAGTGAGAATATTTGTGACAGTCTCTATGACAATTTTGGACTCCTACTAAGCAGTAAGAAATCATCTGGTTTGGGAAAATACACTAGAGGCATACTATATCTGGAAAGTTATAATGCTTGTCCCAGAATAATTCCTTAATTATTTGGCTGGATCTGAATATAGCATCTTCTACAGGTTTCCTCTTTCATTGCAAGACTCAAACTTTTATATTATAAGAAGCTGCAAAATTATTGGGACAGAAGCAACAGAGGTTATTATGACCTCAATTTGAATTTGCTGTCTCCTGTGGGAGGAAGCTGGCACTGGGAACAAGGTGGGAGATTCTCCTGTCAGACTCTTCAAGGCATCAGCATCCAGAAATTCCAGGGTAAGAGCACCTGTGCCTGTATATATATTGAACTATGCTATGTTTCTCTTACATACACACTTAAATGGATGAATATCACACATTATTTTTCGAAAACACCCTAAACTTTTGCAAGGCTGAAGTTGAGTGCTTATTTCAGATATCTTGTTAAATAAGCTGAACTCCAAAATCTAGATGATAGCATCAATCGCCATGTTTTGCTGTTAACAGGAACAGTTTGTTTGGTGAGGCTTATTTGCCATTTTATCCAAATTAATTATAGCAAGGCAGAATTATTCAGATCCTAAACATCAGGTCCTAGGTTGCCACCATTTTACTTAACATCTCCAGAGAGGGAGATAAGTGCATAATGTTGTTGGCAGTAATTTAGTTCAAGGCAAGCAACAGCAGAGCATGACAGAGAACATCTGAGCCTTTGTGGTCACAGAATAGATCTATGAATGACATATCTAGGTATTTACAACCCCCTTTTTACACCTTTTTTCCCAGATAAAAAATGAAATACTAACCGAGCTCTTTCTAAATTCCACTAACGGAAATTAATCCTTTTCATACACAAAATAAAACAAATACACTCAATCCTTTCTCCACATACATATAAAATTAGACATTTGGCTTTGTTTCTGCAGTTCCATTAACCTGTGCTAAAAGCTAGCCTATTTACACTGACAAAGTACAGCTGATTTAGAAGGATGTGATTATCATAGAATCATAGAATCCATTGATCTTAAGGTCCTTTCCAACCCTAACTATTCTATGATTCTATGACTCTATACATGGGATAGATTTTTGTTTGTGGCAGCAGTTTCCTGCAAATAGAAGGTCAGTGTAAGTCCAACCTTGTGGATGAGACCCAGCTTGTGAGTAACTCCCCTTCAGTCAGTGGAGCTACATCTGCCTTTGAAAATGTGTCAGAATAGAAGCAGGTTGTTTCCCTCATTGCATTCAGAGAAATAACTTGGGTATCAGATATCATTCAGAATTTGTCTACCCGAAAGTCCCTGCTGCAGCTAATGAGATGTACACTCGCATCTTGTCTTACGGATCATACCTATCTTGATTCGAATTAGCCTTGTTAGTGAAAGGGAGAAGGCAATGGAGAATAGGAAACTTTGTAATGTGTGAAATAACATTTTAATGAGAAGTTTGCCATTCAGCTAAGAGCTGAAATCTAAATTTCAGAAAGACGAGGAGCGTGGATTCAGGTGGGTAGAAGTTGCATATTGTGAGGGCTTGAATTCTAGATGGATAAACTGATATGGACTTTTGAAAATGACAGCTTACAGAGCATCAGACTCAAGTGATAGGAGGAATGACCCAGCTAGGGGAATATCCATAGCTTGTTGCCATGCTTTGTTTTATGATATGAATGTTTCTCAGTGTATGAAATAAATAAATAAATAAAGCACATTGCTCTAGCCAAGGGCCTTTTCTGATATGTATCAGACACATGCTATTTTCCTTTCGAAAAGCAATGATTTTCACTGCTGAGATATTCATGTAAGAGAATCTCAAAATCTTAAAGGAGAATCGAATAGGTTTTTCAGCAGAATTAAAGCATAGTGAATGAAATATTACATTGTTTTTGCTGACTTAGCAGCTTCAATGCATTGAGAAAGTTTGATATAGAAAGATCCAAAGGGTGTCTAAAATTCCTAGACATTGTCACTTCTATTTTAATTAGAAAGGTGTCTTTTATGCCATTGAAGAATTACACCACATATACACCACTTTTTGATACTATTCTATTGTGTCTTACTACTGATCATTTTAAAATGCAGAGAATGGTCATGGGTCATCATGGTTTTTCCTCTGGAAACACCCACCTCTAGTTTCAGTTGATAGTATTTTAAGAACTAGATCTTGAATAATTGCAAATTCCTCTATTTGTGTTAAACTGACAATACCATGCTCTGCTTATAGGTACATAAATAAATAGCCAGTGAACTGGTGCTGAAGACTGTAGCACTGCTTAAGATCTTGGCAGGGACAGTAAATAGTTCCTATTAGTTACTTCACATAGCTCTTCAGCACATCTGTACATCAGCTTCCCACTAGCAATCTACTCCTCAGCTTTGTATGGAGACTTTCCTTCCCCGTGTTAGTGCCAAAAAATTGTTGGTTTTGTTCTGCACCATTGTGCTTTCTGCCATGCAATGGCACTTCCACCTCAAAGAAACATTTCTCAACCATTTGAGTTGCTCAGGGTTTCTGAGTTAATTTTTTTGTTTGTTTTGTTTTTTTCTTTCCCTCCCCCCCCCCCATTCTTTCCATTCTTCACTTT
>NDXB01009300.1:497572-516486 GCA_002631895.1 Agapornis roseicollis
TTTTTTTTTTTTTTTTCTTAAGTAGCATTATGGATTAGGAGCATCACTATCAGCACAAATTAAACAGTCAATGTTTAATGGCTAGCTTATCATCTATTTTTCCTTTATGGCCTAAGTCTCTCCTACACAAGATACCTGGTCTAGGTGTTGCCTTGTACAGAGGATAGGCATGACAAGAGTAGAGCTGCTGCTGTTAGTAGGCTGCAGCCTGGCTGCTTTCTCTTGTTTTTAACTGGTCTTGGACTCTAGACTACAGGTTGGAAGCAGATGCCACATCCTTGTGTTCAAAATACAACATATGTGCATGCACACACACAAACACAGCATGAGTTTGTGTGACAATTATGCTGTTCTGATCATTATCATAGGGACACAGCAGTTTCCCATGGCTTCTCTGTATGGAGCGTCTGGATACAACAATCTGGATGTTTAGTAGCTCTCTAGCTGCAGAGTTTTCTGCTATGCCAGGTATTTTGTCATATTTCTTTGGAGGAGGGCTTTGGGTTTGGACTTGTGAAGTACATGGAAGTCAGCATCATCTCTGCAGTTATCTATGCCTACATGTTGACTCCCCTGGAGAAGTCAAGCCTATGAGTAAAGTTTTGCATGCTCTCCATAGGTGGTAGCTGAGGGAAGCTTGCTTTATATCCTAGAAGTTTAGACTGTAAGACAACAAGGAAAAGACTAAGGGCAGTAGTAGAAAACAGAATGCATTCAGTTATTAAAAACCTATGTACATCATGGATGGTGATTTTTCCTTTTAAAAGTAAATGAGGTTATGCAACTAAATTTCATATGTGCTTTAGGAAAATATGAATGCTGATATTCATAAGTTATTATTTATTTGGTGAGACAGATCTTGCTGGTCTCTCACATTTCCTTTCAGTATACCTCCAGTATATCACAAAGCTGAAGCATTTCTTAAACAAGGTATTAACCATCTAAAGGCTAAAAAGCATTCTTTTTCTAAAGACAAATATTCAGAGCTAGTATAAGGACTTGTCTAGGATAAATATGTTCAAGAAAATAATGTTAGTTTCAGTTACCTAAAGGTTGGTGAACATTATTACTGCCTAATTTGATCTCTGGTTTAGTGCATTCTGTGTATTTTTACCCTATAACTACTTTTTAAGTTATGACATATGTTTGAGGCTGCTTTTAGCTAAGATTCAACAGTTGCAGATAATGAAGATTCTACCACATCTATTAGCAAAATCTACTAACGGCTAATCACTTTGATATTAACAGTGTGCTTTTTGCAACTTTATTGTAACAAATTTTCAGGAATTTTTTTTTTTGGTTTGTTTCAAGTTTCCGGTTGTTGACTCTTATTATCTTAAATACTTGACCTGTCAGTTGTGGCCAAGTTGCTTTACAACACTATATTGGTCAAATGATATTGAGGCTTTCTTTCTTGCTTGTCTTGTAATAGCTTTTAGAGCCTTTCTGTGGTTCTATGCTAGCTTTGAGGTCCAGAGTGGTTCCACAATAGACCTAGGCAGGACAGAGGGCCTTCTGCTTCCCAGTGTACTTGATGTCAATCCATTTATCTTGGTATCATGCTGTGAGAATGTTTGGTTTTTTTCTTCACCAAACTAGTCTTTTCTTTGCTCAGATAACTAGCTGCCTCTAGAATTCTGATTAAAGTGTCGTGCTATTTTGGGGTTCACTCAGGTGCTTTAATAGGTCATATAAAATATACATGTTTGAAGAAGCAAAAATAATTGTGATGAGAGTCCCTCTTTCTGTAAATGCAAAATGAGAATTAATGGAATTAGTGAGACACTAAAATTTCTGCATATGTACTATGTTATCCCAAGGATTTATAACTCTCTTCCTCTCTTTTGAGCATCTCACCACAAGTAACTTTTTTTAAAGATATGATTTTTTAAAAATATAATTATCCAAACACTCACCTTAGGGTAAGCTGACCCAGTGGTTCTGTGCATTTAAAGCTATGAAATCTCTGCAAACATGTCTGTTAGGAATGGATGAAATAATGATATGGATGAAGCTAAACTAAAGCACACAATTAATTAGATTTCATTTTCTGTTGTGGTGGATTCCTGGAGCTCTGCAGGCACTGACCAAAGATATATTTGCTTTTTTTCATGTAGGATAAGTGGATTACTAGGTAGTATGAGTCTCTAATCTTTGCTAGATAGAGATAAATGCTTGCTAAATACACGGAGCAAATGAGTAGCTTAAGAAAAGAAGTGACAAAAAAGTTGTAGTGAATATAGAGGCTTTAGCAATACATCTTCTGGTGATGGAGAGATATAAAGCTGTTCTATTGTCACTTGGTTAGTTAAACATATTGTGACAACAGGGATAGCTGCTTCTCTATACACTCTAATAGTATCTCCCTGTATGCACTGAATTTCAAAATGGGGTGTCTCCTTTGCATGTTAGCATAAGTGTCTTTGCTTTTCAGGGTGTCTGAAAATACTTGAAAAAATTTCTGAGTAACTCAGAAATATAGACTGGAAAAAATCACATGTTGATAGTCATTTCTGGGATTGAAAATGGTATCATATTTGCATCTTGTGATCAGGAGTGAAAGTACACAATTTTGGAGTTGTGGGGAGGCTTGTGTTTGTTATATTTTTTAAAAGTATTGGAACATAAGAAGAAATGTGACAGAAGTAAAATGACTTTACAATTCTGGTAACTCATCCTACCAATCACCACCCTAAAAAAAATGCCACTCATCTGTGACTAGTCACAGACTTGCATTCAAGCAAAAAGTGAGCATCAGATAGAGAAAAGATTATTAGCTGCACTGTTTGGTGGGGGAAAAGAAATAAATTTGGGGTTATGCTAATTTGATATTGGAGGCAATTTTCTGTGGAAGACCTTTCCTCCCAACCTGTAATTTGTGGCCTGCTTGAATACTGAGGTAGAACCTGTTCTCTTTTGAATACCTGAGAAACATAGGAGAATGCACACTTGTAATTAACAGCTGTGGGAAATAGATCTGAGTGCCTCTGCAGAACTCCAGGGCTGTCCTATGTAACCAGAGACAGAGTCAAAGAGACAGCATGTGACCATCTTCTTTCCACCTTCCCTCAAAAGCCATCTGAGCTGAGTGTTTAACTCATCTGAGGTGCCAGGAAAACCTGGACTTTCAAAAAGCAGTTCCAGAGGACTGTGCAAACAGCTTGAATGCCAGTAAGTGGGCAGACCACCTCCAGGAGTACCATAATCCTGGTGTCCTGTCATGAAGGCAACTCTGGGCTGTGAATGAGCTCAAAGGGTGGATCATCTTCTGGGAAGGAAGATCACCACCAATTATAAAACAACAGATACTGTCAAATTCACTTGTTAAAGCTTGTTTGAATAGACATCCTGAATTTGCTTCATTTTAGGAAGGTCAGCAATAAAGAGCTGACACCCAGACCAGACACTAGAGACCACATCTCCAATTTTCTGTGACATTTTGTGGCTGTAGAATTCTGGGATGCATGTGAATATATTCTGAATTGTTTCATACATACCAGAGAGGTCAATCTTCTTTCCCTGCTGTTTCATGCAGAAGTGATTGATGCTTGGCACCTCTGTATAATAATAAAACATTTCCAAAGTTTATGGTCAATAAATTTGTGTAATAAAGAATGCATCCCAATGCTATTATAGTTCATACCTCAACTTGAATAACTTTGCAGGCTAAGATAATGTAAGTTTTGGTCATGCTTTTTTTGTTTTCAAAGAGCAAAGACTGAAATTTCTTTCAATCTAGTGCATGTTAAAGTTAGTGTCTCCTTCAACTAGTGTTTACTCCTGGAGTCAAAACTATGATTCCAATTTTGGGTTTTTTATAAGTCTTTTGAAAATAGTGTGTCCTGGGAATTTGGGTGGCTAATATTTGTATGTTGTGGTAGAATTTTTTGTTCTCTTTTTCTGGGCACTTCTGAATACACCTGTATTTTTTTATTTATTTATGTGAAATATCACAGAAAACTGGCTTTCTGATCTATATCTTTTCGTTAGGTGTTTTGACATTTATTATCTGACCCAAAATATTGTTCAGTTACTGGATGAGTCTCCACTGCATCTACCAATATTTGAACAAAATAGTCAGGTAAAGAGATGTTATAAAAACCCTTATCTTTCTTCAAGGCATAGAGTTTATAAGCTCTTTGTTTTGATTTGTTCCCTTTTTTTGGTTGGTTGGTTGGTTGGGTTTTTTTTTGTGAGGATTTTTTGTTTGGTTTTGTCTTTAGTGGTTTTTTTTGTTTGGTTTTGTCTTTAATGTTTTTCATACAACCTAGGTATCAGTTCAGTTGCCAGAGCATAAATACAGAGATAGCTGAAAACCCCCTGGATTTCTCTTCATTACTAATTAAAAGCATCAACATTTTTTATTATTTTTACATTCTGTTTTGATAAAACTTTAAATATTTGTCTTCAAATGGTCTTGTTAGGAGATGTCATGTGCTGTCTGCTTTGTCCTCACACCTTCTGTCTGATTTCTGCTGTTCTCGTGCATACTGATGGCATATGATATAGCCTTTTCTACCTAAAAAATGTTGAATCCTATTTCTAGACCTGTCCAGCCCTCAGCAATAGCTCATATCTCTGACTTCTGACTTTTTCTTCTCACTCCATAAAGGCTGGGGCAATATTTTGTGCATTTAGGCAGTCCTTCAGCCTCACTGCAGGTCTGGTACCTCAATTTATAATCTGTTACCAGCTGCTGTCCCCCTTTTGAAGTGCCAAACAACAGCAACCTACAGGGAAAATTGATGCCTCTGAATTCCTCCATGAATGCCAGGGATTAATTTAAGCACAAAAAGCTTCATAAGGAGTCCTCAGTGTTCGTGTATAAAAATACCGCAGTAGACTTGCAGCTTTTGAGGAGCGAGTTTGAAAGAAGAAAACACAGCAATTGATGGCCAAAAGAAACTGCATGTGAGAGAAAATACATGGTCACTTGTAAGTTGCAGTCTGCTGAAACCCAGAGAGTTCTTTTAAGTTTGTCTTTTCTCTGATCTGTGTTTGTTTATTCCAGCAAAACATGTTTTTGTCTGGAAGATATTTTGTGCCTCAAATAAAACATACAGCTTGGCACAAAGAGCTCTCTCTTTTACAGTGGTATCAACAATTATAAAGTTCATTGTGGAAACTATGCAAATGGAAATGTGAAGATTCAAGCTTTTAAGGACAGGCTTTTTGACTTGTGAGGTTGTAGCACCTATCTCTTCCCTGTAAAACTGGGGCCTCTTTTGAGCAGATAGAAAAGATAGGACAATTTTTCCATCCCTGGACTTAAAGTGACTCATGACCTTGTTCTGTGAACTGTTACTTTTAGGTAAAGAACTTGGGCTTAAATTGGAAGTATTTTTCTTTGTATAGGTCCTCTCTTTGTTTCATTTATTCTGTTATGGTTAAACCAGGTATTGCTACAGAAACTGAACCACATTGTGTGCAACACTGTAAACACACAATAAGCTACATTTTCTGTGCTGAAGAAGCAAGTAGACCAAAGGGATGAGGGTATAAAGAGTAGGAGTAAAGAAAAATCAGCCCCTTTGTAAGTGCTGGGAACCTGAAGTTCAGAGCTTGCTCAAGGTCACTCAGGAGCTGTGCACCAAAGGAGAAATTTAGCCAGGCTTTCTGAATCTGAGGCTAGACTTGCAATCACAAAATATCTCTTCATCCAGAAGTTTTCAGTCACTTGACATTTGTGTTAATGCCTCTCACTTGACTTCAGTATTTCAGCTTTGATAAGGCCACATTGGCTTCCTTTATGATTAAAGGAGTTTAAAAAACAAAACAACAACAGAAAAGAAAAGCAGGTTTTTGTGAAGGCTCCTCCATGGTATGTGAAAAGAGATCTTTCAACTCACTTTCACCAAATTTGTGCCAGAAATTATCTCAGTAAAAACTTACTGTAAGGGTAAAGCCTCAACAGATTAATATAATCAGTGGCTGCTTGCACTGCTAGTTTAGACAAGGGAGGCATCTTGTCTTTTCAGCATGAACAGCTTAGGGAAATATTTGCCAATGCAAAACAGGTTGTTTCTACACTTCTTCCAGATTTATTTGTTTATGGTAGAAATCAACTGGCCTTATGCCAGTACCTGGCATGTGATAATTCTGAAGAATCAGTCTGGAGAGCATGGGATTTCACAGATGTTAACAAAAAGTAACAGACCAAAGTGTGCCCATCTAACCCCAAGATGTGGGTGGTTATTGTTATTATTATTACCACCAGTAAATTCTCTGAGCATTTTCAGATAATCTAGGGATTGGCTTCTATGGGTTTGATCTGTGGGATATGCCATCACATGTTTTGGAGGGGCACTTACTTTTCATGATCCTTATGTCTTTCTCGTATGCTGCCCAGCCCTTTAGGGTAGGGAAAGCGGGTGGGAAGTAAAGCAAAAATAAGGCTGCACCTACAAGAGATACAGCTTGTGCAGAGGTAAAACTACTGGAAGAGGCCACCTTGTGGAAGCCTGTAACATAGCTGCACCTTTCTGCAAACCACTGACTCCTGAACAGAAGGATTTTTTGATTTTCAGCTATTACTGACTAGGCAGGAGGGGAAAAAAGAGCCCCTTCCTTGAGACCTGTCAGTGCAGCTTCACAGGGCAGATGTACAGAGTGCTTAAGTTGTAGCATTTAACCTGCTGGTGGCAAACAGCTTTGCAATTACAATATTTTTCAAGAATATCTCCCTCTCTCTTTCTGTCCCTTCCTTTTTCTTGTACCCAACTGCCAATTCTCCAGTAACTACTGGGAATCTGTTCATTTGTAAGAGGTTTTAGAGAGGCAGCTTGTCATAATATCAGCATCAGCTCTCCAGGTTTCTAACTTGTTACTTGTTTTTCTAATAGTGCTTGCCTCTGCTTCTGCTCTTTTCAAATACTTTCATTGCTGATAATATTTTGTTTGGATTATATTCAGAAAATTATTACTATTATTATTATTATCATTATCATTTTAAACTATGTACTCAGAGTCACATCCCTGTTTTCACAGAAGGAAGGACAAAAGTTGGGGCAAGAATCTGTAAGCAAAGAATTGCTGTTATATTTAAGACTAAGTCAATAGCAGATCCTTTAAACAGACAACTCCTGCTAGGGGACATAGGTGCCCAACTTAGAGGCAAAGGCACAGTGAGGAGGCAGGATATGGGGTGGAATGACGATTTATGATGTACAGTCCTCCCACATATTTGGGGGGATGAAGGGCTGGTTTTTGTTCACCTCTTGCTTCCCTTTGGAATTTTCTTTATGTTATCATTTTGACACATCAAGAGTGTGATTGGTGGTCAAGGTTTGGCTTGAATAGGCCGAGGTCAGAGAAGGCAAATTGTTTATAGGGCAACATTTTAAGAGCTGGGCTAAAGAATGAATTGCGATGTTTATTTCAAGGCCAGGTTGGGCGAAGCCTTGCATGGCATGGTTTAGTGTGAAGTGTCCCTGCTTATGGCAGGGGCATTGGAACTAGATGATCTTAAAGTCCTTTCCAACCCTTACAATCCTATGATTCTATGGCAGTGGGGTTGGAGCTAGATGATCTTAAGGTCGTTTCCAACCCAAACCATTCTATGATTCCATGATTTTCTTTCTTAAAGCAGACATGTAAAACACAAATAACCCTACAATGGGATTAATGTCAGACTGTTTCAGAGCCTAAAAAAATAGATGTACACAAAATATATTAGTAACATTGGTATATATTTTTCTATCTGAAAGGAAAGGTTTTGGTTTTTGTTTTTCTTGGTTTTTTTTTTTTTAATATCTGAAATTGTCAAATAGAATATAGTGAAATGGGTTTTGATAAAGAGGAAACATGTCAAATGAACTGTGGTGATTTTTCCATTTGAGGAGGCAGAGACAAGTTGGTTTTGAAGTACCTAAATGGGCATTGAGTGGTTACATCTAATAAGTTAAAAGAGTGACAGCCTGTCTCCTAAATGATTACTTGCATTCACCCCTATTGGGATCCTAGGGGAAAAACAAAACAAAACAAAAAAAAAAAAAAAGGGGTTTTTCTCCTGCCTGGCATAGCAGCAGAACTAGAAAAATAGACCAGTAATGTGGTAAAGCTTCTAAAAAGAAAAGAGAAATTGATCAGAAGATGTGCTTGGTCTAGGAATCTGATGGGTAATGGCAAATGATGCTTCATCACTGTGTAGAGAGGACCAAGACCTGTTAGTCTGAAAATATCTTATGTTAACACAGCTTGTAAATCAGTGTGCTTCCAATGAAAGGGGTAGTGGGTAAGCTAGTGTTAATGTCAGATTTATGTTAACATGCACTAAGGAAATCAATACAAGGTAACACTGTTTGCATAGGGTAAACAGATTTCTGGCATGCTTGCTGCTTTTGATTATCCAAAATTATGTACGCAGAGCTGTTTGCACTGCATTGTACAAACCAGAGGGTAGTTCTCCTGTGTAGAGAAAGGAACACATTTCAATAAGGCATCAGAAAGAGCTTAGAGCCAATTTCCCTGTTGCTTGGCCTGCCCTTTACAACAGCTTGTTTCTTTGGTCTGAATCTTATTTGCTTGCACGTCTTAACAGCTTGCCCCAGTTAAAGAGACTGGGGCAGTCTCTGTAACTCTGCCAGGGAAGTGTAAACTGAATTCTTTGTATGGAGGAGGGAGTGTGTGGGAAATCTTAGACACAACCAAAATACAGGACTTAGAAGAACCTGATTAAGGAAAAAAGTGCACGTATCAAAATGTTTCTTTCTTTGCCATGCAGTTTGATCTGAAAGGTCATATGCAAACCTTGTCATAAATAGTATTTGATCAGAACTGGACTGATTTTAAATGCTTTTTGAAATCCTAATCTGTTTTCTCATTAGTGGGTGAAATTTTTATAAGCTGCAAATTATAGCATATCTAATAAAAAGTTGAGAGAATTTGCATCTTTACAGCTCTGGTATTTCCCTCCCATACTGTGGTGCTACCTGTTTTATACATTTAATATCCAGTTTTTAGGTTAGCATAACTTTTTCATGGGAGAGCTGTTAGTGTGCTTGGTCTCTCACCCCTTAATGAACTGTGGATTGTTTACAGCTAATGAAGCTCACAGTAGCCCATTTTAATTTGAGGCTAATTTTCCTGGGTCCAACCAAAACCTATAAACCATAAAGAGCATAAATGGGGCCTGACTGAAGGCCTGAGGTTGTTCAGTCCTCAATTCCCTTTTCTGCCCTCATGCTGCTAAAAGTTATTTCTTTTCATAATGAGCTGAGGATGCAACGCTCCCAGCAGGACTGGGCTGTGGGGAAGCAAAATGGTTTTGCCGCCTTTGGCTGCTGCTGCTGCACCAGGTGTGATGGACAGGGGCTTCAGGCTCTGAGCAACGTCTGTACCCCAGAGACAGGGCATGCCAAGCTTCATATACTAGTTTTCATTTTCCAGGAGTGAAAGCTTATTTTCTCACATCCCTAGCTGTGGAGATATCTCCAGTATGGGAACTGATCTGGTTTACATCTGATCATTTTGACCTGTTTGGGAACAGTTTCATTAAAGCAAAACCTTTCTCAGTGAGGAAGATAAAGAGCTACTTTACCAAAGAGCATATTTCTTCCTGTCCTTCTGAAAGAGCAGGTTAGTTTTTTACAGTGAACAGTTAGGACCGATTTCCCCTTAAAAGGATCCATCTTCCAGATCTCAAATGTGCAGAATACCTTTACGTGGTCATAAACTTCTACACAGATTCCTATTTAGATAAGAAAATTAAGGGGGAAGGGGTGGGAGTGGGGGGGAGGATGTTGCTTTTTTGCTACAGCTTCACTCCAGAAACAACAGTATCCACAGCATTTATTTCTAGATGGCATGATATTTGGTTTCTGCACCACACGATGGAAGACTGATTTTCTTACTGCTTCTCCCAAACCCATCAGTATTAATAGCCCAAATAATAAATCTAAAAAGAACTCCTCAACTCCCTCCTTCACAAGAGCAGCCTGTGTGTGTTGTGTTTTGCTTGACATAATGTTTCTGCTTTGTTTAATTCAGAAACATTTATTTTTCCTTCCATCATTCATTTTACTGCATTACGTTAGCAGTTGTGTGGGGATTCAGTTGATTAATGACTAATTTCCATCCTATGCATGCTCAAGAGGAACCTGTTCTCATAGTACTTCTCTCCAAAATAATGTATCCTTGAAAGAGGGGGGAATTGAGGGGAGCAAAACTTTCATGCTAAAACAAAAACCTGGTACAACAGCAATGGAAAAATGGGACATGTTGAAAAATTTGTATTTCAGTAGTTTCCTGGATAAGAGAGCACTTATGAATTGGATGCCTTTATTCACGCTTTCCCCAGCAGCTGAAGATTTTACTTTTACCAACCAGTTTGTGTCATGACCCTCTAAGAGGTGACTTCACTGGCTGCTTGAATTCCTGCCAGCTTAGTTTGGTTTCCTTCTTAGAAAGCTAGGAATTGATGGGTAAACACAGAATCATGATCTTTACTCCTCTGAGAGGGAACAGAAGCAGGAACAGCAAGTGCATTGCTCTAGGTCATGCTACGCACTGCTGGCAGAATCAAGAATTGGTCCCAAATCCAACTGACTGCTTAGTTCTTCATATTCATGCTTATGGTATTCCTGGTCTGAGCTTCTCCTAAATAGTCCATAAACTCTGTGAATTGCTAAAGGTATCCACTAAGATGACTGAAGACTTCCAAATCCCCACCCCCTGCCTGGAAGTGTGCAACACTTCTGAGTGCCACTACCTTTTCAGGGAGGAAGTTGTGTAGAAGTGAACCAGAGATTTTGCAGCACAATTCAGTGCTGGCCTGTGAGGGATCAGAGCCTTCCTCTGCAGGATAGCCACATATCTTTTACTTGCAATATTTTTATCATTTGTGTGTTCATTTACCGTTAATAATAAAACAGAATCCAGCAAATACCATAGGTATTTTGTCAACTGTTCTTTTTCAATGAATTAACTATTTAAATTAGTATGTCAACAAGTGAACTGAAATGCAGGCAGATACTGCATACACCAGATCTGAATTTCAATGTTTTGCACAATACAAAAGCCATAGACATCTAGCAAAGGACATCAACAAACTGACCTTCTCTGTTTGCTTCCTTATGCTTCCTCTGAGGCTGCCACAATCTTTTAATAAGTATTCCAATGCAATCATAGATACTTTTATTTATTTATTTATTTATTTTTATTTTATTTTCCTTTTGGAGATGAAACAGAGTCAGAGTTCCATTGCTAAATCAATTAGAAAGAAAACTACAGGTGCTCTTGTAATGCTGCTTGCAGGAAGACATATTTCCTGACAAATTAGTTCCTCTGACATTCTGTTAATGAGAAATTGAGAACCATGTTGTACTGCATGCCTGGGCGTGACTCACTTAAATTTCTTTTCTTTCCACTTCGAGTGTAACATATATTAAGGAAAAAAAGTATAATAATTCCTAGAGCAAAGTAGATTTTTTTTTCTTTGCCTAATATGCACATTTATGCATCAGTCTAGACACACGATTGATAAAATACTGGTAAGACTTTCCTTTGCCAGCTTCAAGGATGTACAAAAAAATGTTCTCTCTCTGATTACTAGAAGCTAAAGTATCTTGTCAAAATTTTTGGAAGTGAGCTTGTGAAGTCAGAAATGAGTATGTAGCATCTTAACAACAAATCACAAGACAGAAGAGTTGCAACATAAAATCAGTCCCCAAATACAACATACTTATTTGGATCATCATCTTCTCCTATCTTAGACTTTGAGTCTGTGATTGCTCTGTGAATGAAGTTTTAGTCAACTAGTTTGAATGGACTGATAGATAAGCATGTAAGTTCTGATCCTGCAAGGCATAAAATGCCTTGTAAGAGCACGTCTAGTGTCCACTGTGATGGGAAGTAAAAATGTTCAAATGCTGTATTTCTCTTCTTATGACTACAAAATAGACATTTCAGCATCAAAATGGTTCCATTGTACTGTTATTGGACCTCATAAAGTGGAAAACACTCCCAGATTCCAAAGCAAAAATCATGCACTTGCTCTGTACATTTTACTGGGAAGTTACCGTATTAGGGCTGGAAATGAGAAGCAGGATCCCTCATCTGTCACAGTTCGTAGTCACAGTGCAAACCTGCCCTCCCCAGCCCTTAAACATAAAATACCAGTCTAAAGTGTAACAGCTGAGAAGTCAGCACCCAGTTTCTTTTGGTTTTTTGCCTGGTCTGTGGAAGATAACCTCCATTCACAAGATAAAGTTTGCAGTGTAGCTGCTGAGGTATTAAACTACAGCAGCAAAAATTTCTAGATTCTCTCTTTATCAGTGTCTCAGAGACTTTTGCCATGATTTCTTTCTGAGTTTGTTTGTTTTGCAGGCAAGTTTGGTATTGAATGTGGGTTTTTTTGGTTTTGAGGTTTGTGGGTTTTTTTTCCCAGCCAAGGTCAGTGAGCAGGTTATGCTGGCCCTAGTTAGCTAAAATCTCCCTCAGCAGAACACAGACTCCATCCTGGGGTAACTTACAGTACTTAATATGCCATAATTCTATTTTAGCAGCTGAAATTTGTTAGCTGTTCATAAGCAGCCTGGTCTCACAAGATCATTTTTCTTCTGCAGATAATTACTTTTCCCCATGAGATTTTACAAAGGCAGTACATACACAAGCACACACACATATTCTATTTTTAAAATATCCTCCATTTGCTGTTTCATTAGGAAGTGGATAATCTTCATGTCTCTAGTGATACATTCTAGCTTTGTGTTCCAAGTTTATTGGTCTCACTTTTAATTAGATGACTTGTTTCCTGTTAGTCCTTCCTTATTTTGGTATGTTTCTTTGAAAAGATACCTTTTGTGTTTAACACAAAGTGAAACTGAAAAGTTTTTCAGTGCAGTTTCTATCGAAGACATGGTCCCTGATGCAGCAGGGTAGGTCAGTAGTTAAAAGTCTTCATACTTTGCTAATGTAGATAAGAAAAGCTCTACTGAAGCCAGCAGAACTGAATCAGTTTGTATCAGATGGAGATGTAGTCAATATATTTAAGGATGGAGTGGATGCTTTTTAAAAAGTAAGGTTTGTTTTTTTTTTTCTAGCGACTATTTTAGTTAGTCACATCTCATGTGCAGTTCATATTACACTCATGGTGGACTAAACCATGAGATGTTACCACTCAGATGTATGTGGACCTGACTTCACAGGAGTGCCAAGCTTGTGAACATTAGACATTCTTTCGTTTCTAAGGTAAAAGTTAGGAGCTGAATTGCTAGATGAAAAGCTAATCTTTAAATAAGTAGCTAACCACAGTCTGCCAACACAAAGTAATTGACCAATCAACACAATTTCAGCCCCACAAGAAATTGTATTCTTTGTTTTATGATTAATTTATATAAATTCAAGATAATCTCTCTGACTTTTACCAATTGCTTACTAGGCAAAATCACAGACAAGTGCAACCCCTGCATCAACTGCTGTAAGCCACTGTTGCTCATCTGTGGGCAGTATTTGTGCAGTGCTTAGGAGGTCTTTTCCTTAGTGGCTTAAGAGAGGATGAAAAGTTTTCTCTCCATAAAAAAGTGCTACCAAAAATGGAAAAAGAAAATAAATGAAGAGAAA
Source organism: Agapornis roseicollis (assembly GCA_002631895.1). Classification (NCBI taxonomy): domain Eukaryota; kingdom Metazoa; phylum Chordata; class Aves; order Psittaciformes; family Psittacidae; genus Agapornis; species Agapornis roseicollis. The sequence continues at coordinate 511,133 of NDXB01009300.1, forward strand.
GTCATTCCAGGATGCTATTTGCATCTGAGTGGTTGTATTGACAAAATTGCTGTTAACAAATGTCTAGATAAGCCCTTATCACCACTGAACATATGAATTGTTAAGTAAGACCAGCCTTTTTGCTCAGACACTTGAGATGGTATCATACCATTTTTGTGCAGTTGATACTGCCTGTTTTATCTCCTCCCACTCCTACTATATCCCTGAATACATATAATTTGCAGTATTTAAAGGCCTGGCTATGACTTCACTGAGCTCACTAGTAAAATCTCCACTGTTGTCAATGGCATCAGGCAAAACCCCAAATAATTCCATGTTTACAATGAACCACACAAGCCGTGGTCTCAAGGGCTGCTTGAAGGCAGCATTACCTGGAACTGAAACAAGAAGGTCCTACCAGTGCCCATATACCTAGCTAAAAGCCTTTTGTCTCTTGATTCTTATCAAGTGTCTGCTCACCATGCTCACTAATGCACACCCAGTGATGGTGCACATTTATTGTGTGCTTCCTTTCCACCATGATCTTTTGTATTTTTATCATCTGCATATCTCCTCCCTCACTATTTAGTAACTTTGTATAATAGCAAGGCACTGCTTACAATAAAGCCATCAAAAATAGTGTGTGATCACAAAAAGCATGAGGTTATACAAAGCAATACACCAGAGGAAAAAAATCTTATCAAACAAAAGCCAAAGCAAAGAAAATCAGAATGTGTTTTAAAGATAAATCTTATGTCATGACCTTAAAAAACTCCAGCTGGGACTCCACTATTCAGAACAGATCTTAGAAATTATTTTCAAAGGTTAGCTGCATGTGAAAAAGGAACAAAATAAAGTTTGGTCACCCAGGGATTTGCATGCTTCCCACATGCTCATGGGAGCCACCAGAAGGCCCTGTACAGATGACTTGAGCAGAGGAAGAAACAGTTCAGCTTTCCAATCAAGCAAGCAGAAGTGAATGTTCTGTAAACATTTGAATATCAAAGGAGGCCTTTTAAAACCAAAGCCCTGCTTCACAGGAAGCCAATTTAATGAACACACACCAGAAAAAAATAAAAAAAATTACAGGGCTGTAATACATTACTTGGTGAGATTGCACCTTTTTGAGGCCTGTCATTTTCCAAATCCTATGCAGGTCAGGGAGCAGGCTCTGGTCTGAACCTCATGGTATGATTAGTAGGGCAAGAGAAGGAAGCTTAGGTTCAGAAAGTACCCGAATTAATGCGTAACAGTTCAGAATGCACCTGGAGCCAGGTGCTACTAGAAAAAACAATAGACCCTTGGCATGCAGTAATCCTTTCAGCAGCTTTAATGAAGCTTTGTGTCACAGGTAGTCCCTTCTGGATTATCATTTCTTATTGGGACTCTTCCAGTATCTGAAGGGGGCCTATAGGGATGCCTGGGAGAGTCTCTTCATTAGGGACTGTAGTGACAGGACAAGGGGTAACGGGTTCAGACTTAAACAGGAGAGGTTTAGATTGGATATAAGGAAGAAATTCTTTCCTGTTAGGGTGGTGAGATGCTGGAATGGGTTGCCCAAGGAAGTTGTGAGTGCTCCATCCCTGGCAGTGTTCAAGGCCAGGTTGGACAAAGCCTTGGGTGGCACAGTTTAGTGTGAGGTGTCCCTGCTTATGGCAGAGGGGTTATGTCCTGGGTTTAGCAGTGGCAGACATTTTTTCTTCTTAGTAATAACTGGTGCAGCACTGTGTTTTTGAGTTTCAGCCTGGGAACAAAACTGATAACAGGAATGTTTTTAGTTACTGCTCAAATATTTAGTCTGAGCAAGGACTTTGTGAGCCTCATGCTCTGCCAGGGAAGAGGGGAGGCCGGGAGGAAGCAGGGACAGGACACCTGACCCAAACTGACCAAAGAGGTATTCCATACTACAGCACATCATGTCCAGGATGTAACTGAGAGTTATCCGGAAGGGCTAGTGCTCTGGGGGGGTTGGAGGAGGTATTCGGTTGGTGTTGAGTGGGGTGGGGTGTCGTGAGTTACCTGTTGGTGGTTGGTGAGATGCTGTATTCTTTTCCCTTGTTATTTCCTTTATCATTATTATTAGTGGTGGTAGCAGCAGTGATTTGTGTTATACCTCAGTTACTAAACTATTCTTATCTCAACCTGTGGGAGTTGTATTCTTTTGATTCTCCTCCCCATCCCTCTGGAAGCAGGGGAGGGCAAGAAAGGGGGGTTGAGTGTGTGAACGAACCGTGTGGCTGGGTTTAAACCATGACAGGTTGGAACTAGATGATCTTAAGGTCCTTTCCAACCCTAACTATTACGTGATTCTGTGATTATTGTGTCCTTGCTGAAGTGCTTATTGCTGATGAAACAGNGGGTTGAGTGACGAACCGTGTGGCTGGGTTTAAACCATGACAGGTTGGAACTAGATGATCTTAAGGTCCTTTCCAACCCTAACTATTACGTGATTCTGTGATTATTGTGTCCTTGCTGAAGTGCTTATTGCTGATGAAACAGAATTATTACAATACCTAAAAGCTATGTTGAAGTTTAGGCTTGGTTCTCAATGCATCTTTTCAGATGGACAAAGAGAAGCCTTAAGAAGCTGTCTTATGGATAGGTACCTAGAACGCAACCATTCCAGTTTCATGAAGGGGAAATTACATTCCTACCAATTCTATACCACATAGTCCTATGCACCAACAATTTCCATTTGCCTCCAATGAATCAAATACAAAATTATGAGATGAAAGCAGACCTTATTAATTTCAGCTTTTTTTCTTTTCTTTCTAGAACTCCTTTCAAAGTAGTAGGACTATATTCAATCTCTTGGAGCTTCACTTTGTAAACATTAACTTCAGATATGCCCATTTTTAAGCAAGCACTGAAATACCGGTGCCATTGCCTACACTTAGCAAAGTTTCTGTACATCTTACTGGCAGACACAAGCAAAGCTTTTCGTGGTTTTTGTTGGTTTGTTTATAATGTCAAAATTATGAATGGGTTCACCAAAGGGTTCATGTTTCTTAATAGTAGTCTAGTTACTTCCAACTCCAGATGTTTCTGTACAACTAATCACAATGTATCTGGAAGCTGTACTGAGGAAAAAACTGCTCTCACTGCATCCTCATTATTATATTCCTCAGTTAACACTAAGTCCCTGCTGGAGCTGGAAGGCTGAACTTGGGCTCAGCTCCACCCCAGTGCAATGCTTATGTCCACCTTATATGTAAAGCCTTTACAAAAAAAAAAATCTGGTTTTGATATAGGGAGCCTGACACAGGCAGGAACAATGTAACTATGCAGGAAATATAGAAACAGAATCACAAGTATGATGGGAGATAAAGATGAAAAAGAATTATGTCAGTATAGATCCACTGACGGCAAATGAAAATGTACTGATTTACACCAACTGCAGTCTTTATTAAGGTAACAATATAAAAGGATCACTGGGAGTATAACAAATGTTTCTTTCCAGCTACAATGCGTTACAGCCAGCCATGGCTGCAAGTTGCATGTGCTTACTCCAGAGTTTAATTTGGTACAGTAGCTATCATCATGATATGGTTTAGCGAAAGATTTATGTTGATTTTGTAGATAGCTGACAACAGAGAACTCACAGTAAAACTGTATCTTTGAAGTACAGGAAGAGAAGTGAGTGACATCTCAGATGGCATGGCCACATGAATCTGTACAGTGATATTTTTGTTGTCACAGTCCATCTACATGAGCAAAGGACACTGAAGAAATGTGTGACCATAAAGATCCTCTGTTCAGGGGTGGGCAAATTATTTCATCTTGTGATGATCAGTTCGATTCTGGAGGGTGTTGGAAGGGATAAGTCTCCTGGGGTTATCAGGAGGAAAAGCTGTTCCATAGATCACTGGATTTGGCAGAGAAGTCAGTATGTTTCCAGTCTAGCATGTTTTCCTCTTTTCCTGCATCTATAGTGTAAATAGGTTTGTCCTTAGGTTTAGCAGCTTGAGAAAGGAAGGTGAGGAAAATCCATTGCTCTAAGAAAAACTGTGGCAAACTGGTATTGCTATGGTTTCCCCTGAGGTGTTTGGAAATGACACACCAGAGCTGAGCTATTTGGTCATACTAATTTGACATCATCAGAGCATATACAACTTGGGTAAATCTAGAGAAGCGGCTCTGGCCCAGCAGAAAGTAATGAAAATGGAATATGCCAGAGATATTGTGAATGGTGAGCAAACTGCACTCCTGAAAACCAGTGAGTATGAATAAAATAACAACCGTTCATACACATTACTTATCTGAAGAAGCATGTGTTAAAGATGATCTTGGTAGCTGTGGCATGTCTTGTGACCTGTCTCTTCTACATGGAGTTGGCTCTGTTTGAAAGCAAAAGCACTTGGAAAACAGGCTGCTTTATATATTTTAAAGTAACCAATTATTAAAATATCTTTAAGCAATTATGCAAAAAGAATCATATTTCAGACTCTTACAAATAGTACCTTAGAGGGGAAAAAAAGCCAAACAACCAAAACCCAAACAAAACATGGCTGGCACGTGGCCAGGTCTATGGTTTAGATGAACTGTGTGTTCCTGGGTTAGTAATTCTCACCATGTTGCTTTGCCTTTGAGTATTGCAACCAGGGCAAGACTGATGACTGAAGTGGTCCTCAGAAGCACAGGGAAGACATAAGTGTGATCTGGAGAACTGAAACTGGAGCGTGTGCCTCGTATAAGCTAAGCACACAGGGAATTTAAGGAAGCTTCCTTTATGAACAAAACAGATACATAATAATAGATATGTAAATATAATTATTAGTAGTACAAGAAGGTGTAGAAGAATCTATGTTAAGAACATTTGCAGTTATTAAAGCTTGCACTGAAATAGATTGTCATGCTGTGTTTAGCACACTGTGAACTTCCCATGTTTTATCTCTGAAACAATTTGAAACCACCCATCTGCTTCTGTTCTGCAAGCTGCCTTATAAGAGAAATTGCTTTGTATATCTCATCAGCACATATCTTGAAATACTAGATTGCATTGTTACTTTCTCTCTAGCATAGCCCATATGAGTAAATGCCACCAAAGGATTCATGCATAGTTTAATGTGCTGTGGCACAGGAATATGTCCAGAGCAAACTTCCATGCTGTGAACGTAAGGAAAATATTCAAAAACAGGAGCAGGAATTAATTTCATTTCCTTTCCATTTTATTTTTTTTTTCCTCCAGTTTTTCACTTCTACCTTGTTAACTGAGAGAACAAGAGAGGGAGAAGGGCAAATATAGGGGGAAACAATGTTTAGTATGAAGTGTCTGCTTTTAACATGTGCTTGTCTCATTTGTGTCTCTTCTGTGTCAGCAACAAAGATGTTAAACAAGACCGGTCCCAACACTGATCCCTGAGGGACACCACTCG
>NDXB01009302.1:876-10917 GCA_002631895.1 Agapornis roseicollis
AGGACCGGGGTTGTGCAACATCCTTGCCGCGCCCATGTAAAGGCCAGTTTGGAGGAACCTCTGCGTGTCTTGGTTTAGTGTGAGATGTCCCTGCTTCTGGCAGGGGGGTTGGAACTGGATGATGTTAAGGTCCTTTCCAACCCTAACTATTCTATGATTCTATATAGAGGTGCCACCTGGAGGAAGTGTGGCTAAGAAGACCCTGACCAAATATTGTAATTGATGGGGAAAAGTGGCCCTTCAATGGAACTTTTGAACTGTAATAGGTTGTTACAATTGATGTTGTTTTTAAAGTGACAAGGAAATTGGAATGAAGTGATGTATGCAGGTACGTTTTTCACTTCAAGAAGCCACCCGGCATGACAGACTAAATACGAAATTAATATAGCTCAGCCAGACCCCTTAGTTTTGGCTTTGGAAAAGGACAGGGAAAAACATAAAGCTAAGCTGGAGAGATGTTGTTCAGCCTGTGATACTGGGGAAAGATGTTTAAAGTTAAACAAAGAAAACAAACCCAGAGTAATCAGGAAGATAGGTTGGAAAATGATGTATCACAGGAACCTCCGAGAGGCACACACTCTGTGTGTGTCCTATCTGATATTGATAAGGAGGAAGAGATTGCTGTCGCAGGCAACAAACAGATTCTCGTTCAGGGTTAAGAAGCGGTTAATCCAGAAGTGCTGTTGCAGAGGCAGGCATCTGCAGCCACTGCAGAGCAGGGTGAGCAACTGTGGAAAACCAAGGGAGAAAGGAGGGAAGCTGGCACAGCTCCTGTGTTTGAGTGTGGGATGAGTGCTGGGGCAGGCAGACAAGTGGGAACAGACATGCTGACAGTAGACAAAGGCTTGCTGGACCCTCAGTGGACTAACCCTTTTATTTGTATGAAGTGATATTAATTATAATGGTGGATAAAAGCCTAAACCCTGCTCAGTTCTTATATGGGGACCAAAAAGAAGGTTTAACCCGTAACTGTTTAGAAGCTATACAATAGCATAAAGAATATAGGTGGATGGATCGTCTAGATGCCTATAGGGCAAAAGGATGTCAGGGTATGTGCTACTTAATGGAGAAAAGATGCAAATCATTGAGAAAGAGAAACTACCCTCAGATTGGTCTGCTCAAATGTGTGAGCTATATGCTCTGAAAAGAGCTTTAGAATACCTAGCGCATAGGAAGGGAGCTGTTTATACTGACTCGAAATATGCATTTGGTGTAAGAAATACTAATCCCTTGTGCCTCTGGCTATGGTCATGCACACAGTGCTGTTGCTTCTGTTTTATTAACTTTGTCTCTCCATAAAACCTTGTTGCCTCGTTTAGAGGAGTGAGTTTGTATTTCACACTCTGTGAACTCATAGATTTATGTTTGAAGCTCAGGAAGACTGTGGAGAAGGTGCTAAAGTGCTGGGTACTGCTGACCTTGCTCTTTTGAGCGCTCTTTAACACCATTCCAGGCAGTGAAAGGTGCTTATCGATTTAGGAAAGAGTGTGGGATCAAATACAGAGTAACTTTAGTAAAATGCTGTGCTGGGCAGGTGTATTTTGACTTGATGTATCTAGTGACTTGATCGAGAAAGTAAACAGAAATAAACTGTTGCAAATGAAACGCAGCCTGACCTTACTGCATTTATGTGAACAATTAAAACCACTGAGCACACCAAGTACTCATGGATGGGTGAATCAACTCTTTGGGGGTGACTGGAATATATTTGGTTCAGAGGCAGGGAAAACTGTGATAGCACTCACTCGTTTATTGCATCTTGCATTCCTTGTTAATCCCCTTCTGTCTCCACCACTCTCCACCTCCTCAGTTCCTTCTCCATCTTTCAGACCTCTTGCAGCCTTCCCTTTATTTCAAAAGCTTCACAAGAAGTGCATCTCTTGTAGGTTCTCTGCATATAATTCTGTAGTAAGACATTCTCACCCTGAGACATGATTAAAAGTGTGCTGCTTGCAGAGCACTCTTGACAGTTTATATACCAGAGAAGACTGGCTGTGTCTGTTTGTGCTGCAGGATGATGATTCCAGGAGTAGGTGAGTGCAAAGAAACAAAAACCTGCTTTGAACGAAGCAAAGGCAGTGATGCTTTAACCTTACCCCTGTAATTCAAACTGTAAAACTTTAAGGATGTAAAACTTGTGCAAAACACGTGCTTAAGCTGGTGTGTGTTCCCTCATAAATATCACCAGTGGCACGGCCCTACCTAACCCTGTGCCTTTGTATGTTGCTGTAATGATTTCCTGGTAACAGGATCCTCTGGTACCGATGCTGACCCACTCTATTGTGCTGAATCTGTTCTGATTTAGGTTCTTACAGACTCTGCTCAAGTTATCTCATTGTTCACCAGAGAGAGAATTATTGCCTGCAATTGTTCCTCAGTGCAAATGGCTGAAGCTTGCTTCCTGCTTTTTACTCAGTATTTTTTCTTAAAAAAGAAAAGTTCCAGTTTATACTTCTCCACCGGTGTGTATGTAGAGGTCTGTGGAACTCTGCATGGAATTGTTTTGTTGTACGTTGCTTAGGCATTTGTGGTGTTCAGTGGATTACTAATCCATCACTTTCCCTTTTGCCAAACAGTGCCTAGTGCCCCTTGTTTCTGCTGGTCTGAGCCAGTGATTGGGCTGTGAGTGCTTTCTTGTGTGGAGCAGTGTTGGAGTTGCCCAGTAGTCTGCAGGCCACCTTCACACTCTGCTCCACAGCTCTGCACCATCCTCTAATCACCACTTTTGTATGCCACGTATGACTGAGCTGACAGGCTCCATGAACCAGGGCTGCTCCCTGTGCCTGTTACCAGCATAATCTCTGTGGGTACCTGTCCCCTCCAAGATGCGTTGGTATGAAGGTACTGGGTAGTGAGGGGTGCTTGGTTGTCTTGTCTGCTTAGTGTATCAAGAAGGATGAGTATCATATCTGGATATCTGGCACTGGACATCTCAAGGCAGAGCAGTTCAGCTTGTGACCCATGACTAGCACTAAGGTATGGTCCTTGCAACAAATGTTGTTGATGAGCACTAGACCTTTACCTATGTGGATTTCCTTGGAGCAACCTGGTCTGGTGGAAGGTGCCCCTGACCATAGCAGGGGGCTGGAACTAGATGATCTTAAGATCCCTTCCATCCCAAACCATTCTATGATTTGCTATAGATCTTCACTGAGAGCAAAGCAGACTTGTAATGTGATGATCGGGGTTGTGATGTTGGCAACACCCAGGTTTGCTCCTCAGTGCTGTTCTGATTCGATGATATAGATGCAGTCGGTAAAGATGAGCTGTTGCTCTGAGGAAAGTCATGAGTTTGTAAAGCTTGATAGGATCCCTGTGACCTGCTGCTCGGGTCCTGACAGGTTGTAGGGAAAACTGGGGCTGTGTCGTGGTTTAAACCCAACCAACCAGGCAGCTCGTTCACTCACTCAACCCCCCTTTCTTGCCCTCCCCTGCTTCCAGAGAGATGGGGGGAGAATCAAAAGAATGCAACTCCCACAGGTTGGGATAAGAACAGTTCAGTAACTAAGGTATAACACAAATCACTGCTGCTACCAACAATAGTAATAATGATAAAGGAAAAGAATACAGCATCCCATCAACCACAACAGATAACTCACGACACCCCACCAACCGAGTGCCGACCGACCACCTCTTCCAACCACCCCGAGAGAGAGCTAGGCCTTCCGGGTCACCCCCAGTTACCTCCTGGGCATGACGTGCTATGGTATGGAATACCTCTTTGGTCAGTTTGGGTTCTGTCCCTCCTTCCTCCCGGCCTCCCTGGCATGAGGCTCACAAAGTCCTTGGTCAGAGCAAACATCACTCAGCAACAACCAAAAACATCGGCCCTATCAGCCTTGTTCCTGGGTTAAGTCAAAACACAGCTACTAAAGAGAAGAAAAACTGACTGCAACTGCTGAACCCAGGACAGGCTGGTTTTGCTCCAGTTAAGCTGCTTAACTGCTAGCATTCTGGGGGATCTTGGGTTTTGGTATAGCCTGTTCCAAGACCAGTGTAATGGTACTGACCTTGGTTGTACAGTACTATCAGATCTGCTAAAAGATACTGTTTAAGGGCTTACTGTTTTGTGACAAAGGCCTACAAATAAGTGTCCCAGCTCAGGAGGCCTGTGCAAGTAATAAATAGAGCTAGGTGGGTGATTTGAAGTTCTTAGTAGTATCATAACAACCAAATAACCTGTGTTTGAGTTAAGTGGTGAAGTTTTCTGCTGGCAAAACCCCTTAGGCTTTTATCTTTTCTTTTGCTCTGCTTTGTTTTGTGGGTTATGATCACTTGCAGGTGACTTTACAAAGCATCATGTACCCATTTTCTGTGCTTCAAAGGATTTAAGATGGTGTTGATCTTTCTCTCTCCTTGTCCCACCCTGTCTCATACTGGTTTGTGGCTTTTCACCTTTTACTGTATTAAATTTGTTACTGAGAAATGATGTGTGACTGCAAAGAGACACCGACTTTGAGGTGGTGTTTGAATTAGCTACACCTGGAGTTTCAGTGGGCTGGATAAGATTTGAAAGGGATACTTGTGTCGCATCAGCTCCTTCATGCTGGTGTTTAATACAGGCTAGTTCAAATGGGTCATGTTGCCATATAAAATAAAAGGGAGGTGGAGCAGCAAAGAGAATGTGGAAGATGGTCGCTAGATAAAAGCCTCCCCTTAGCCCTGCTTCTTTTAAGAGTTCTTGTGACAGAGCTCTTGGCAAGAGAACAGAAAAGTGTGAACATACTTGCAGTGGAAAGTGGAGAAGGTTAAGCACTGAGATCAAAGGGAAGGAGTAGGGCTGAAATCCTCCACTGCAGAGGATCAGGCTTCACCCTTCCTGGCTTGCTGATCAAAGGGGGTGTTGCTTCAGGGGGTCGGTAAGGCAGGGAAAAACCTTTGCCTGCATCCCTTCTCCTAAGCAAAATCAGCAGCTTGTGGGTAGCTTTTGTATGGTGTTTCCTTCTTTGCCTACACCTTCAGTTTATGGCAGCAGCTTGTGAGGAGTTGATATGCCAGCCTGCATTTTCCCTTCCCAAATCAGCACTGAAGCACGCAGATAAAAACTCATTGGAGCTTGCAGACAGTTAAGCAGCCCATCTGTGAGGGAGCACTGTGCACTCACATTCACAGTGTGTGTGGGAGGGGGGAGCTGCTGCCCTGCACAGGATCTCTCCTTTGCTCCAGCCTCTGCTGTGTGCCAGGCAGAACTTCCTGCACGCCCTCTTTGGTGCTTGCTGTTGAAGTTGCTGACCACGTTTTTGAGGGCTTCTAAAGAGGTCAGCAGTACATTCAGACCGATGATGAGACAGGTTTGCTTAACCTTGGTGAAACCTTTAGACCTCAGAGCAGCCTTCCAGTATCTGAAGGGGACTACAAGGATGCTGGAAATGGACTCTTCATCAGGGACTGTCGCAACAGGACAAGGGGTGATGGGTTCAAACCTGAAACAAGGGAAGTTCAGATTAGATATAAGGAAGAAGTTATTTACTGTAAAGGTGGTAACATGCTGGCACAGGTAGCCCAAAGAAGTCGTGAATGCTCCATCCTGGGCAGTGCTCAAGGCCAGGTTGAAGTGGGCTTTGTGTGACATGGTCTAGTGTGAGGCATCCCTGCCCTTGGCAGGGGGTTGGAACTGGATGATCTTAAGGTTCTTTCCAACCCAAATCACTCTATGATTCGATGAGATTGGGGAGTTGATTTGAAATATGGGCTCTGCTCTTGAGGATGGGATGGTTTGTGCAGGTTCTGCATGCTAGGGGCATGCTTGAGGCCTGCAGAGAACCATAGTGCTTGGATGCTTTGACTCAGAGATCCTAAATACCCTGAACATACTGTGTAGATCCCTTGTCTGGAGTCTAATAAGTGCTCAAACTAAGTGGTGCTTGACCAAGATCCAAGAAGTGTTTGACAGTAACTGATGGAATTGCAACTATTAGACTTAAGGCTTATGAAGAATGCAAGATCCTATACCTGGCAATATGTATTTATTTTTAGAGTCACATCCTGGTAATGCATCTGAAATGAGTACGTTCTTGATCACGGGGAGGTCAGGAGCTATTCGGTATTCCTGACACCATAACTAAGAATCTTCTCTGGAAGAGCAGGAAGGTAACAGTCGTTGAACATCCTATCAACTTTCTTTTTCAGTTCATCAAAAGTGATTTCTTTTCACAGCAATGCTGAGTGACAATAACTCTGTGAAGCTGAAAAGTGATTGCTCACCTCCTGTGCAATGGTGTAAGGTGGCTGCACATGAAGATGAGAAGACCAAGCTGGTTTTTAAAAGGTACTCGCAAGTAAGTGTCATTGTCGCAGCAACATGGAGGTCAGTTGCTCCCCTCTTTGTCTGGACAGTTACAAAAAGGATGTAAAAATCAAGGGATGAGGTTGCCACATGAACTGAGTGGAGAGTTAGGTACACAGCCTTCCCTGAAGCCCTGTCCAATCAGGCCTTGAACACTGCCAGGGATGGGACAGCCACAGCTTCTCTGGGCACACCAGGAAAAAACTTCTTCCTTAGATCTTAGTCTCCCCTCTGGCAGTTTAAAGCCATTCCCCCTTGACCTGTCAGTATAATCTTACTCCATTGTTTATAGTTTGACATCAAATTAGAATTGAATGTGTGCTAATACACATCCAGAACCATGTTTTAAACCAGAGAAGTTCACTACCGTAATGCCTCTATGCCACATGAGTTTTTGGATCTTTAAGCTGAAAAGCCTCTTCAGAGCCAAACTGTTGCATCCACTGGTGTTTTGAGCACCTGAATGGTGCATCCTCACCTGAATTTAGAGATACCTGATAAACTTCTGTGGATGAAACCCATCCTCATTCATCTGCTGTGACCCTCTGTTTTCTGCCAGTCAGCTGATCTTTGCAGCCCAACATGCAATGAAGGTTTAGCTCCCCTATCAGTGTTAAATTTGACCTACTTAAATCAGATGTGAGAACAGTGCTGCTTTGTTGGTCACCTTGTTTGCATCACAGACAAACTGAGTCCCAGGATTGCATCTATTAGTCCATATGCTACAAGCTTTTATAAACATAAATAATCTTGGAAACCTGTATTAACTTCGTCTGAAAGAGTTTCAAGAAGCACTGAGCACTCAGTGGGTTGTATGTTTCAACGGATGTCCAGTCCTTAGGAATCCATGGGAAAAGGATAAATAATAATAAAATAAATAATAAAGCTCAAACTTCATATTTGAGTAACAGCCATGACTCTAACCAAATAATGATGCAATTCTTGCAGCTCAGTTTAGACATGAAATGAGCCAGGTGAATATTTGGAGATCAGCAGTGAGATTCTTTAGGAATGAGGAATGAGTAGATCAAAAACATTACTCAGTTTTCCAGTTGGTTGTGCTTGGTTTTTTCTTCCTTCTGCATGGGTTATTTTTTTTGGTGTAAATAATAAAATTGGGCTTCTCAATATAAACCTGAGTATCTCAATTCTGCATTTTGGCCACTTTATTTGTGAGTGGTGGCCGTTTCCATCAAATCTTGCAAAAAGTCTTCTCCTTTTTTTAACTTACGTGAAAATACGTATTTCAAAATAGAGTTGCCCTTTAAAGAAGGTACCCAGAAGGTTCTTTTGGTGGTTTTTGGGAGCTGTTTGACCCGTCAGAGGTGCATTTAGAGTGTATGATGCAGACATAGAACTGCATACTTCAGAGTTGGCAATATGCAATGTTTTCCTCATCAGAGCATCTCTGTACATTTGTACTTTCCTGCAGATAGCTCTGAAGAGTTGAAGACTTGCAGTGAATAGAGCAAAAGTTTATCTTGGTTTGAATCAAAATGCAAGTTCAACTCTCTTAAATTTGTGTAAAAATAACGATTTAACACTTGATGGATTGCTGGAAAACAAGATTATGTTTCTTTTCTCTCCTACCCCTACCCCTTCCTGTTTGTTTTTTAGACTTCTTGCACTGTTTGTGGTTGGAGGGTGCTTCCTTTATATCCTCAAGTTACATTTTGGCCCTGAAGAATGTGACAGAACAAAAATGCCATACGTGGACCTTGAGCGTGTAAGGGTTGGTATTTTTTGGCTTTCGTTTTTACTTAAAAATTGACAATAAAGGAGTTACCAGGCTCTGTAAGAGAGAATTAGAATGCTGAAATCATCCTGTGAGGCGAAAACAGGATCAAAGAATGGTTTAGGTTGGAAAGGATGTCAAGATCATCCAGTTCCAACCCTGTGCCGCAGGCAGGGATGCCTCACAGTAGACCATATCACCCAAGACTGTCTAACCTGGCCTTGAAAATAGGTTCTACTTCATTTCATGCCATAGAACTTCTGGGTTTTATTCTTGTGGAGTGACAGGAGAAATGCATTGAGAAACTGGATTTTTAGGGGTAAAAGGAGGTAACTGTGACTGTTAAGAATTTGAAATGAAACATGTTACCATACTATTGTGTCAGTGCAGATTAGAAAACTGATACAGATGAAAAAGTCTCAAAGCCAACACATGAAACCAAAGGTATATTTTACTTCAGCCAGTTCCCCAGCCTGCTTTGCCTTGTAGTTGCTAAGATGTCCTTGGAATGTGGGGCAAATGTGCCGGAGGGCTCAGCTCTAAGTTCATTGACTTATTTAAGGTAGCAGCTACTTCAGCTACAGTTTTGCATGTGGCTTTTAAGCTGCTGTAACAGACACCAATAAAACTTTCTCTTATTTGTTGATGCCAGTTCCTTGCCTTTACTGCTTAACCTGTTTGCTCTTTATGACAGCGCTTACCTTGGCTTAGAGTTGTTACAGTTCTGTTATTGGATGTCTCAATGCCAAGACACAACTTAAGAGCAAAAGCCCTGATTTAAGATGGTCTCATCACGTTCTTCAGTGCATGTTTTTCTCCTGAACATCTTAGCCTCCCCTTTTCTTCTCAGTTGACAGATTTCTTTTCACAATAACATATTCTTGCTTCCAAACAACGAACACCTTAAGCCAAGCAAACCTACAGACTGCATGGACTGTGCTTATTGCTGTCTCATGATTCATTTTGTTTGTGTTGCGTGCAGGAGGAGGAAATAGCATTGCTCTTTGTCTGGTTAGGTAGTAGCTGATTACAGAGCTGATTACAGCTTGGCAGTTGGCAAGTGACTGGCATTACTTTTTTGCTAATCAGTGGCACAACTGTTAGCCTTAAAAATGAGGCTCTTCCAAAGATGCATTGAGTGTTACCGGCTAAGTGTACAGCATGAAGTTTCTCAGTCATGCTTTGCCCAGGAAGAAGTGTGGTATTCATGGCCAGACTTGCAGAGATCTTTATAAGGGTGGCAGAGGCAGTTTTGTAGAACAATCTTGGTTAAAAAGAAAGAAGCACAGCTTCCCTTCTGGTAAGCCTACGTATACACTTCCCTTTCCTTAACAGCACAGATGGAGAACTGAGTTAGTACTAGATTTGAATCTTGAGTCTGAGTCCTGTGTTTGCTCGTGTTTTCTTTTAATTTTAGGGAAGAAAAGATCAGAGTTGATTGGGGGAAGAGAGCATACGAAAAGATTTTAACTGATAAAAATAATACCTTTGCTGTTTGCCTTCTTTCTTAGAGCAGATACTGGCTTGCCACTACAGATTTCTAAAAACTGCATGAGTAGTTATGTTGGTGTGGTAAAATGTGTAGTTTCATTCAACAGCTTAATCTTTTTATGCAGTGTGGAACTGTAGCCTTGTTTTGGTGGCTAGTCCTTGAAAGAATCATGGAATCACAGGATGGATTGGGTAGGAAGGGAGCTTGAAGCTCATTCAGTTCCAACCCCCTGCCACGAGCAGGGACACCTTCCACTAGAGCAGCTTGCTCTAAGACCCTGTGTCCTGTTGACGCGGGAGTCACGGACAACGCTGAGACGATCAATGTGATCAAGCGAGTGCCGTTTTATTAGACAAAGTGTCAACCTTATATAGAGATTCTTAGCACAGCTACAGTGATTTGGCAGTTGTTGATTGGGCACCTTAACCCTTAACAATGCTAGGATTGGATAACACTGTCCTGGGAACTCGAGCCCCAGAACTTCTCAGCTCCCCCTCTCCTCCGCCTGCCTCTGAGTTCTTACAGGTG
>NDXB01009303.1:0-24225 GCA_002631895.1 Agapornis roseicollis
TAAGTCAAAACACCAGCTACTAAAGAGAAGAAAAACTGACTGCAACTGCTAAACCCAGGACAGAAGTTCAGCTTCTTATATCCTCTCAATGCCTTTAAAATGTGTGTGCTTGGGGAGTTCTCCCTGGATCAAAACATCAGTGAAAATATGAGTTGTGGGGAATGACAGTTACTTTATCAAAAGTGTAATTTTCTTTTGTGTCACATAGGATAATCACTTCCACACTGCACCACTGGAGAAAAACATGCCTGTTCTGTTGGCCATGCTGGGGATCTGGTATATAAACTGCTATGGATGTGAAACCCATGCCCTTCTGCCCTATGACCAATACATGCACCGCTTTGCTGCCTACTTCCAGCAGGTAAGGCTCAGACAGAGTTAAGTTTCAAGAAGCAAGCATGTAGATATGCTTCCATCCTGGTTCTAGAGCCTGAATGTATGTTTCTAGGTTAAAATTGCAGTCACTTATGTTAACAAGAACTTAAAGAAGATTGGTGCCATGATTTGGTGCAGGCTTATTTACTCAGTTAACTTAGATTTTATTTTTTTTTTTCCCCTCAGACATCCATTATCTTGATGTCCATTAAGCAGCTCTATCCCTGATTTTTACGAAGCCTCCATAAATAGGCAACGCTTACTGTAATTGAAGTATGTATGGAAACTTGCACTGATACTGTGTCTTTCTGCAAAACTGGTAATACAGCTCTTCAATTCTTTTAGGGTGATATGGAATCTAATGGCAAATACATTACCAAGAAAGGCTCTCGTGTGGATTACAATACTGGCCCTATTGTGTGGGGAGAGCCTGGCACCAATGGGCAACATGCTTTTTACCAGCTCATTCATCAAGGTAAAATAAAACTATTCACTACCTTAGTTTAGAATTCAGTTCTGAGTAGCTACAAAGCTGGAAGAGTCTGCAGGTTTTACACTGTTTTAGAGGTTGGACTCTTACATTCCTTAGCATCACATTGCTATGGTGCTATTCATTAGTGGCTTTTGAAGGCTACAAGATGCAGGTTTTAACCCTACAATAAGGATGGTAAACCAAAGATAAAACTACAAAGCTGTACTGACACTTCCCTGTGCTGTTAATGAAGCTGATTAACTGGCTGAGTCTTAGCTTTGAGAGTTCAAGTTTCTTTTCTAAGACATTCATATTGCAGGGTTATTAATGTGCCTCTTCTTACAGGAACTCGCATGATTCCTTGTGACTTCCTGATCCCAGTCCAGACCCAGCATCCAATCAGAAATGGCTTGCATCACAAGGTAATAAGTTCTTTGTCAGGGCACACATATTACTATGGCTGAAGGCAGTGGAGCTTACTCAGTATTGCAGTGTGCAAGATTTCTAAATGTCATTTTGAAACTCTACACATACGCTCTGTGAACATTCTTAATAGAGTTGAAAAGATCTTAATTATAGTTACATATTTTATGTAATAGAGTTGTCTTTTTGTTTCTGAAACTGCAGCCACAGTTTTTGAGGCAGATCAGTGGTGTGGTCTGATGGCCTAAGGAGGCTGGAAAGAGTTGACCAATTAAGTATTTGGAGAGAAAACTCCTTGTAGGAATTTTTTAATGCGAGGTGTCCCTGCCCGTGGCGGGGGGTTGGAACTAGATGATCTTAAGGTCCTTTCCAGCCCTAACTATTCTATGATTCTAATTGTAAGGAATGGAATTCTTGCAAAGTAGAAGTAAATTCTCAGGAGCTGATGCAGCAGCATCTCCAAGTAGGTTTTCAAACCTTGTTCCAGGACAGAATTTAGTGCGTATACTAACATGGCTAGGGTGAAAGCCTTTTAGATACACGTATTTTTTAACAAGCCCAATTTTAGTTTATTGTATCATCTAACTGAAGATTTGCAGTGAACTGCTGAACAATTTTAAGTTTTGTAGGTGGAAACATGTCCAGGTCTACTAATAAGTGCATGCTTCACAAAAAGCATGTTTCCTCACTAAATTTCAATATTTTCATGATGTCAGAATTCAAATTCTATAAAACTGTGTAACTGAACTTTTTGTCAAGCAATACCAGGTCCAGGCAGAAGTTTTAGAAGAACATGGCTTTGCAAAAGGAGGGGAGAAAAGGGGAAAAACTGTAGATACAGTAAGAGTTTATGCCTAATGTGATGAGTAGGATGAAAGTGCACATGAATTTGCAAGCTAACATTAGGCAAGGACTAAAAACTTAATTGGTAGAGATTGGTATATGGTATGCTTTGGTGGTTTTCCTTCATATACAGTAAGTATGCCTTAGCTGGTTTCCTTTGACTAATTGTTGCACCTGGCATTCCATGCATATTACAGAATTCCTGCTTGGAAGGGACCTCAAGGATCATCTGGTCCACCCTTGATAAAGCATGATACAGATTAATGACTCAGCACCCTATCCAGCTGAATCTACAGCCGTGGTGTAGCATGTGACAAAGTATAGACTATGCTAGGTGAAAGAGCTGTGTGAAATTGTGGCTTCATTTTTCTCACTGCTTGTCAGTCTCATTATGGGCAGGACTCTGCAAAACACTCTTGGTTGGCTATGGATACATGAACTAATAAGACAGTAATCAAGTCTTCTGGCACTCCAAGGTTAAAAGCAATAGCAGGCATTAGGCAGCTATATGTATTGTCCATCGAGGCCATAGTGTTAAAAACAAGTGCTGTAGCTGTAATCAAGGTCTTGGTCTAGATTCAAGCCCTAGGTATCTTTTTCCAGCTAAGGAAACGGTAGCTTGAGTTGATTTTATTTCTACCTGTTAGATCCTTTTGGCCAACTTCCTTGCTCAGACTGAGGCCTTGATGAAAGGAAAGACTGCTGATGAAGCTCGTAAGGAACTTCAAGCAGCAGGACTGAGTGGAGATGCTCTGGAGAAACTCCTTCCCCATAAGGTAACCAGATTTCGGCATTTGACAGCTTTCCTCTGACTAGCTGCTGTAGTGGTGAGGGCGCTCTGGGAGTCTGAATGCTCGACGGAGTTTGCTAGTGGAGCAGTGCCCTCCGGTGGTTGTCAAGTGCTACTGTCTTGACAGTTGAAGTTTGTCAGAAAAGATCTTATCATTGGCTGTAGGATAATGACTCGTATTTTACTTCCTGTAGACGATAGCAGTCGGTAATAGTGCTTGGAGATAACATTTTGGCTTTGTTTTTAATAAACCATGAAAATGATACAATTTTATGATTGAAGCTGTTAGCTTTTAAAGCTTTCAGGATTTTGTTTTTTGCTGCTAATACAGCTGAGGCCATGTGGGCTGTAAGGAAAATAAAAAGTTGAAGTTTCTGATGTAAGTTTTAGAAAATACTAGCTAACAATTCTTGTTTTGAAAGGTCTTTGAGGGAAATCGACCAACCAATTCAATCATGTTTACAAAACTCAACCCATTCACTCTGGGAGCCATCATTGGTAAGTAATATAGATCCTCCTGTGAATGTTTATTAAGACTTTCTGGTAAAGTTAATTGATAAATCTTTTTCTGTTTATAGCCATGTATGAGCACAAGATATTTGTTCAAGGAATTATCTGGGATATTAACAGTTATGACCAGTGGGGGTAAGTCTCCTTGATATGTTTCACTTGTACTGTGGTATTCCTTAATCTGTCATGACTTGGAGAAATGGCAATTAAAAGTAAATGCTTTACTGATTATGAAACTTTTAAATAAAACAGATTTGCACTGAGTAAGTCACCATGTATCCTTGGTCAGCCATTCATAATGATTTTATAGATACAACTATAACTAAGGACCTTTGTTTTGTTTGATTAAGAAAATCCTATGAATGCAGAAAAGAGGCAGTAATAATGAGTAAAATAGTCAAGCAGGCAGAACACATGCTCTGAGAATTGGAAAGGGAAAATAATTTCCCTTATAGAATGGAATAAAAGAATTACCTCTAGAAACATTTAGTAAGCAGTTTGAATGGCATCTGTTAAGCAAAAGACTGACTGCTTCTTAATTCTCCTATACTGGAGATAAAACACTGTTCTTGGCAGATGTCTTCATATACAGGAACCCTAGGTCAGACTCCACCTCTGGCCAAGGTTCATGGTAGAGTTCCATGTGGAGAGCAGCAGATTTATGATGAGTGTGTCAGTCTTAAAAATAGAAAACATAATGAGGAGCTAATCAGATTGGTTTTAATCAGTAACAATGTAAATTGTACAACATACTGCATGAACACTTGGCAGGAGAAAGAGGGACTGGGAAATAAGATTTTTCAGGTGGAACCTAGTTTTATGCATTTTTTGGGCGGGGGGGGTGTTATTTTGCAGAGCAAGTTTGCTCTGTAGGCCTAGAATAGCTGTTTACGCTAAGATGTCTTAAAGGCTGAAGGATTGCTTTTTGTATATATTTTTAGACCTATGCTACCATAGCAAGTATTGCTGTAGAAAGTGTAAATGAAAGACTGACTAATAGAAGCTGATGTCTGTAGACTTCTATAGCTGATGCTACAAACTGAGATCAGGTGTGGGATACGAATCATAACAGCTTTTACTGTAACACACAAAAATCCAGGATGGCATCCAAAACTATGCAATGTGGGGATACTGTAGAGCCAGCCTAGTTTCTTGCAGCTTTTGGAATATCCTAGGTCCTTAGTCTCTGTGGCTGTAACTGTTGGACAGCATGCTGTAAGTTGGGGAAGGCTTCTAGGCCTGCAACTCAGCTGTTGTTTATTGTCTTGGTAATGCAAATCAGTGTTCTGAGTGATGACAGGTTCAACAGTGAACAGTAGGAAGCTGAATGCATTCTGCATTGAGGCAGGCTGCACAACACAACTGAGTACTGAAGGGGAAAAGACTCTGTTTAACTCTTACAACATAACTCTCTCTTCAGACATCCTGTAATTTGAGAGCTGTCTATTCAGCTAAGCAGCTGTGAGAACTCCAGCTGTTCATGAATGGCACCCAGTTGAATAACATTAACTTTGTCTGTTGGGGGGGGACGGGACGGGACATTGATCATAGTGTTCACTATCAGGTTACTTTCTACTGGCACCTATTTTTAATGTTGATATCTTGCAGTAAACACTGCAGGCTGTTAGCACTAATGATGTTGTTATTTCTTCTGCTTTTATAAATGCAGAGTTGAGCTTGGAAAACAACTTGCCAAGAAAATTGAACCTGAACTGGAGTCAGATGCTCCTGTGACATCTCATGATAGCTCAACAAATGGGCTCATCAATTTCATCAAAAAACACAGAGCCTGAAATGAAAGATTTGGAGATCGACAATCTAGCCACTGAACACCCAGATCTGTTGTAGTTGTGCTTTTTTAGCCACTTTTAACAAAAATAGCACTTTACAGATGTAGTGTCACTTGTTGCAGTTAATCCTGTTGCGTCAAGTATTACAAATGAAAACTAGTTTTGTGAAACCTAGAGATTGTATAGTTGCTTACTATTATTGTGGCTGTTAATCTGTAAAGTGCAGCTGATATGTCCCTCAGTTCTTATCCCTCACTTCCTTAAAGATGATCACATACTGATAATGGAAAATAAAATGTATGATGGATGAGTAAATCTTCACTCTATTTTTAAAGTGCAGACCTAGTAATGTTTGCTTCACTGTGTAAAGTTCTCTGAAGCCAAGTTAACTCCTGTATCTTTGGACTCGTTCTTCTGTGAGCTGGAAACTAGAATGTGTAACGGCTGTAGATTGTTCAGGTTTCATCATTTGATGCATATGAGCAAGATATGAATTGTTATCCAATGCTACTGTGAAAAAGAAAGCTCTCTAATCTCTGTAAAAGATCTCCTGATCTTTCTGTATGCTGTGTGTACAGCTGTCCAAAAAAGAAGAAAGCTCCTGGAGTGCCAGTGATAACCTGACTTTCCAAAGTGTTCAAGAGTTTGATGGTAAAGCTTGATTACTTGCAGAAGAAACTATTTTTTTAATATTCTCCAGCGGCAGTTTCTCTCACTCTCCTGAAATCGGCATCACTGTTCCAACAACTTAAAAAATTACTTTGTGAGCAAGATGCCTATACCCTCTTTTATTCTCTACCACTGTTATCTCACCTTTGCTAGCAGACTGGCATGCTGTGACTTGTTCTGTAACACCTTTAATAAAGGTAAGACAAAGCATTGAAAGGAAAAATGAATAGTAACTGGTTCTCATACCCTGAACGCTTCATGACAAATGCTACTCTGGCTACAAGGTCTGAGCTTGTGACTCTTACTGCATGTTTTTATAGCAGAAATTCATTGACAAATTTTGCAGATATGGTACACTAACAACTCTACCTGCATAAATTTGAATTGCTAAACTCAGAACATTGTGCTTAGTTGCTTAGGTTTTATTCAACTATATAAAGCAATTTTCCCACATAAAATATGGTCACAAAAAGAGAATCCACTAGAGGGAGGCATCTATTTCTGTATGAGGTCTTAAACTTTTTATCTGTCTCTGTAAAAGCATGTGCTAATGCATGGCTTCTGCTTTCTGTAGAGGTAGGTGTGAAGCGAGATCATCTTGTTTAGATACCCATTATGATTTGAACGGTCAAGGTTATTGTTTTGTTCCAGTGCTGTTTCACCTGGTGTCCTTCTGGAAAAGAGAATGAAGCTAGATCTATTCTGCTACTCTCTAAGCTTGTTATTGTTTCCAAAACCTTTTTTTTTTCCTTGCATGGAGTTTACCAATGTGAAATATAACATAGCCTCCCAGAACAGTTTGAGGTTGAAGAGACCTTGTGCATTACCTAGTCCTAACCCCTCTGCCCTGTAACAGAGACAGCATGTCCCAGTTGTAACACATTGTGTGCTTACCACCCTTTAGCTCAAAACCTAAAGCAGGAGAGCACCACTAGCGCGCTGTGCAGTTTGTAATGCAGCAGTGATCCTGCAGGGGCAAGACTCAGTCGTCAGCGTTGTTTCTTTTAAAAAAACAGAAGCCATTTTTCGGAAGCTCTTCACCCTCACTGACAGCAAAAGGGGCTCTAAGGCGTTTGCTCTCGGGTTCTGTATCGTTCAGCACGATGCCCCTGCGCAGCCCTGCAGACCGACCATCGCATGCGCTGGGCGCCCACAGCGTTCCGCCTGAGCTGCGGCACGCCCCCTGGCGACGCGCGTGTGCAAGGCCGGTCAGAGGTGAGTGCCTGCTCCGTGTGGCACGGCGGGCGCCTCACGGCTCTAGTCAAACAGTGTCTGTGAAGAAGCTTTAACGGAAGGTTCTCCCCTGCAGCCGTTGTGCAGAGCAATGGACTGCGGCTGTGTTTGGAGGATGAGATGGCATAAAAACCACATAAAGCTCAGGCTGCCACCAGCTCTAGTGCATCAGTTTAAATCATAGCTGGGTTTGGGTCAGAAGGGACTTACAACGCTCATCCAGTTCCAGCCCCTACCACAGGCAGGGACACCACCCGACAGAGCAGGTTGCTCCAAGCCCTGTCCAGCCTGGCCTTGAACACTGCCAGGGATGGGGCAGCCACAGCTTCAATCCTTCTGTGTAGTATCAAGCCTGCTGATTGCTGCAAGAACAAAACTGATTTCTTGGTAAACAGTGTTCTAGTACTTAGAAGGTCTGACTGATTCAGTTCTGATTGGGGAAGTGCAATGGGCATGGCTGAGCTCCCTGGTGATGGCTGTCATGCTACAAGAGAGAAAGAAAGGTAATAGTGTACCTAAAGTAAGCAGAAACTTGTCAGACCCATGAGCTGGGCAAAATCCCTGCTCAGCCCAGCGTGTTAGCCACAAGACATACGTTCCCTTTGAAGACCTCTGAGGAAGGAGTGTGGGGATGCATCAGTCAATGTAAGTAAAGTTGATAAACGTATATTAAATACCATCCTTACACTTGCAATGCTTATTTGTCTATATAATTATATTTTTTCAAAGTCAGAATTCATCTATGAATGTATTTTAACAGTTTTTGAGGAGGTACCTATAGTTTTCAAGGGAAAATTCTATTATTTTTAAAGAAAAGTTTAATTCGTACTGCATTCCTGCGGGACATGTGCTTAACACAGACTATGTGGGTGTGGGATTAAAGGAAGAATATGTTTGCATTGTAATTGATACAAAAAAACCTGTTGAGGTATGATTGCAGTGAAGACATTTTCTGATTCCTTTGTTCAAATATAATTTAGCAGGAATAATTGTAAGTGACCCCCTTCAGCCCAGTTCACAGTGATCTGATCTGCTGCAGTGTTTTTAATTTCCAGACTACCTAGCACCACACGCAGAATTGCTGCAGGCTCAATGACGGTAATGGGTTGTGGTTTTTTAGACTGCTTGAAGGAAGGTAAGATGAGTATAATTTCCCAAGCTATACCAAGAGCTTCAGCTGAACCTGTTGCTATTCTGGAGGAGCAAAATGCACTTACAGATCTGCAGTATTAGTGCTGACGCAGCTAGGCCATAAGTCTATATAGGTCAGTCAAGTAAAAAGAAGATAGTTTTAACTCATTCATTTTTGTCTTTACATTCTTCCAGGCAGGGACTTTTATTTACACATACTTGAAACTGTTCTGCTTTTTGGCAGTTACTGCCAAAATGTTTCATTTTTAAAAATTCATTTTTAAATGTTTCATTTTTAAGAAATGGAATTTGGAGAGTTAGGTAGGTAAATACAGTGTACAGTACAGTAGTGAAGTCTAGGACATTAAAGGTTTGTGTAAGTCTGGTTTTCTGAGGTTTCAGTAGGATATTGGCAGGGTATGCATCTTGTCAACTCTTAGGTAGATAAAAGTGCAGGCCACGTTATGAACAGTATTCTACGGACTACAGAGTGTGACAAATAGAATGCAGTTTGGCTTCCAGAGTTAAGTAACTTGGATTATTAATGAAAATTCAGCAGAGAAGAGCATGCTTTTTAGCTGCTGTCTCAGTCAAACTTGAATGCTAGTGACCATACTGCTCTACTCTCTTTGAGAGAGGCTTTTCAAGTTTTTATTAGCTTTGTGGCATGTGGGGATTGTCAAAATAGATCAGGTAAAAAAAAAAACAGTTCCAGAGCTAAACATTCCCAGAGGGCTGGTAGTGTCCAGATAACTTTATTGTGCTCTTAATGTTTCCTTTCTATGGTCTTTCTCATTTCGAGTTTTCTGATGGAAGAAAACCGGAAGACTCTGACCTTCTCATAAAACAAAATAACAGTTCCCAAACCTGCTGAATGCACTTGGAATTTCAAAAAGCATGCTCCAAAAATTATTTGTAGTCAGGTTGACAGTTTCACAAATAAACACATATCTTAGTGTTTCTCTAAACTGCATTTTTCAAGATTGGTTTTCTCTAAGGAAATATTTTGAGCCCAGAATTGTGGATTGATGTGGAGTCCTATATGGGGAGGAGACCCAGTGTCTTCAGCCCATTCAGTCCCTGTAAATGGGGCTGCCCCAGGCTGTGCAAATTGAAAGGTGGTGGGGAATGGATAATCCTTGCAGAGTCCGGAAGCAGACTGCATGTTAGATTCAGCTGAGGTAAGAGCTAGACATCAAGAAGCCTGCTAAGAAGTTGGCCTGGGCCCATGAATCTGGAGCATTCCTAGTACAAAGCAGTTCCTAGAAAGACTGAGCTCTGCCTTTCATCATTAACAGCCACAAGGGACAATATCCGGTGGGAAGATCCCTTTCACTTACACAGGTTGAAAGCGCAGTGAGTTGTTTGTTGTTGGGTAGATTTTGAGCGCTAGTGAACTGTCAAAATAAAAAATCTTGAGTAGCAGTTCCAGTAGCTTTTGTTGAATATTCCTGTGTGGTTTTGGGCTAATTATAAACATAACTTCTGTCTTTGTAAGGCAGTAAAGTGGATAACCAATGTTTCAGCAGTTAGTGAGTTTGACAAGTTCAAACCTTGAGTGTGACTTTTCACAAATATTTCGATTTACAATTGGTCTGATTTATTCTTCAGTTTTATGCAGGGCTTCTGCATCAACTCAAGTGCTTTGCTGTGCTAGCAGAGCTGCTCATTTTAGGACTGTTTCCAGGCTTTCCAAGAAATGTGTCTTTGGCCTACCATTTCTTTACTATATAAAAATATCTCTGTGCAATTTTGCCTTTTTGCTCTTGATACATTATCTAATTGATCTTTTTAATGTTTGCTTTGCTCTTCCAAACCTGTTATAGACACTAACATATACAATAAGAGGGCTGTTGATATATCTGTGGCTGAATAATTTGTGTTCTAGCAGCAGTGTTTCCTGAACCCCTTAAGGAAACTAGTATTTCAAGAGGAGAGGCGATCGGCTGGAGCTTCACCAAAATCCTCCGTAAATATCAGTGTTAGTCTTCAATAGCCTTTCGACATAAATTACATCATTGTGAGTTAGAGTTATAATGATCTATTACCTAAGTCATGTTTAATTCTCAGGATATACACCTGCCACCTATAATCTTAGTAGATTTTAGGATGACAAGTGAGAAAAGAATCGGTATGGGTACTTCATCCATTCTAATCTTAGAAGTATGGAGCATGATATAAGGACTACTGGCCAAGGTACATGCATACCAGCTTGGCTCAAACTCTGTTTAGTTATATTTCCATGGGATTGAGATTTTACAGGCAAGGCTTGTCTCACAGTTCATAATTAGGTTTTGTGGACCAGTGAAAATACCTCATTGACTTCAATAGATACTGGTTTGAGCCTTACATTATTACCTGCAGTCATAGGGGGGTTCAAGTGACCTGGATTGTTTGGCAAAGGTCAACCTGGCTACTGATCTACTTCTTCATGATGCGAGAGTTAAAATCAAGTCTCTGCTAAGAGACAGATACACATGCAAGGAACTTACTGCATCTTACAGAGTCTTTCTAACCCGGCTTCATAACTCTTTTCAGAGGTGAGTAGTATTTGACAATAAAAAGCACTGATTTAACTTGGAAGATATGTATCTTTGGGGCTAAATTAAAATTATAGGAGAGGAATGATGTTAGCTATTTGGCATAGTAGAAGAGATCCTAGAGCAGTGATTTTCCTTGCAAAAAACATTTTGCTATTTACTAGGAAGAAAATGAGTACAGTGATCTCCTTGAATTTCATGGTACCTTTAATAATAAAAAAAATCATATATAAATACCTATTTAAAATATACATATGGGTTTTGCATACATAAAAATACATTAAACTTGTTTTCCTCTTTGAAGCCTCAGAGATCTTCCTCCTGGGAGATATTGACATTCCCTTCATATTGGGTGGATTTACCACAGGGAAAGCTAGGGGAAACTTAAAAGTGTCCAGTTTTATTTAAAACCTTGGTGGTCTCTAACGGCTGCCCCACAGTTCCAGCCTGGTACAAACTTAAACAGAGCTCTTTGTTGCTCTTGAATGTGACATAATCCTTTCATCTGGCATGCTGAATGAAGTATGCACATGGCTTTTTTGCTGCCCCTGCTGGGCTTCCTTGTTACACCTTCAGAGAAAACCACCCCCCAGTAAAAAAGCTTGGACTCTGTCATCCACCCTAATGTCAATAAACAACAGATAACTATGGCATCTTTTGGCTTTAAAATGCTGCTGTTTGTTAAACTTGTGTGTTGAGGAAGGAAACAGCTCCCCACATCATTGTTTCTTGCAGATACAGAGTACATTTTTTTGTTGTTTGTATGTTTGCTAATTTGAAGCTCTTTGAAGAATCCTAGAGGGAGATCAAAGACAAAAGATTAGAACGTTTTTAATAAAGTGAAGAAGGATCAGGTTAGATCAAAGGGACAAGCTGACAGGAAATAAGTAGGTGCCGTTGTTGGCTGACACTTGCATGCTGTAGGGTGATTTCTGTGTTAATGTGAGGTCAGAAGGAGGGTTGCTTTACATCTTATTGTCTCCAGACTTTGCTGACTGGGTGTGTCTTTGTACTTCGCTTTAATCTCAAAAATTAAAACCCATAAAGTTGCAGTTTGGCTCAGCCACATGATTTTTCTGGTTATTTAGCTTTGATTTTGAAACAAAAATAAGATTTGGAACATACCAGCATGGTATGGAGGTAATTAATTGGCCTGCAAGTGGATTCAGCCATAGGAATATTCGTTATCAGGGGCACTGGGCTTCAATCACCCCTAGCATCATTTTGCTAACTTTAAGGGAATTAAATCTTTCCCCAATCTCTTAAGAGGAAATGTGTTTTCTTAATAGATAGTGAAGACTTGTGTGCTTACAAGTTGTACCACTGTAATTAAACCAGAACAATGAAATTAATATGGCCCCTTCAGTGTGGATGTAGTTTTATTAGTATAGACCTGCTAACTGGATGGAGTTTACTTCCATGAGACATTACAGTGACAGCAGTAACTGGAATGGTCTCAGTGGCCTCCATGCAATCTTCACTGTGTAGATTATGGTAGATGCATGTGGATGTGGTCTTTGCCGTGGTGGCATATATATATGTCAGGAGATGCTTTACAAAATGCACCTTTCTTCTAATAATAAATCATCTTCCCTGATGTAGCTGGAAGCCAATTTGAGGACAGTCACAGGAAAACAAGACAATTCCTTTACCATATGATAAGGAGATTTTGTAGTTCCACAGAGCTTGATCTCCCCATCAGGTGAAGAAAACAAGCAAATGCTTATGGGGGTTTGTGTGACTTTGTCACCATTAGCAGGAAACCTCCCCTGCCTGAAAGGATGTTTTCACACAGAGATGAAGGATCAGGCCCATAGAAACAATACTTGTTTTGTACCACAAACAAAAGGGCTAGTAGCATTAGTGTTCTGCTCTACACAATTACACACAGATCCTTTCTCCTTCAGCACTGGGACTTTATGCTGCCCTAATTCCAAATGGCAGATAAATTATTGAAAATGGTGTAAGCAATAACTGTCTGGGATTTTTTTAATCCAGTCATGTTAAATCATGACAGCAGGTTTTGGTATGGCCTTAACAGAAAGAGCTGTGCTCAGCCCCTTGGTTATTACTCCAATAGAGGTAATAGTCACACTTCATTAGAGAAATGTATTTTTATTGTATTTTGTTATTTTTGTCCTGGAGTCAGTTATGTAACTCACCCTACAAAGCCAAAGGAAAATATTCAGTAACTGAAAAATTAAAAAGTCAGGTGATATTTTTCACTGAAAAAAGTAAGTTGCATAAACTTAATGGGGCAAAGTAAAACAAATGGGAAGAGAAGGTTAGTTTGCATTTAGGAAACTGTGGAAAGTTTGTGATCCTTTAAGGGTATTAGAAAAAAGCACTGGGTTTGACTGATGTGCTGCAGGGGGAAAAAGCATTCCTTTTCATTGCCTGCACTGTGTGCCCACGGCTGGGCAAGGGCTGCTCCTTCCTGGTGCACGTGGCTTTAAGCCAAAACTTCACATATTGCACTGTTGTTTGCTGCTTGTACACATGCCTTATCTAGGGTTCCTGATTAAAAGCTGCATGGTAGATTGTATGAAGGGCTGCTGTTCTGGGTGTAGTCAGGGTTCCGCTTCAGGAGAGATGACCATGGGGGTGCAGTGCCATTAATACAACTGCTGAGAATGGCATATGGGAAGAAGACAACCTGGTTTGGTTTTGAACATTGTCTCATTTTCTGTATTTGGTCACATTCCATGAAGCCTCCTGGGCTGCTGGTCTGTTAGTTATCATGATTGGTAGGTTCTAATTAAAGTGACTTTTAAATCAGAAATGTGCAGCTTTCAGATAGAAGGAGTATTGAAACCTTCTCAAATACTGTGTGCTTCTGTGCAACAGCACATTTTCTAAAGACATCTACCTCTGTAACCACTTGGTCCCTGTTGACCCTGTAGCTAGACTTTGTTTCAGCTGGGAAACATGCCTTGATATGCTCCTCTAAGCTTTCAGATTCAGAAGTGGCAGCTCATTCTTTGAGATTTATTAAAACACTGAAATTTTGTTCAAATTTTAGCCATTGCATGGAGAAGTTTTTCTGCAATAAAATACAGTTATTGGACGTGATTGGAAAAAAAAGTAGTGATTGGGTGGCAGAAAAATAGGAATCACTGTAATTTCAATAGTTGCATCCTGCTAAAGCTGTGAGGAATCCTAATGAGTTCAGCTGAATAGAAGCTCCTGGGTTATAGAAGTGCAGGAAAGAAGTGCACAGGCCATGTCCAAAACACGAAAATCTGGAGCTGCTGTAAATGGATTTTGTTAAATTCTTGTAATCTTTTAATGTATATAACACCATAAACCCACAGGCACTGGAAGAGTCTGATAGGATTGGAATGTAGCGGCAATTCAAGGTACTCAAAGCAGTCAGTATGAAGGGAGCTAGAAATAAAAGAGTCCTTTAATGGACTTTGCAGAATGAAGATTAACAATTCAGGGAGAGGTGCAAAGGGGGGGGCATGATGATGTTGACAAAGTGTTATGGTAACAGAAAATTCAGTGATGAAATGCAGAATTCCCTGAGGGAATCATAAATCAGCTTTAGTCTGCAAGGTATGATGGTTCCTAAATCAGCAGGAGTCTGGTACCTAAATAGCATTGCAGTCTAGTCCCAGATGCTTTACTTTGGACTTTTCTCTTCCCTTGAGGTTTCATGGGGTTTTAAATTTAACAGGGCACTTACTTCCTTTGAACCAAAGCATGTTAATAGTATACTTAATATATTTATAAAAGGAAGAGTCTTGAAGGATAGCTTGGGTTTTTTCAGAGTTCTGAAATGCTAAGTGTTTTAATATAAATTAGAATACATTAAGAAATGGGTGAAAAATGACAGGGAGCATCAAGCTGAGACTAAATAACTTTGGGAGGTTTGATTTATCCCATGCTTGAGTCTTTAATGGGTCTTTTGGGGGTTCATTAGATGTGGGCTTGCAGTGGTGGCATACTGAGAACAAATAATTATGATCCAAACAAAGATACAGCACTTGTTGATTAATACATCAACAAAGGACAACATTCAGTGATCCCGTGTGGATGGAGATTGGCAGACTGGGGTGAGCTGAAGGAGGAGCACTGTGTTCAGTAAGTGATAATGCTTTATCACTTTTTTATTCCCACAGCACCAGGCTCCCTCCTGCTCACTCCCTTCTGCTGAAAGGAAGTTTTGGATTAATGAGAAACCTTGGATCTGAGAATCTACAGGGTTTTCAAAGGAAGTAAGACTTAATAAAGCCTAAGGTTCAACATGCCTATAGGGCTGCTGGGGAGGGACTCTTCATTAGGGACTGTAGTGACAAGACAAGGGGTAACGGGTTCAAACTTGAACAGGGGAAGTTTAGATTGTATATAAGGAAGAAATTCTTTACTGTGAGGGTGGTGAGGCACTGGAATGGGTTGGCCAGGGAAGTTGTGAGTGCACCATCCCTAGCAGTGTTCAAGGCCAGGCTGTACAAAGCCTTGTGTGGCATGCTTTAGTGTGGGGTGTCCCTGCTTATGGCATGGGGGTTGGAACTAGATGATCCTAAGGTCCTTTCCAGCCCTAACTATTCTATGATTCTATGTAGCTTGTGGTGGTGCACCAAAGCCTTGTATCGATGTATGTTATCTAGTGCTACTTGTCTATAATCTGTCTAAGCTCTGGGGTGGCTTCTGAAGTCATTGAGCATTCAGTCTACAATAACCACATTTAGTACCTGTTATCTCTAGTTATTTAAAAAAATTTCCATCTTAGTCAATTATAGTCTTTGGCCAAATGACAATACAAAACTGAAGGAATGACTGGATGATAGAGTTGTTACTGGCTTCAGTTTGAAGATGAATTTATTCTCCATGTCTGTGGGGAAAAACATTGAGAGGCTGCGGGGATAGTTGTTCATCTTCCCAGGCCTAACACTCATATGGAAGATTCTCATATGGCTTCCTCTAATGTTTGCCTTCCTTTACTACTTTACTTTCAGGAATTGAAACATTTATGGTGAACACATGGTTTACTTAATGAAGTCAAATCACGCTTTTCAAAGATGGAAACCCCAAGTTAGACTCCCATATCTATATTTAGGCTTCTGCTTATGTTGGCTGATTTACAGCTGTATAGGAGATACCTTTGATTTCAGTGGTTGATGCTGAATGCAAAGCACTTTAAGAAGTCAGGCATCTCCTTTCAGAAATGTGAGGGCTAGTTTCAGCCAATTTTGGCAGGATGACAAATGACACTATACAATGACACTTGTATAGGGACTTTAAACAGAATCAGAATTTTCCTTCATTCAGAATGAGGGGGAAAATTAAAAAAATTGTACTCAAATATAAGATAGAAAATGTCATTTTGAAGCAAATTCTAGGCAGTAGGTTTTGCATAACTGGAATTTGGAATACATGTTGAGATATAGGAAACATCCTGTATCTGTCTTCTTGGCATGCTTTATCTTCTTACATGCAATTTAGCAGGTTTTTTGTGTGTCTGAAGACTGCAGGTGCGATTACCTCTTATTTCCAAGGGAAAACCTTTGCTACTGGCTGGTGAGTCCTGTATCTTGTTTGTGCATTTTGAAAGGTTAAAATAATACTCAACACTTACATTTTTTACACGAGAGGATTAGCTGTCTCTGTGTACTGTGGCACAAAGGATTTGTTGCTTTCCCTCCCCCAATAAGTTGATAGATAAAGCACGTATTTTCTTGTGCTCTTCATTTCCTGTCTTTTTGTAAAACATTGCTTTTGTTTGTTTACTGTGCAGAAGGCAGATGAGAGAGAACTGACCATGAGACTTAAGTTGTTTTAGGCAGTTGCTCTGTGTGGCTGCATTACCATGAAAAGAGAAATTATTTTGGCATGTGCTAGTTTGATTTTAAATAGTACTAGGTGTTTCTTAAAAGGCAATGGGCCTATGATGTCATATTGGAACTGGAATAAAGCAAGCACAGGCTTTCTCCTTTGACAAGCTCACAATCTCATTAGAGTAAATTACCCAATACTGAGCTCCCTGTTTCTGTGATTAGATGGTTATTGGGATCCAGTCTAATTAGTTCAAAGCTGGCTTGGGTATCTCTACACAACACTGTCATTATTTCTGTGCTGCTGTGGAGACACAGTCTAAAGTCTTCATTTGAAATCCGTTAAAGTCAAAGCAGCTCTTTCTGTTGGTTGAATGAGCTTTGCGTCAGGCTGAAAACACATCAAGAGTGCAGTACAGAAAACAGAGAAAGCCTGGCAATGTGATCCAGGCCTGGCATGTCTGGGATATAGTGCTGTGAGAAGGATGCAGGCACGGGGTAACATGGCATGGGAACAGCAGGCTGAGGGGTTGGGTCAGGGAGCTGGGGAAGGGGACTTGCATATAATGGGAAAGCACAGTGAGGAGAAGGGGAAAAATCAGAGCACCAGAAAGGTGAGGGAAGCCTCCTGAGGAGTTTTGCTAGTGCCAGTCATGGGACAGACTTGGATTTTGTATGGATGAAAGCAGAATTTTTTTGTATGGATGAAAGCAGAAGCATTCCTGGGAGAGGTGGGTGAGTAAAGGTAGGGCTGACAACATCCAGTAAACAGCAGTACATTCAAAGGAGGTAGAAACTTGGTAGGGGGGAGTACCCAGTGCAACTGATCTGGTGGAAAATGTTAAAGCCTTTCCCAGTGCATGAAAAGATTTGCTGCGACCAACATGCTCGTTAAAGAAATCCAGCCTGACAGGAGTGGAGAGCAGCAGGTGAGCCCCAGGGGCTCGAACTGACAGTTGCTCTTCAGACCGGTGGAGACATGAACATGCTAAGGGGTGATACACTTCCAAAAGAAAAAAATCTGAAAAAGCATAGCAAGCATATTTTGAGGCAGGATGGAATGTTTGCTCAATTAACCAGTTGAAACAGGATTTCTTTGTGTTTCTCATAGTGCTGCAAAGGGAACTCCCTTTACAAGAATTAATTTCTTTGCCTGTATCTTCATCAGCCAACATACACCACCTTCAGGAGCTTTACCATCATTAACTGATCCCATTCTCAGTTGTGGAGTAAAGGAGCTCTGTTTTCTCCTGACCTGACTGGATACAGAAACAATAGGCTCACAGTTAGGCAGCTTTATCAAAATCTCTGCAGGATTCTCTGTCACAGTTACTATCATGATTCTGTTCTGCTCATGCAGGTAGCACTGTAAGATTAGAAGGCACCACCTTTTCATTAAGCCTTGACTGTTGTCATTGTGTCGTAATTGTCTGAAAGTCAAGGATGGTCTGCACAACACCCTCTCCACATGCTCTGACAAACCACAAGTTGCAAAACTCACTCTATAACAAATCTAAAACTATCAATCTTATGTAAAAGATCAAAAGTTGCAAACTGCCATGTCCTACTGGAAGAGACCTGGAGTAACTAAGAGCTTCATTCTGCTGTTAGATCCTCACATTAACATGGAACTTGTTAAGTGACATTCCCAGATTATCTGGAAAGCAAACTATGCACTACAGTACACAAGGAGACAAACCAGTTATTGTCATGTTCCTTAACAATATGATATTAATTAAGAATTTTCCTGATTTTGCCTAACAGAACCACTTTACCAAGCAATTGCTTTGTCTCAGAGGCAAGCTCTTACTACTAGTTACAGTTCTCAAGCAGATGCATCATCTGTGGACTTAATGTCCAAACAATTTCTCTTTTTTTCCAGTTTATAGGTAAAGATACTGAACAGCTCAGCTTCAAGAGGCAATCCTGTGTGACTCCATTAAAAATACAGTCAATTAATGGTGAGTCTCTTTACAATTGCATTTGTAGATAGCCACTGAAGTGGCTAAAAGGACTGAAATCCAGTCAGGCTGGTAGCAGTGTCTGTTACTGTTGCAGCTGCATCATTGCTGGAAGTCAATTTATCATAGAATAGTTAGTGTTGGAAAGGACCTTAAGATCATCAAGTTCCAATCCCCCTGCCATGGGCAGGGACACTCCACACTAAACCATATCACCCAAAGCTCTGTCCAACCTGGCCTTGAACACTGCCAGGGATGGAGCACTCACAACTTCCCTGGGCAGCCCATTCCAGTGCCTCACCACCCCCACAGTAAAGGATTTTTTCCTTATATCCAATCTAGACCTCTCCTGTTTAAGTTTGAACTCATTACCCCTCGTCCTGTCACGACAATCCCTAATGAAGAGTCCCTCCCCAGCATCCCTATAGGCCCCCTTCAGATACTGGAAGGCTGCTAGGAGGTCTCTGTGCAGTCTTCTCTTCCCCAGGCTAAACAATCCCAACTTTCTCAGCCTGTCTTCATATGGGAGATGCTCCAGTCCCCTGATTATCCTCATGGCCCTCCTCTGGACTTGTTCCAACAGTTCCATGTCCTTTTGATGTTGAGGACACCAGAACTGCACGCAATGCTCCAGGTGAGGTCTCACGAGAGCAGAGGGGCAGGATCACCTCTTTCGACCTGCTGGTCACGCTCCTTTTGATGCAGCCCAGGATACGGTTGCTTTCTGGGCTGCGAGCTCACACTGAAGCCAGCTCATGTTCATGTTCTCATCGACCCCCACCGCCAAGTCCTTCTCGGCAGGGCTGCTCTGAATCTCTTCTCTGCCCAACCTGTAGCTGTGCCTGGGATTGCTCTGACCCAGGTGTGGGACCTTGCACTTGGCATGGTTAAACTTCATGAGGTTGGCATCAGCCCACCTCACAAGCATGTCAAGGTCCCTCTGGATGGCATTCCTTCCCTCCGGGTTATCCACTGAACCACACAGCTTGGTGTCATCGGCAAACTTACTGAGGGTGCACTCAATCCCACTGTCCATGTTTAGCTGTTTGCTTCTCACTGTTGTGAAGATCTTCCTGCTTAATACTGAATCTACCTAAACAGTAGGATGGGAATGATGACCTGCTCTCTGTAGGGCTAACCCATCTCCATGGCCTCTCAAATGGGATAAGGCCAAGGGAACTAGTCTAGTGTGATTGCTGTGCCTGCCTTGGCCTGGTGAGAGGCAGCCACTTTTGCTCAGTGCTTGGGATAGCTCGTATAAGCTTTCACTGCTGATTTCTTGAGGCCTGGTAATGCACCACTGTTTTCCTTTGGCTCAGGCTGCTTGCAGGGTCCTTAACAGGAGAAAGTGTTTCTTCCCAGCGAGATCTGTCAGCCTGGCTTGTCAATGTATAATTAGCACATTGCTGAAAACATGAATCTCTTCAATGCCCAGGGAAGAGCCATGAACTGATGAATGCAGTCATACTGTGCTCTAAGTGTGCTTGTTGATCACCTTCAACATGCAAGAGACCTAAAGAGAATAAATATTGGTTTTCTCCAGCGAGGCCCATGCCACATAATGCAGATGTAGGCTGTGTAACTGAGGGGACTTAATCTGTACTATTCATTGACTCGATGTAGAGAAGAGCAGCTCTTAAGTCGAGCACAGAGCCAAGGTCAGGGGGCCCTGCAGACCCCAGTTTTTAAGGGCCTGTGGTATAACCACATTGGGTTACTGCTCTGCTGCAGCCTCTGAAAAGCCATTTAATCCCTTTCTACCTCGTTTTACCCCTGTGTTTCCATATGCGATAGTGCTGAAAGTAAACGGAAAAAAGGATGATATGATGTAATACTGCTGCAATGAAGGCAGTACCTAAAAATGGACATACTACCTTCTCTGTTAACCATATAGTAAAGTCTTTACTCTTCAAAACTGAGGTTTTATCCTCATTCCTGCTGTACTACAATGAACAGGATGCTGAGGAGACAGGAGACAAAGATAGAGTGGATCTTGAGACAAGGCTGACCTGTACAGTTACATACTGATGATAGTCCTTAGATCTGAGGTCTGCAATCATTTTTATATATGGTTATATCTTATATGCCACATCTCTAAACCTCTTTAAGCTACTGCTACTAAAGCCAAGTCCAGATTGTTATCAATGGCACATGAAACTGTGAGACTGAGTGGTGGCTGCCGACTGACAAGGTGATAACATTGTTGCTGTAGCAACCACACATTTGTAAAGAAACAGAAACATTTTTGGTGTGTTTTTTGTCTGCAAAGCGCAGACAGTCCAGTGCAGAACCGCTTGCTTGTCTTTTTTTTTTTTTTTTTTCCTGTAGTTTTTTCCCAACAATGCAGCTTTTGACTTTACATTAATGAAAACATGGGTGCTTTTGTCACCAGTGAGTGAACAAAATGTAGTATGGAGTAAGATAGCAAAGGATCTGGAGCACGCTGCCAGATAGGTGTTCTCCGTCCCTAGTGCAGCAGCAAACAAAAACATGTGTGTCTATAGCCAGAGCCTGATTCTGAGCGCTTGCGGAAGGCACATAGGGCATGGTGATTGGACAGTCAGCCCGCATACATCACACGAACCCTATTGTTTTTACATTTAGTTTAATTCTGTCCTTGTATTCTTAGGACTGTAGCAGCCATAGGTGTTTGATACGTGATTAATCATAGGCCTTGTTAATGCTGTTGAGTAAGGTAAATGCACAGCACGAAGGAAAACAAATGAAAATCCTTTTCTGGAGTTGTGACAGTGAGCAATAGGGAGCTGGAGGCAATGGGATGAGGCAAGCTGGGGGTTGATGGATAATTTCTCTGGGAATGGTAGAAAGCATATGGGGATCAGGGAGTGCTGAGCTGCATCTGTGTGGGTGTGCACAGCAGGGAAGAGGAAGCAGCAGGTAAGGGAAGAGGTTCCAGGCAGAGAGACAAGATTTCCTGAGACCCAGACCTGGCTAAAAAGGTGTGCTTGGGATCTGTAAGGTAAGCAGCTGTTTGCTGTCATCAGCACCAGGTATTTATATCAGAGTAGATCTGGGTATGTTTCCCTTAAGTATGGAGAGCTGTACCAGAGAAATACCTGATCTCCATTTTCAGCTGCTTACTGGGTGGTGCAGCCCAGTGCTGAGTGTGTAAAGACAGACCAAAACGAATATATGCAAAATTAACTTTTATAAACCAAAATTTCTTCAAGCAACACAGACTAAAATGTTAACAGTTAAGCAGTTGATGGGTTTGGGTTTAGTTGTTGGTATTTTGGTTTGGTTTGGTTTTTTAGAGAAAGAAATCCTGTAGACCTGGCAATTAATTTGATTTTTTAATCTCAGAGATAAGCATGGTTGGTGCTTCTTCTCTGTATGTTGCCTAAACACATCTCATGCACACAAATATGTAACCTGGATTGGCCTTCATTCATTCAAAAGTGAGAAGTCCCCAAAGTCCATTAGCTATAACATAGGAAGTATGTAAGCCTTTCTTATACACCTGTTCTTTAATTTATACAAACAGCATTCTAATAATGATGTCTGAAGATTAAAAAAAAAAACCAAAAACCAACCGAACCCTTATTTATGGTTTCTTGTTTGACTTCACTCAAGCATTCCATTTTTTTAGATTAATTTCACTAAGGGAAACAGTAGCTTCCAGTTGTGGCCCCTTGTTCTGTGTGTTGTTTAAGAAATACTATATCATTTCTTTGGTTTTATAGGGCCACTCGGTCTAACCAGAGATTGAAGATTTTTCACTTCTTGTAATATATTTTAATTTCTTTCTGTTTCACATTCCTCCTAATGCTGCCCTGGCTACCTTTATAAACATCTGAACAGTTACTCTGTTTTCAGATACAAAGAACAATAGCACCTCAAGCACAGTGAAAATACCAAATATTGATCTGTCCCTTGAATGCCAGAAAAGCTCAGCAGGAGGCATACAAAATATTTCTGACAAACGATAGCTTATCACCTGCAGACCTCGAGATTGCTGTCTGTTATTACAAAGACTTGCTGGG
This sequence comes from Agapornis roseicollis, assembly GCA_002631895.1. Classification (NCBI taxonomy): domain Eukaryota; kingdom Metazoa; phylum Chordata; class Aves; order Psittaciformes; family Psittacidae; genus Agapornis; species Agapornis roseicollis. Next base: position 22,519 of record NDXB01009303.1, read on the forward strand.
GGGCTCCAGTGACCTCCAGCCTTCAGCTATTTGCACCTCTTCCAAGGCAAAGAGAAAAAATCTCAACCCTCTCTACAATGTTTGCATTGACCTCATTTCCTGGGTCTTTCACCTCATTCTGTGGGGGTGGACTGCAATGTATCAGCCACAGTGATGCAGCAGCATCAGAATTTTGCAGCAGTGGAGGAACCTGATGCATGAGCTACATTCAGAGTAAAGACCTGGCTCGCTTGTTCACACCCTTGCAAATATCCCTATCACTTAATGAAGTGGTGGTGATGGGGTGTCTGGGGATGTGATCCTTGCCATATAATATCATTAGATACCTGTTTAAAACTCAGCTGCACCTGAATGCTGATTTGCGCTGTGCGCTCTGATGTGCTAATTATTTCCCTGTTAAAAACATGCTTGCATTACCCTGGGGATACCAGAAATGTTAATGCTGCTTTTCCAGTCAAATTTGGCTCCATGGGGACAATGAGGGTTTCTGTTTGCTCTCCCTGGCTTGTAGGGTGGGAGCAGTGATGCACCCACTGCTGAAAGTCATGGCCTCTCAGGGGACCATGGGGAGCTGGAGGAGTCACTGTGATCTCCAGAGTCATCTTTTCTTGGAGGAATAGAGACTACTTCTATTTTGCTTTTTTCTCAAAGTCTCAAAGACATTCACATATGGTCTCACCATCTCCACTGTCCTTGGGGCTCTGCACCCAGTGTTTCCCAGAACAACATTGGGTCTGGGCTAATGGTCTGTAACCAGAGAATGAAAAGTACAGTATTTGAGTGAATGACTAAGGAGAATTTGAACCCTGAGCGTGTGGTGGAAAGGGAAAGAAAAACTGATCTGTGAACAGTGAATCTGCCATGTCATGAAGAACACCCGTATCAGACAGTCCCTTAGGATTGTGATTGCAGGACTCAAATATTAAGTGTGGTGTCGTTGCATATTGTGTAAATGAGTGGCACAGCACAAAGGTGGCAGTGCTGCTCCATGGTGTCACACAAGTTTTGTCATGCCTGCATGTTTGTTTGGGTTTTTCATTGTTGGCATAAGGCATTAGTGAGCAATAGTATCTCTCAGTTCCCCCTTTTACCTTCATAAACCTGGGTGATAAGTGTTACAGCAGTTCACCAGACATTAAATTCAGCTGGAATAACTAACTTAAAAGTTTTGTATGGGGATGTTGTGGTGGGCAGTCTGTGTGTGTGCCTGGCTTGGGAGCAGCAGGAGCTGTTGCCAGACCTTGGCTCTCAAAGCCTTTTTGATGAAGAAAAATTACTTATTTTTTTCTGCTGGGAAGAGACATAAGGTAGAAGCTTCTAATTAAACAGCTATAAACTGAAACTGTGCCTCTTCTTTCTTGCACTCATAGGAGAGGTGGTCATACTCTTCCTTTTGTCCAGAGAGGACATGGGTGGAAGGCAGTGTTTCAATGGGCCAGGTACAACTCTCTGGTAGGGAAACCTATATGATAAGCAGAGGGAGAAATCAGAGCTGAACATAGTTGAACTCTGTTTCCTTGCATGCTTGCAAAACTTAGACATACTGACACAGAATGTAGGATTGAGTGAATAAAATGGTCGATCTCTGTATACAGAATAAATCCACATCATTTCCTCTTTAAAAAAAACTTAAAAATGTTACATTCAAATCTCTTTTTTTTTTTTTTTTTTTTTTTTTTTTTAAAAATTTGTTTCCTTGTGGTTTTT
>NDXB01009303.1:24333-40226 GCA_002631895.1 Agapornis roseicollis
TTTTTTTTTTTTTTTTTTTTGGCTACAAAAATTGGTAACCTCGGAGTTACTAATTCCAGAGATTATTTAATTTAGCTCTTACTTTTACATTTCTTAGAACTTGTTATCCTCTCCTATATAAAAAAGATCAGTAAATTGCTCTGAGAATTAAAATCAATTTTTTCTTCTGTTTTACAACAGAGGGAGCTCGAAAGAAGCTTATCTTTCCGTAGGCAGGGTAGACAGACCTGATCTTCAAAAGTGCTTCAGAAAATATCAGGCGTGTATGCCGCTTTGAATGAGTATACACCCGCACATTCATGTTTCAAAGTGACATTAGGCCAGTCTTGAGTTCTCTGCCACAAGTGAGTTGTCATTAATTGTTGTGTAGAGACTGATTAATAGCTGTGTCTTGATGAGAGTCTCTGGAAGACTCATTTTACTGTATACTTCTCTGAGAATGCCTGAGGGCTCTGCTTCCTGGTATTGCTGTACCAGAGACCTAAGGGGTATTCTTTAAAGGAGATTTACAGCACAGCATATATATCTGGATGGGTGTTTTCATATAAGTGAGTGCTGGACAACTTTAATGGAGAGGTTAATTCACACTGACTGGTTAGAAATCATGCTCTGTGAGGCTGGTAGTGAAAAGTGAACTAGTATAATAAACTGTGATCACAGTGATGCTAAGGTGTTCCTATGTGGTGAAGCACACAAGCAGGGTGGCTACAGCGCCCGCTGGAACATGCAATCACTACTGCTGTGGCTTTGAATGTCTTATTTAGCCAGCCTCTTCCTGAGTATAAGATGCAGTATCAAAGTGCTTTCATAATTTAAAGATAGAGATCTATAGGGAGTCAGGCTACTACTGAGCATGTAAGTGTTGTGTGTAGAGACTGGGTCTGGCTTTATCAAAACCATCTGTTGACAATATATACTGAATATTTAGCAGGGACCTATGGATTTTATTTTACCCATATTTGTATATGCAGTATCTGGAAGCACAAGACAAAGTTCTTCCAAAAATCATTTTGATTTTCACTTCTGGGAGGAAAAATGCATAAAATTTCTTAAAACACTTATTTTGCTGTTACAATGTAAATATGCATTCAGCTCTGTCATTAGGGCTTTTTCCAATAGGTTTCTTTCCTCAAATGGATAGGGAAGTAGAACTGAGAAAAACGACAAATGCCAGCCAGGCTTGTTACAGCATTAACTTTTAGAAGAGCGCAGGGTGTTGCTTATGGACTCAGTATAATTTTTTTTAAGATCATCCTTGCAGTACTCCTTGCACCAAGCTCTCTTATTAGCAATTGCGTACTCGTTATCTTTCAGAGACTGTTGTACTAAAATGAAATCACTCCTTTTCTAAAAAATTAAAGATTAAAAAACCCCTATTCGTTGCTCAGATGACAAGTACTATTTAAATTATAACATGATGCTGTAATCTATACATGCTGCTGACTTACTCATAGATTCATAGAATAGAGTTGGAAAGGACCTTAAGATCATCAAGTTCCAACCCCCCTGCCATGGGCAGGGACACCTCACAATAAACCATGCCACGCAAAGCTCTGTCCAACCTGGCCTTGAACACTGCCAAGGATGGAGCATTCACAACTTCCCTGGGCAACCCATTCCAGTGCCTCACCACCCTCACAGTAAAGGCTTTCTTCCTTATATCCAATCTAAACCTCCCCCATTTAAGTTTGAACATGTTACCCCTTGTCCTGTCACTACAGTCCCTAATGAAGAGTCCCTTCCCAGCATCCCTATAGGCCCACTTCAGATACTGGAAGGCTGCTAGGAGGTCTCTGTGCAGTCTTCTCTTCCCCAGGCTGAACAGCCCCAACTTTCTCAGCCTGTCTTCATATGGGAGATGCTCCAGTCCCCTGATCATCCTCATGGCCCTCCTCTGGACTTGTTCCAACAGTTCCATGTCCTTTTGATGTTGAGGACACCAGAACTGCACGCACTGCTGGTCACGCTCCTTTTGATGCAGCCCAGGATACGGTTGCTTTCTGGGCTGCAAGCGCACACTGAAGCCAGCTCATGTTCATGTTCTCATTGACCACTACCCCCAAGTACTTCTCGGCAGGGCTGCTCTGAATCTCTTCTCTGCCCAACCTATAGCTGTGCCTGGGATTGCTCCCACCCAGCTGGAGGAACTTGCACTTGGCATGCTTAAACTTCATGAGATTGGCATCAGCCCAACTCACAAGCGTGTCAAGGTCCCTCTGGATGGCATTCCTTCTCTCCAGTGTATCCACCGAACAACACAGCTTGGTGCCATCAGCAAACTTGCTGAGGGCGCACTCAATCCCACTGTCCATGTCAGTGACAAAGGTGTTGAACAAGACCAGTCCCAACACCGATCCCTGAGGGACACCACTCATCACTGGCCTCCAGCTGGACGCTGAGCCATTGACCACAACTCTTTGCGTGCAGCCATCCAGCCAGTTCTTTATCCACTGAGTGCCCCACCTATCAGATTGATGTCTCTCCAATTTAGAGACAAGGACGTTGTGTGGGACAGTGTCAAATGCTTTGCACAAATCCAGGTAGATGACGTCAACTGCTCTACCCGTGTCCATGAGTTCTGTAGCCCCATCATAGAAGGCCACCAAATTGGTCAGGCAGGATTTCCTCCTAGTGAAGCCATGCTGGCTGCCACCAAGCACCTTGTTGTTTTTCATGTGCCTTAGCATGCCTTCCAGGAGAATCTGCTCCAAGATGTTGCCAGGCACAGAGATGAGACTGACTGGTCTGTAATTCCATGGGTCTCCATTTTCCNCATGTGCCTTAGCATGCCTCCCAGGAGAATCTGCTCCAAGATGTTGCCAGGCACAGAGATGAGACTGACTGGTCTGTAATTCCATGGGTCTCCATTTTCCCCTTCTTGAAAATGGGGGTTACATTTCTCCTTTTCCAGTCGTCGGGAACTTCACCTGATTGTCATGATCTCTCAAATATGATGGCCAGTGGCTTAGCAACTTCACTTGCCAGCTCCTTCAGGACCCAAGGTGGATTTCATCAAGTTCCATGGACTTGTTCACGTTCAGGTTCTTAAGATGGTCTCGAACCAAATCCTGTCCTACAGTGGGCCCAAGATCTTCATTCTCACAGTCCCTGTGTGTGACTTCCAAGACTTGCGTGGTGCAGTCAGAGCCTTTCCCATTGAAGACTGAGGGAAAGAAGTCATTCAGAACCTCAGCCTTCTCCAAATCCAGTGTAGCCAGTTCACCTGACAGCTTCTGGAGAGGGCCCACATTGTCTCTAGTCTGTCTTTTATTTGCAATGTACTTACAGAATCCCTTCCTGTTATCCTTAACATCCCTAGTCAAGTTTAATTCTAACTGGGCCTTAGCTTTCCTCACCTGGTCCCTAGCTTCCCGGACAACATCCCTGTATTCTTCCCAACCCGCCTGTCCTTGCTTCCACTTTTTATGGGCCTCTTTTTACCTTCAAATCTTCCTCAGCAGCTCCTTATCCATCTATGGAGGTCTCCTGGCCCTCCTGCTGCACTTCCTCCTAGTTGGGATGCAACACTCCTGAGCTTGTAGCAAGTGATCCTTGAATATCACCCAGAAGTCTTGGGCACCCCTGCCCTCTAAGGCAGGGTTCCTCCCATGGAACCTTACTAAGCAGGTTCCTGAAGAGGCCAAAGTCTGCACTGTTGAAGCCCAGGGCAGTGAGTTTGCTGCACGCTCTTCTCACCGTTCTGAGGATCTCAAATTCTACCATCTCATGATCACTGCATCCAAGGCTGCCCTGGAGCCCTTCCCTGTTGGTGGGCAAAAGGTCAAGCAGGGCACCTCTCCTTGTCAGCTCCTCTATTACTTGCAGAAGGAAGTTGTCTTCCACACAATCAGAGAACCTCCTGGATCGCTTGTGCCGGGCCGTGCCATCACTCCAACAGATGTCAGGGTGGTTGAAGTCCCCCATGAGAACAAGGGCCTGTGAGTGTGAGGCTTTTACTATTTCTCTGTGGAATGCTTCATCCACAGAGTCCTCTTTATCAGGTGGTCTGTAACAGATCACCACAGTTATGTCTCCCATCGCTGTTCTCCCCTTAACTCTGACCCACAAACTCTCTGTTGACTGCTCACTTGTCCCCAGACAGAGTTCCATACTCTCCAGCTTATCCCTAACATAAAAAGCAACTCCCCCTCCCCACCTGCCGGGCCTGTGCTTTCTAAAGAGCCTATAACCTTGCATTCCAATACCCCAGTCATAGGAACCATCCCACCATGTTTCTGTAATGCCTATTATATCCCCATAAACGTGCACATTCATACTAGAAATCTTTCTCAGGAGTAAAATTGCAAGCAAATACTATACATTAATTTTGTTCTTGTAAATCTTCACTTTGGGCTAGCATGATGCTTATGTTCTTGATTTTGTTTGATTTTTAGTCTGCCAGCTAAATACAGCAGACATTGTTGATAGATGTTTGTCAGCTGAAGGTGACCATACATCAACATAAAGAATTTCAGATGTGACCAATTTAGTTTTCTATTTTTGGCCTGTACAATTCTGCAGCATTTTAAAACACAATCTGCTTTGTATTGAATCATATGACTGAAGAATGCAAACTTCTATACTATTCAACTGAATTTGAGTTCTCCCTCCTTCCCCCAGCAATGGCAATTGTAGAAGGCTTTTATTGTTCTCTTCAAGTCAGGCTCTATGCAAGCAAAGGTCAGACTGACTGCAGACGTAACTGTATTAACAAAACCATTTGCTAGTAGGGGCTGTTTTGCTTGTAAACTGATACAGGGTTAAATTGATTTAAAACCAAACAAACATTATCTTTTTACAGCTCGTATTCTTCAACACTTTTTTCACTGTACCTGTATGTACAATCTGTAGGAATGGGTCTTGTTTTGGGTAGAGGTATTTCATGAGTGCTTTCTTCAGATTTTCAGAAGTGTGCTGTAGTTGCATAGGGGCAGAACTGTGTTGAACCTGACACCTCACAGAGTGGGAAGCAGGAAGTGGTCCTTGTGTGGTCCTTGTCCAGCTAGATAGTTATAAAAGCTTAGTTTGAGAGAAAATCTGTGTCACCACTACTTGAAGTCTGTTAAAATTGTCTTAGGTAACTCAGTGCATTTTGTCTTCATAATCTTTGTGGGCTGTTTAGTTCTCATGCACAGCCAAAACCTCCAAAACTCGTACTGAGAGGCTGTAATTAAACAATGTAAAAATACATTGTGAGTGGGGCACGACTGAGGCCGATGTGAGGACAGTTTGGAAAAGAACAAGCCCTGGCCCAGGTGTGTTCATCCAGGCAGGAGGAGATGTGAACCCTAGTGGGGGGTTCAGGGGAGAAGAGCCAGCACAGCCTCTTGTGCTGGTATCTCGTCCTCTGCACCGCTTGCAGGGGAGCTCAAAATGCAAGATGTACTGATGGGGGAATTTAAGACTCCCCAGCTTATCCTGAGGAAAGGCTTACCCAGGGGATGGTTTTGACTGTCAGCTAATAAGCTGTTGTGACTGTGACACATGACATCCACCACATACTTTAAATTCACTACTTTATTGTGCTCAGCTGACTTTCAGTTTAATAACACAGAGCTGTTAAGGAGGGAGCAGTGGTACAAAAACTCTAATGAGGGGACAATTTGAAATAGATCTACCGATGTCTGTCTGACAATGCAAAACTGGTATCTGTCCTGGAGCAGTGTACTCTGTATACGGTTATTTATATCATTCATAGTGACTATTCAGTTCCCATAGCCACAAGCCTATCAGCAGTCTTTCAGACAGTTTTTTTTTAAAAGGCACATAATAATAAATCCCAGTTGGCAAGGAATTTCTTCTTTTGAACTATTTCTTTTCAAGACCACAACAATGTACAGCTTTGCAGAAATGTCAGGTTTGAACAAAGTCCATGTTTCTTTGAACAAAACCCCTCCTTCACTACTAGAAAACCGGAGTAGGCAGAAATCTCTTTCCAAGTGACGTGTTTCAAATTTCAATTTGCTGCCAGGAGCAAATGGAGACACCCGGTGCCTGTGCCCTCACTTTGGGCAGTTTGCATCACCTGCCTGAGCAATGCCTTGTTCTCTCCCACCCAGTGCCAGCCTGAGGGCTAGGCTGGAGGAGACACCTTCCTCTGACCTGGGAATAAAACCTTGCTTGTTCTCCATGTTGGTTTGCTTCTTGTATATGTTTGAGAATATGGTTGTGCTTTTCCCAGAAGTCAAATGTTTAACTACAGGGTTTCTCAGACACTGCAATGCATCCATGAAGCACAGGTCCTTGCAAACAGCTGTTATACAGGAAAATCAATCAAATTTTGCATACATGAACTAGGGTGGTAGTTTTGTTGGGGTTTTGTGTGTGTTGGTTTTGTTGTTTGGGTATTTTTTGTAACCAGGCTGATACTAAGAACATGCCTTTCACCTTTGAATATTGATGCTGTCTTTATTTTTAAATGTGAGTAGCCAATTCTATTTTTATTGACCTACAATACCCACAAACAACAGCTTCCACAAATCTTTGCTTTCACATATTTGCATTAACATGAGCATATACCTTATTTAAAGTATACAGATAGGAATTATTCAGTGCAATCCTTTCAGTGTAATTGATAAACTCACATTCACATTTGTTACACTTCAAAAATATCAGCCAGTAGATATGCCATACAAATACAAAAGCGATCCTGCTTCATAAATTTTCAGACTGAAAGTCTATGCAATACAGAAAAAGGCTGTTTGAGACTCTCAGCTGTAGTGATGATGGGAGCAGGAGGGCAGGACAATTATGTGCAATTATGGGCTTACTTCTCTGCTCCTGGAAGTCAATTTCAGGTGCAGAGTGTGGCAGCAGGGTCTGCAACCTGTACCCCATCCTCTGGCTCTATCAAAGCCACCTGTGATATGGGGCAGCTGTATAAGCTTGGTGAGAAGACTTCTTGGGGGCTTTCTCCCTTTGTTCAAGAGTCAAACCTAAGCTCAGTTCCCTGCCTGAACTACACTCTCTGTGTGCCTGTACCTGGCTGTGTGCCTTGCTGACCCTGACCATGCCTTGGCTTGGCTTGACTTGGCTCCTGGCTTGACTTCGGACCTACCTCATCTCTGAAAACTTGTCTGGTGAGTGTGGCTGACCCCAGTTGATGTCACTGGACCTGTGCTGCTTGCTCAGAGACTGTGGGACTGTGTTGCTTGCTCATGAGGTCCCTTCCTGCCTTGCTTTGCCCCTCTGCTCCTGTCTCATCTCCCTGGGCAGAGGTCTTGTTGCTGAGAATGAATTGCTGTGCTGTTCTGAGTGTCCATGAGAATGGACAAGTTTCCTTGGGAGGATGGATTTGTGGAAATATGTGAAGAGGAATTATTCTGATGGAGTATTGACTTAATTGTAAAAAATCAGTTGTACTGATCTGTGCTCATGGATGGTTCTTTATGTCAAAATGGGGCCTGTTGTGTGCTTTTGTGATGTTAAAAAATAAAACCAAGGTATGTAATTGATTACACTGTAAATTCTTCAAACAAGAGGCTAGATCTGTCTTATAATTCAAGAGAGGGAGACTATATCATATATTACCATTTTTGTTGACTTAGTGGCTCACGATTTGATAGCAGGTAACTAATGCTTTCATAAGAATCAATTCTCAAATAAAGGGTACTTTGACAGTAAAAAAACTCATGTTTTAGGTCAAAGATCTTCCTCTGCCATGACTCTGGCTTGCTGCTCATTTTAGCTTCTTCAGTGGAGTAGAATGGAGGAAGAAATAACTCCACATTGCATGTCCAGCTGAAGCCTGGCAGAGCTACCATGAGCTCCTCTGCGCTGTGCTGCCTTTCAGGCTGAGCTTTTCACACTCCCCTCTCTCTGGAGGGTTGCCCACTGGCAAGAGTGGTGGTGGGGAACCTGTGTTGTTCTGCTCATCCACTGGGCATAGTGCTCAGAAGGAGGATGTGTGGACCCAGCATCCACAGCCTAGGGTAGTGAGTTCCAGCCTTGTTTATTGGTTGAGCCTTACTTTAAACAAATGCTGCTCCTGCTCTGTGCTTGGCATCACACCCTTCCAGCTGGCCCAGAGCTGCTCTGACCTTCCCTGTTGGACACCCTTTGTCCAGTGCTCTCTGCTCTTTCCCTGGCAGCTCTGGGTGCTTGGGTCTGGGCCTACACTTCTAGAGGACTTTGAGAGCCTCCTGGGTTCCACTGTGCCACACTGCAGTGGACATCAGTGTGGTCCACATGCTGCCATTGTCCAGCATCAGGCCCTACCTTGCCTGTGGAAACCCTCTTGTTCTGCAGAGCTAAACCAGCTTGTGTGATGGAGACAGTTACAGGATGTAAGGAAATAACTGCAGTATGGATAATAATTAATAATAATAAATTCACTGTTTTGGAGGCTGCGCTTAATTTTCAGCTTTGACAGGTCATTATTAAAGGACCAGACGTGTTTTAGAAAGGGTGAGTGTAAACATTACTTCATCTCTTTGCTATGACTACTTGGTAGAGCTCTGCTCCCCCTTCTTCTTATTTTTAATTTTTCCTTAAGAAAAGAGGAATGTTTTCTCTTTGTGAATAGGTGTAAAGTACAAGTTTGTGCCAAGATGCCTGGTATTTGGCCTCCTCACATGCTTTCAGGACATGGGTTGCATGTAAAGCAGGAGAAGTGTAGAGAGTTGGAACAAAGGCTATTTGGGAGTAATTGAAAGATTAAAAAGAAATCTCAGACATTACAGGGAGACAAAGGTTATAATGAAAATAAAGGAAGGTATAAGGGCAAAATGTTGTAGGGCAAGAGAAGCATTGCTTTTTCGGTTGGTTTGGTTTTTTTTTTTTGTTTTGGTTTTTTGTTTTTGTTTTTCCAGGGACAAACACAGCTTTTCTTTATTTCTTGGCAAGCATGTGCTTTTAGTATAACAGGAACATTGTGGTGGCGTTGTTTGGTAAGGAATTAGGTTAAAAGAAAAAAATCTATAGTGGTTCTGTGCCCTGATTCTTCCTGTCCTCTTCATCCTCCTCTTCCCCTTCTTTAATTCTCTGCAGGCAGAGTGATGAAGAGATGGTGATCCTGGCTCCTAAATTGTTCTCTTCCCTCTCTATGAATCTCCTCGTTTGAGTTATTATTTGAAATCCGGTGAACTGTTTTCTAAATAACTTGAGACCAATTTAGAACTTCACATTAAGCAAGTGAACAAAATCATCTCTGTTTTGCTGCTTAATTCAATAAATAGATATTCCGGTTTGCCTGTTGCCCTTGATGTACTGCGTTCCTTGATCATGCTGAACAGCTACTGCCTGGCAAGTGCTCAAGTTAGCCAGAGCTCATGCATTACACCCTCCTGAGACAGAAGCAGGAGGCAGGAGCAGGTCACTGCCCTTGCTGTGGATCAGAGTAGTTTGAGCCTTCCTCTGGAGTAACTTGAACCCATCCCCTTTGATTCATTTGGTGGAAAGGTGCCTGGTTGCTGAAGGAGTCAGGAGCAACTGGAGCTGATATTAGCCCCACTGGTTCTTCGTGTACTTCAGAAAATGGTTTTAATTGCTTCATTGCACACAGCCATGTAGGGTAAGGCTGGACCTTTGTCTCTGAAGCAGAACAGCGTGATCTGTTCTGTGGTAAATGGCTGTTAGGAATGATCAGAGTAGCGTAAGGCCCTAACATGGTCTCATAATGCTACAGGGTGGGGAAGGCAAACATCATGCCTTAAAAGCTTTCAAAATAATCAGAACTTGAAGAACAATTGAAGATGGGGAATTCATCTGTGCACAGATCAGGTATTCTCAGTGATGTTAAGGGACCTTTATCCATCTTTGACACTGCAAATTTACTATGAAGATGAGATTTAGCTGACTTGCCAGCTCTTAAATAGAGAAACATTTTCAGGAATCTTGATTCTGTAATAATTCAATAAAATTTCCAACACAAATGAGCTTATTTATTAACAAAACTTTCCAGCAAAATAAATAATCCTTTAATTCAGAAGACTGTAACTTTAGAAACACTAATTATTGTTCAAAATACCTCAGTTTTTAAGGTCTTTTTCTTGTAACTGAACATACTTTTACACCACATTTTAGGAAGAATGCATAGCAATGTTATATCAGATTCTGTCCCAATGCAAAAGACTTCACAACTATTTTAAATAAAAAGTATTAAATGGAAACAAATCAAAATTATTTCCAAGTACATCTGAACAAGAGTTAATGTTTACATTCTTGCATAAAAATTATTAAACTTCTAAAACCTCAGGAGTATTTCACAAAATAACAATATGCCTAAACTTGGTGCCTAAAAAAATATTGGAACTTCCATAATATCATACATGCTATGCTGTAGCAGTGACACTGTGTTGCAAGAAAAACCTAACGCAACACTGAAATCCAGAATTTTCACCCAGAACATCTGATTTGTAGGAACCTTGAAAATATTTTGTATTCCCTACTGAAAACAGTCATCAAGATTTTCTTTAAAAAATAGAAACTCAACATTCATGTAGCTGTATTAATAAGCCTAAAAAAAAGAGATGTTTTCAAAAGCAGTTCCCGCTCTTGTAAGAAGGCTTAAAGAAGGCTCCAAGGAGGCCTCACTGGGGTCTTTCAATATGTAATGGAGGCTTATAAGAAAGATGGGGACAAACTTTTTATCAGGGCTTGTTGTGATAGGACAAGGGGAAATGGTTTTAAACTAAAGAAGTACAATGTCAGACTAGATATAAGGAAGAACTTTTTTATAGTAAGGATGGTGAAACACAGGCTGCCTAGAGAACTGATGGATGGATGCCCTATCCCTGGAAGTGTTCAAGGTCAGGCTTGTTGTAGTTCTGAGCAACCTCATCTGGTGGAAAATATCCCTACTCGTTGCAAGGAAGGTTGAACAGGATGACCCTTAAAGGCCCCTTCCAACCCAAACTATTCCATGATCATAAGAATTACTTTTGAAAACTGGAATGTGTTTTCCAGAAGATCTTAAACCCTTGTTGTGATTTTGTTTTTCATATATGAATATGTGGTTGACTAGGGAATCAGCCTTTCAGGATTGGAAATGAGGAGTGGCTGGTGTCCTGGTGTCATTGAGATATGCTATCTTTATTTATTTTTTTAAATAAGCAGTCACTAATGGGATGCAGACCAGGACACACACACATTCAAACTTAGCAAGATCTATTAGGTTGCTGCTGTTCTCCTGCTGGGTGCCAGGCACATGCTCTAAGTCACATGCAGCATGGCCCTCTCAGTATTTGGGCAGTATAATATTCACCCCTGCCCAAGAGCAGGAAGGTGCCTGAGGAAGAAAATAAGGCATCCTTAGGAAGTGTTTTACCAAAATGGCTCTGTTTTGAGCAGCTGCCTGCAGCCTCACATGTGCCACACACTGCCTTTGCCCTAACTGCAAAGAGAAGTACCTGTGTGTGCCAGCTTCCACAATTGACATCTCTTGGTAGGAAAATCCTAGAAAAATACTTTTCAGAGATCAAATGTACAATTGCTCAGAAAAGCCTGATTATGATGGGCTGAGCATCAGGAAGTGGAGGTCATGGCTCACTGCCTTGATGGAATTCTTTGAAGACATTGCTGCACAAGAGATACAAGAGACAGCTATAAAGACACACCTAATGCTTGCCAAACTGGGTCTGAAAATGATGATGTGCTTAATCTGTGTTTCAAGACTGCCTTTTTAATGCCTTTATGTGCTACTCCACATTTACATAGTATAGCGAAAGCCAATGTTGTAAGCATCATTGATGAGGTCTTACAAAAAACAACTTAAATGGTGTGTTGTGCGTGAGTAATAGTGACAAATACTGCCAGGAAATTAGGCCTGATCAACAGAGTATGAAGATGCAACAGAACATGTAATTTGAAAATTTCACAGAGTTGAACTCATTTAGATTCCTTTTCGTATTTGTATCAACAGTGAAGAAATTCAGGGACAGGAATGAGAGATTAAAATACTACTTGGCAGAATGGATGATCTGGATTTTTATGTCTGAGTAAACAGATCTACTTCAGGTTCTTTTCAGAGAGACTTGGAACTGGAGAAGCTGTAACCTCTGTAATACCATCCCTTCCTCTTCTATGAATTCCTCCAGCAGCTGCTCCATGGGGCTTTATGTTCTGCAAATGGAAAGGGGGTCAGATCACAAGGGCAACATCTGTGTGCCAGAACTGACCCTCAGCCATGTGTGCTGTCCTTGTGAGTTATGCAGACATGAATAATGTTACCTGCTAGATCGAGGTGATTCTTTTTCATATCATGTTCCACCCTTGGTATCGCTGAATGCTGAAGGATAGCCATTGAGTCCAGGGGATGTAGTATCCCTCCTCTGCTTCCCAGAAGACTTCTTTGTAATTTCTCAACTCCACACACCTAGAGAATGTGAACCAAGTTTCAGTGCCTGCTGCACAGTAGGTCCTTACTTGTTTACAAGGGGAAGAGGAAATGTGACCCTCAGTGTATGTATGCATGCTGATTTGTGCATCTGATCATAGTGTCGTAGAATCGACTAGGTTGGAAAAGACCTTTAAGATCATCGAGTCTAGCTGTTATCCCAGGAATACAGTATTTATTGTTAAAATTGTGCAGTTTCAGTCAGTTGGCAGACATGGGGGAACACCAGCATGTGGAAACACTTGTGTTCTTAAGATGACAGTAGCTCTATGAAGGCATGAGGCATGAAAAGCCATCTGAAGGTGTAGGACCTCCTGAGCTCTAGAGTAGCAATGGCGACTCCTGAGCAGCTGGACTGACCAAAATATGTGTTTTCTCCAGAGAAAATGTGGAAGCCTCTAGGGGAGGGAGAGGAAAGGAGAAAGCCGTTAAGTTAATAAAACTGCCTCATGAGCACATCTCAGAAGAGAGAAGGAAGTGGTGGGGAAAATGAGGATAGGCATCTGTATTTCAGGCTTCATCTACCAGCAGGAACTGAAAGCAGGCTGATGCTCAACAGAGCTTTTAATTCAAATGCCTGTTGAACTCAGGCTCCACGTGAAATAGGGAGTAATATCAAAGCTGTGAGGTTGTGGTATTCAGTTCCTTCCTGGCAAGCTGAATGAGGGTGAGGAAATACATAGTTCAATCTTTGCATTTAGGAAGTAAGAGAAAGGCTGTGTTAAAGCTGAGAGCTAACACTGTAGATAGGAAGCACAGAATTAAGTCTGGACTGACTCCCTGTGCATACACATTCTTTTTAGCATATAATCTGCCAAATCAATATATACAAATTAAACACCTTTTTTACAACTGTGGGTTTGATAAGGTCTAGCACAGGTGGTGGTTTTTTGTTTGTTTTGGTTTTTTAACTTCCATGGTATTATTAAGCCTAAAGAAACTGTGCCAGAAACAGGAATTATGCCATTGCTTTATCAGTCCCTTCATCACTTCAGAATTTTGGGCAAACTTCTAACCAAATTTGGTTGTTCTTGAAGTGACGTGAGAACAGTTGGGGAGAAAATGGAAAGGAACTTTAACTTTTACTGAAGAGAAAAACTGTATTCATTAGAGTCCTCCAAGGACTTGAACCTTAAGACGTAAAATCTATGAGAAAGAATACCTTATTTTGTTGCTTAACATCTTAACAAGTTAAAATGTTACATTTAAAGAGAATTGTCTCCATAATTTTGAAACTATTAGTCTCTTGTGCTCCAAAAATTTATGTGCAAGACTAGTCTTGGCAGATCACGAGGCTCATTAACTTCTTCAAAGCTATTCTCCATTAAGCCTGTGCATAAATACTTGCAATATCTGGCCTTTGCTGAAACAAAATAAATGCTGAAAAGAGCTCTTAGCTGTGGTTGGAATGAAATGTCTTCAGTGCTGGTGTATCATGTCATTGTAACATTCAGCTTGCTTGTGGTACACAGAACTGCGGGAATATCCCTTGTAGGTCAACTTACTGCCTCTCTGCTCCGGCATAGTATAGCTTTGAAGACAAACACAGATTAGATAAAGAAATTTTATTTTATGAATTATGGTGGTAAGCAAATGCCTGTGAAGTGCAATGCTGTTTGTATAGTTTAAAAAAAAAATTGATAAATGTTCTAAGGCTATTGGAATGGGAGCTGAAATCAAATGTTTTGTTTTTAAAAAGCAACACAGTTGCTTTTGATTATTTAAAAAATATGAAAAAATGCCCCACTCTGAAGTTAGACTGGCCCTGTTTTTTAGCATTTAAAATTAGCACTGAACAGTCTGTTCTGGGAGCCCATGGTTTTAGCACATACTTTTTCCACCGCAGTCAGCTCTGGATTGACTAGTGTAGCTTTCCTTCCTTCAAATACTGTGGCTGTTCAGTCAGGAATGTAAAAATAAAATGAACAACAGGGAGGAGAAATTATTAGGATTGTTTACAAATTTCGATTTGCATGAGGGAGCAGAGATGTTGACAGTTATACTTTAAGAATCAAGCTACCGCAGCTGGATAAACATTTATTGGATATCTCAAGGCATTTCTTTCTCCCCACCCCCGTGGCAGAGAATGAACCAAATGCAAGTCCAAGCTGATCTGAAAAATAATAGAACAGCTTTCAACAAAACCTATTTATCTATGAGGTCAAAAAGCCTCAGCCTACTTAAACTCCTAGATAGGCTCTTCTTGACAACATCGTCATACTATCTAGGAGGCCAGGAGCTGTAGTGTTACAGACCACCCAGAATCATTGCTCCCACAAGACAATGATAATGATGGTATGATTTCACTGCCTACAGACTTGAACTAACCTTTTAATAGCTTGAGTAGCCATGGGAAACGTACAGCATTGTTGTGTTTTATGGATCACTTTTCCTGGCTGCTTTTTACTCACTGGTAATGTTGGTTGATTGAAAAAATAAAGAAAAATTGTAAGAAAAGAAATAAAGAAACAAGTTGGTATCGGCTTGCAGAACTTATCAAAGCTTACTGTGATTAATAAATAGGCTTATGTTTTTGGGATTCAGTAAAATTTGACACACCAGAATTCTGTCAGACTCCTTATAGAAGGAATATCTGATGTTTCTTGTGGTAAGCAGATAACAGTTTGTCTTCTGGAATAAAAATGTCAGTGCATCCTAAATGCAAAAGGTTTGCAGTTTTCTGAATCTGTAAACAAAACTTCCGAGGCCTTTGGGTGCATTAGCAACATAAGTCTAAGCGCACTCTGCAGGAAATAACAACTTCAAAAGCTTTACTGACCTCATGTTGAGAAAAGATCGCAGAAATAACTTCTGATAAATCCATTCCAATTGCTGAATGATCTTCAAGTTGATGGACAGTCCCATATGCAGGTCTGATTTAAAAAACCAACTCATTGACCAAAGCCCAAACAACCTTGAGAATGTTTTTGCAGAGGTTGGGTTTCTATTCTTGCTTCCTCTCTGGCCAAATAAAATTGTGACATAGGTTTGAATGGGAGCAGATTTGACTTAAGAAATGAGCAGCTTTCATAGGAAGATGTTTGTACACATGGTGATCTGTTTGTGTAAGTGCCAATTTCCATACTCAAGTATCTGTTTGCATAAGGAAGCATATTTGGGCCCAGCTGTTCTTAAATACTGCAAGGTGCTCATGAATCTCCTTTTTGTCATTGCCATTTGAAATTTTCTGCTACTATCCAACTACCACTGAAAAGTAACGTGACCTCGTTTGTCTTTTTCCTCTCCAAGCACCCCCTTCCACAAATCCAACAAGATAGCTATGAAGTTATGGAAACCATCATGGTGCTTTCCTGGTAAATCTTCGGTATCTACAAATACCTTGCAGATAAGGTTATCTTTGTTACAATCACGCAGAAATGGGTAATGTTACCTGGTAGGTTGAGATGGATCTTTTTATATCATGTTCTACCATGGAGAATTACTAGCAAATACTTCAATCAATGTGATTTCTCTTTTTGTGGGTTATTGGATTATTTGCCTGTTTTGTTTTGGGTTTTTTTTTTTTTTTTTTTTTTTTTTTTTTTTTTTGGTTTTTTTT
>NDXB01009303.1:40357-52134 GCA_002631895.1 Agapornis roseicollis
TTTTTTTTTTTTTTTGTTATGGATGATGTTGGGGTATTTTCAGTGTATTAGGATGTACTCACTAAAGTCTGTATGTTTGTGGAGGGCTTTGAGTGAATATTTTGTTTGCTTCATTGGATTTTCACACATTTTCAATTCTGAACCCTGAAGTCACATCTGGTACCAAATAGGAATGGTGCCGTCATTGTCTTCTGAAGAAGCTTCCCCATTTGTGACTGCAATTCTGCTCTTTGAGCTGTAATTTAGCATAAGCACAAATATTAGTAAAATAAAAAATTAACCTGTTAGGCTCCAATAGGCCCTCCATGAACACACGTGGTGTCATGATCCCTAGTATATGAGCAATTGTTTCAAAATCTGCTTCCCAGCAATTATTAGCTCTGGTGGCTGGAAAGGCATATATGGAGGAAAGAGGCAGGGAATGCTCTGATGTTTCCCTCCCAGCTAGTTCAAGTGACTTTGATCCCAAGAACTCTCAGAATTCAATCCCCTTCATCACCTTCAGTGGTTATAAAGGTGGTATCAGATAGCATACACTTTTTGGTTTGAGCTAACCTCTGGGAGATAGAGGTAAATGTTAGCTGCAGATTGTTAGTATTCTTTCTATATGGCTAGAAATGGGTTTCATTTAAGCAGGATACTGTAAAGTAAAGCTGTCTTTCCACAGTAAGTGTGATTTACTTTGAATGCTGCAGCTCTTGTTGTTTACCATCTTGTTTTATATAAACTCTGTCATGGAAACAGAAGTTTGTGTGATTTTGTTTTTCAATGTATCGTATTAGTCATAAATTTCTTTGATGGGTTTTTCCTGTTTGTTTTGTAAACCACAGAGAAATGTCCCACTCCTTTTGTTTTAATTCCATGTGCAGCATGCCAGGAGAATGAGGTGTCACAGAAACATCTCTTCCCATCTGAGTAGATGCATTTCACAGCCAAAAGAGTGTGGGGTTTGGTGTGCCTCTCTCAGCAGCCTTATTCATGTAGCCCAAAAGCAGGGCTCCTTTGCTCCATTGATTTGGCAGAACTATGGTCCCTATAATGTCTATAAAAAAATCATAGAATAATAGAATAGTTATAGTTGGAAAGGACCTAGTTCCAACCCCCATGCCATGGGCAGGGACACCTTAAACTAAACCATGTCACCCAAGGCTTTGTCCAACCTGGTCTTGAACACTGCCAGGGATGGCGCATTCACAACTTCCCTGGAAAACCCATTTGAGTCCCTCACCACCCTAACAGGAAAGAATTTCTTCCTTAGATTTAGCCTAAACCTCTCCTGTTTAAGTTTGAACTCGTTACCCCTTATCCTGTCACTACAGTCCCTAATGAAGAGTCCCTTCCCAGCATCCATATAGGCCCCCTTCAGATACTGGAAGGCTGCTAGGAGGTCTCCATGCAACCTTCTCTTCCCCAGGCTAAGCAGCTCCAACTTTCTCAGCCTGTCTTCATATGGGAGATGCTCCAGTCCCCTGATCATCCTCGTGGCCCTCCTCTGGACTTGTTCCAACAGTTCCATGTCTTTTGATGTTGAGGACACCAGAACTGCACGCAATGCTCCAGGTGAGGTCTCATGAGAGTGGAGTAGAGGGGCAGGACCTGCTGGTCACGCTCCTTTTGATGCAGCCCAGGATATGGTTGCTTTCTGGGCTGCAAGCGCACACTGAAGCTGGCTCATGTTCATGTTCTCATCGACCACCACCCCCAAGTCCTTCTCGGCAGGGCTGCTCTGAATCTCTTCTCTGCCCAACCTGTAGCTGTGCCTGGGATTGCTCCAACCCAGGTGTAGGAAATAAAAAATAATTAGAATAAACTTGTGGTGCGTCTCCAAGGATGCATGGTCTGGTCTTCTGAGATATCTGTAAATCCTTTCTGTGTTTTATTTTCTAGATGAAGAGGGTTTTTTGTTGAAGAAAGGCCCAGTTACTTGTCTTGTTTAAAAACTGGCCCAAAGCTCTTCTTATACCTTGGCACAGGCACTGCTTGGAGGCACCTGAAATGTCACCCGTTTCCTATAAAGTCTAAGACCTCAGTTACTCAGGCAGATGGACAACTCAATGAGTTTCTTAGGGGCAGGGTGGGTTTCTCTGGGCAATCATTGCAAATAATGCAACACCAGGCAAGAAACACATGTATGTATGAGAACATGTGATATTGCAGTATAAACATGTAGTGTTTTCTTTTTGTGAAGCATCAGTATGTTCCCAAGGAAGGGAATGTGCTGCATTGCTTCAGGTATTCAAGGATAATAGGGTTATAACTGTGGCTTCATAGAAATTCACTTGGGCAGTGGGTATTGCGCATCTACCAGACATTTAAACATAAAGAGTGGGCTTTTTTAATGTTCTAGAAGTTGTTTTGAATCAAGATCTTGGAAATTAAATTAAACCATTGTGCAACTGTCACTTAATTCTTTACAAGGAAAGATTCATCTACTCCTGTGAACTATTTTAGCAATTTTCCTTCTAAGAAACAGGTTTTTTTCTTGGAAAAGAGACTTATTTTTACCTTTAAAAATCTGCTTTTTGTCTTGTAACTGTTCAAGATGCTAGCATGGATATCAGTTGACTTCAAAGCCAGATGAAAGTATCCAAAATATTTGTAATGACATGTTCTGCTAGGAAACAGCTTTCTAAATTTCATCTGATAATGGAAAACAATCTGTCTTGCCAAAACTTTCCCTACATGTTTAACAGGATTTTAGTTTAAAGAGTCTGTTTCCTACTTAATTGCAGAACAGCTGCAATTTGAATGTAAGGTGACTTCATATTTTGCTGTTTGGAAAACTTGTATTTAAATGCTCCTGCAGTACATGTAACTGTTTGTTATGTGTCTCTGTTTATCAAATGTAATATTATTATGTTACTAATACTTGTATTTTGGTGATTTCAGTGTTTTGGCTCAATTGTATCAATACCTGAGACATGGCCGTGAAAATGTGAAAATTGCAGAAAAGAGTTTTAAAATGTCACCATATTTTGATGCAAGACAACAATATAATCTGAAGGAGTATATTTTAGGAAAATATGGGTGCAGTGTATTTGCCATTTTTTTAAACCCAATTTTATTTTTTCATGAATAAAAGTATTAATTGTACTAAATACGTGGTCGGCCTGTGCTAGGCAGGGTCCCTTGGGCACTGATTCAAAGGCTTTTGTTAGTTCACTTTAAGATCCACGGTAAAATGCTCTTCCTAACCTTTAAATTAAAATCTTCGTCCCAGTTTTACTTGTGCATGTGGATTTTATCTGGTGATTCTCAATGATCAGCAACATAGATATCTGCTAGTCTGCTAGTATAAATATTTTGCTCTGTGCTTTTGTATCCAATACAATAAATAACTTTTCACACAGGACAAGTCGAAGTGACATGACCACAGGGAGTTAAAGACTAAGATTAGAGATAGTCAGACTAATCTTGGCTGAACAAAATATCAACAAAATGTATCATGTTACTGAAACATCTCTGCGACAAGTGATACAGGAGGGGAAACATGGGGAGAAAAACGTTGATTGCACTTGAGACATGAGAAGACAAGTACTTGCTATGTTTGAGAAAAAATGGAGGTTTTTTTCACTCCAGGTCACTGGAGTCTGCCAAAATGAGCCTTGAATGTGGCTCATACCAATGAAGTCCCCAGCATCTATTCTTGTGTGCCTTGATGACCATTACTGTTCGTTTAAAAAGGAATCACACCTAAATGTCCATGCTTTGCAGGACTTGTGTGTGTGGCTTTAGGGAAAAAGAAAAAAGCAGTACAAGATGCAGATCCTTAGAGCTGCAACAGAAGAGGCTTATCCTTGATCTGTTTCAGCTTGTATTGAGTCAAACTACTAATTAGATCTGGAGTTGGCTATGTTCTTTGAGTGTGATTTCTGTGGGAATTAGTGCTCAGCTGCTCTTTGGGAGCTTCTGGCTGTAGTTGTTTTGGTTGTACTTCTTTCTGTAGAAAGGTCTTTTTCTCCTGCAAGCCTTGTGTTTCTTCCAGTCTCCACCACTGGAAATGTCAAGGAAGAGAATTTTTTCTGCTCTGCTGTTGGTTTTGGGACAAGAGTGAGCATGACATGGGCAGACTGGCTTCCAGAAGAGTGAACTGAAGATATGAAAGGAGCAAGAATTAATGCACAAAACCCAGTAAAGAAAATAGATATGAAATATTAGCAACAAATTCTGGACTGCAGAAAACTGTGGTTTGTCTCTATGTCTTGCCAGGCTTTGTCAGCTGAGGTAGAAAGTGGT
Organism: Agapornis roseicollis; assembly: GCA_002631895.1. Taxonomy (NCBI): domain Eukaryota; kingdom Metazoa; phylum Chordata; class Aves; order Psittaciformes; family Psittacidae; genus Agapornis; species Agapornis roseicollis. The sequence continues at coordinate 44,594 of NDXB01009303.1, forward strand.
GTGGGATGGTAACAAGAATGCACCAATGACTAACCCTAACCCCAGATAAGCAGCTTGTAAGTGGTTGTCCCAGGCACTTTTTTATTATTTGCTTATTTTTTTGGTTCTCTGAAATGAACGACTCATAATGCTCTTAAATTGTGCCTCCTTTGAAAGTTAGAGTAAATGCCCATGTTACCCAGCCAGTTTTCAAGTCTTGATTAAGGTATTCAGGCAGTCAACATTAATTTTTGCTGGTTCTGAAAAGCTGCCTTGCAGATTATTGTGGTGTCATTTGACTCAGTGAGGCACCAGTCTCTGAATCCTGATATGTAGGAAAGGAGCAGCAGGAATATTCTGGTATCTAGGGCCAGCAGTCTGTGGAAACCCAGATCAAGGCTTTGTTGTGTACAGAAACTTCTTGTGAGTCTTCCTTCTAACATTTGTTAATAGTATCCTAACTTTATTGATTTATACAAGAAATCCTTCCTCCTTAAATGTCTGCTGTGTGATTTTAACACATAGTATGTGAGGGTCTTTGCTAATAAGGAAGATGATCTTGTCCTTGGTTAAATGTTCACACAAGCTTTGCCTGCTGAAGTCCCTATGTCAACTTGGCTGGCTATCTTCTTTTACCCTCATCTTAAGGAGGAAATAAATGTTCAGTGCAAAACATGTTCTCTGTTATCTCACAGTCAGTGCTGGGTAAGTACAGAAAGTACAGTCATAGAATCAACTAAGTTGGAAAGGACCTTTAGTATCATCAAGTCCAACAGTTCCCCCAGGACTGCCGAGTCCACCACTAAACCATGTCATTAAATGCTCCATTTACATGTTTTTTTAACAATTCCAGGGACAGTGATTCCACCACTTTCCTGGGCAGTCTGTTCAAGCACCTGACTATCCTTTTCGTGAAGAATTTTGCCCTAATACCCAATCTGAACCTCCCCTGCTGCAGCTTGAGGCCATTACCTCTTGTCCTACTTGGGAGAAGAGATCAGCCACTTCCTCGCTCATCCCCCTTTCAGGCAGTTGTAGAGAGTGATAAGGTCTCCCCTGAGCCTCCTTTTCTCCAGACTAAACAATCCCAGGTCCCTCAGCTGTTCCCCATCAGGCTTATGCTCCAGACCCTTCAACAGCTTCGTTGCCTTTCTCTGCACCCACTCCAGCAACTCAGTATCGCTCTTGCACTGAACTCTGTCGCGAAAAAGCACATTGGCCTTCTGTTGTAGTTCAGTTTGTTCTGAAACCATCCTTTAATTATGCTTACCAAGTAGTTCTCTGTCAGACAGATTTGGATTTATATAAGTACTAAATATTGTATGCTTACACATTCACAGGTGGTTTGGTTTTTTTTCCCCTCTCCACAGACATCTGTTTCTAAATTTTTCTCTGGTGCCCTTCACTACAGAGTCAAAACAGCTTACAGACATCATTGACAAATTATTTCTGGTGGTATTTCAGCTTTGTGGATGGGTTATTGAGGATTAAGCAAATTGCTTAAAGAAAGACAGTGAGACAAGGCAGGAACAGAAGTTTAAGTATTGTCCTTGCACCCACTCACCGGGGAGGGCTGCACAAAGGAGCTATCCATTCAGCTGACAGGAACCCACCCTGGTGTATGACACTGTCTCCCTTCCAAACTTTAAACTATGTCAGCAGGCCAAGCATCCATGGTATCCACAATGGACTTGGAAAGAAATGTCTGCACTTTGAGCCCTTCTTGTTTTGGAAATCTCAACTTTGGAAACTTGTTCTGCACAGAATTAGAGGGAGGCTCAATTTTCAAAATGCGGTTCTCATCTTTTTCTGTCATTTTGTTGACTCTTCAGCTCTGAGGTTTGGTGTTGGCTGTATGTAGCCATAATAAGATTGCAAAGAAGTCTTTTCTGTATGTGTGCAGGCCTTGGCAAAATGCCCTGCAACTTTAGGTGAAGCTTTCCCTACGAGCCATTACTGCTCTTTATATGACACTTAGTTTCATTACTAAGAATTGCATTATTTCACCTATTTAGTTTCTTTCCAAATATCAATCTTACATGCTTACTTGTGGATTTGCAGTGCTTTTTGGGCTCTGTATATAACTATTGTCCATAAATTCCCTTTCCCATTGTCCGTGTGATCATGGGTGTAGGTTGCTTACATATTCAGCTTCTTGTGGTGAATGCTAGTGTAATTACAAATGTTGCTGCACCTCAGAGAGACAGTTCTCTGATGCTGATAACACTAAGTTACCAGTATTCTGCTTTATTTGTGAGGTGTTCCTGCCCATGGCAGGGGGATTGGAACTTGATGATCTTAAGGTCCTTTCTAATCCTAACTATTCTATGATTCTAAGTCTGTGTTACCTGGATAAGTCTGTAGACCCAACAGCTTTATTTCTGCCTGGATTCCAACAAGTCTTTGTTTTTACAGTGGGAAATGTAAAGGCTTAGCTTCTGCAGGAAGCTATTCATGTAGTTGCTCAGAAATTATTTACCCACTTTCAAATACTCACCAAGCGATGCTTTGATCTGTGAACAGGATATCTTTGTGACATCTCCTAGACTATTCTCTTTTACAGTCTGTCTTTCGAATTTCTTTTTACTTCATAAAGTCATCTGCACTAGTTAAACTTCTAGAGTGAGACTTCAGGAGGTCAAGCACGCAGGAATAAATAAGAAAGAATATGGGGTGTGTACATTTGGAAGTTACTGATTGTACCTTTCCATTTTGCTTCCATTGTTTTCCACTCGGTCATGAGTTACTGAGTTATCATGTGATAGGGGCACACCAGTGATTACTGCACAGTAAACCATGATGTGTATGTACAGTCTGTACCTGCACCCTTAGAATCAATCAGATGGGAAATGTGGGAGACTTGTTTCTGAGGACATAACCAAACTGGAGTGTTCTGCTGGATTGCCAGAAATGTCCCATTTCCAAAAAGTCACAGTAGAGAATATAAGCTTTTGGGGTTTTGGCAATATTATTATATTGCTGTCCTATAAGCAAAGCAAGAGAGCAGTAAATGCATAGTTTTAATGCAACAAAGGTTTGCATATGGATAGAGGCTTTTCTGGATGGAAACCAGGTTCACGATTACTGCCCTTGCCAGCTGTGGTGCTTGCTGGTTACCTACTGGACAGACAACATGCAAATACCTGAAGGGAAGAGAAAGACTGGGATTGGGGGGGATCCCTGTAAGTGAGCAGATGATGACGACTGTCAGCAGGGAACTTGAGGAAAATTCAGGTGTGCAAGTAGCAGTAGTGCTGGCTGGTGTGGCTGTCAGTATTTGGCACTGGTGTGGCATGTTACTGCCACAGAAATAGTTACAGGGCTGAGGTCCTCCTAAGGACAGCCAAATGTGCAAGGAGAGGTGCAGGCAAGCTTTCTTGGCATTAGGAATCCATCAAAGATTATCTTGGTCCAATCTCCCTTAAAGAAATGTATCTGGTGAGCGCAAAGGTGTTTGATTTTAAACAAAATATCAAGAAAATAAAGTAGGAAGGTGCCCGAGTACAAATTCTTAAAGCTCATAAAACCTCACATGGAGTCTAACTTAGCAACTGAAATCTTTTTCGATGCGACAGATTTCTTGAGCCTGCAGTCAGTATTCTCATGGGTTACATTTAAAGCATTTATGCTGTAGCTACAAAGACCTCTGCGTATATATTTGAATTCCTTTTTCCTCCCTTGTATCATTTCAGAGCTTGAGGCTACAGCAAAAAACAAATGTGGAGGGGGGGGGGTGGTGGGGGTGTGTGTTTCTTAGGTTGACTGGTTTGTTTGTTTGTTTACTACTCCTCATGAGCCCTATGAAACATCCACTACCATGAAGAGGCTTTGTGAATAATTTGGGGGAGCTATGGGAAAACAGCCCTTCTGATCTATTTTAGTCCTCCAAGATTGCAAAAAATACCCTCAAAACTGAAAAGGTAATTTGGAGGTAGGAGTTTTACTATTTCCCCTTTGCATGCCACCACTGCTGCTTTGGAGACTTTTAAAAGCCCGAGTGGCATGAAAGGTAGATGTGACATTGTGCAGGGAGTTACAGATGGTAGGCTCCCACAGGCCCATGAAAGTAAACTTTCTGGGGGCAGCTGTTCTGTGTCACTGCTGTCACACTGTTGTTAACAGGAGGCAGCAGTAATGAGAGAGAGATGGTGCTGCACAGAGCCGCTTGCTGCCAGTCATACAGGGAGTTTTACCCAAACAAGGGAAGTTTGACAAATAGAAAGGGAATCATCATCAAAGTAATAATGCATTAATTCAGGACTTCATTTGTTTCGCATTGCCATACTCTGCAACAAGTTACAAATGGGAAACTCCAAGTCTCCTGAGTGCTGTTTCTGAACCCCTTTCAACCTCCCTGCTTCTTGGCAGATGACTCTGAAGCTCTGCTGCTTGGAAATGGTGGTGGTTCTGGTCACTTATGGCATGATTCAGAGGCTTAAAGTTAAGATGATACTTTAGGACTCTACCTGATACCTGGTTTTGGAGAAAGAGGGTTTGGGGGGAAACCCAGAATACTCCGCTGCATCATTGTCTTTCAGCAATAAGGTGCCATTTAAAACACTTCTGACGACACATTTCTCCATTTCATGGATTCCGAAGCAAAGAACAGGAAACCCTACAAATATTCTTATTAGGAAATTTGGCTGAAGTTTAACAGGTTCGCTTTAAAAACGTTTCTTCCATCAGAGCATGAAAATGGGCTTTCTGCTGTGCTACAATCATGCCAAAGGGCATGTATAAACGTATATACAAAGATTTGGAATGAATTTTAACCTTTCGGTTATCATTGCTACTTCTTCTTTTTAAGTACACTGTGTATGTGTAGATTAACTCATGAAAAAGAATAAATGAGTGTCTGACTCCCTTATCAGTGTAGGGCAGAGTTGCAGATACTCTTTTAATTTTGGCCAAAAGGAACATTTGTCTTTGTTCACCATTAAAAATGACTTGCCAGTGAATCTTCATTTTTGCTGATAAGACAAACCTTTAAAAACCATCCAAGCAAGTCCACTGGCAAAAGATGAGTTTACCATGAATTAAATATTTTCATACTGCTACTACCAAGCTGATTCTTTACATGTTACAGGAGAACTAACCTTCAAAAGCCATTTTAAAAATGTCTCTCCTATTTAACACAGAGCTGGATTGTTTTGGTGCTACTTTATTATGTATCCTCATCTAGGAAATTGAGATTTGGGGGGCTTTCCACTGAAATAAGTGTTCAGAATACATGAGGAAAGTGCTGCAGTTGTCCTGGGAGAGCACCTGTGGGTGTCTCTCCCTGCTAACCAGCAGGAGCAGGAGCACTGGTCCTGGCACTTTCATTTAAACACCGTAACATGTAATATTTCTATGATGTCCTTTTGGTCCTTTTTCTTGAGGAACTAGTGAAGCCATTACTGTAAACACAGGAGACATTCAGTGATGTTCCAAAGTGCACATTTTTGGCAGCAGTAAGCTTTCTCCAGATAGCTCCCTGGGAATTTACAAATTGGTCACATCTGAACCCATTTTGTGAACCTTACGTGAGTCTGCACCTGCCTCCCAGAGACAGACAAAAAGAGAGAGGCTATAGATATGTTATCCATTTCCTGATGCATTGTTAGAGCTGAAAGGAAACAGCCACATTTTAATGGTCCAATTACAGCACCTTGGGTGGCAAGTAATCATGTTGCTAGTTGGAAGGGAGCACTTGGTGAGTCAGTTCTGCTTTTTTGCTGTGTTCCGCACTGGACTACAGGGATGTATTTTTTCTGAATGAAGCACAATTTTCTCCAGGTTATTTTTGCTGAGAAGAGCACACAAATACCGAAGCAATGGACACTGAGTCACCGACCTGGAGAAATATTCCTGGCACTGTGTGTTTATCATGCATTGGAGCTGATAATGGAATAAAGAGGGCAGCAGTGAGTCAAGACTGTGAAGGGTTGGACGGGGTAAAACTGGGTGTGCAGGTAACGCAGCAGAAATCTCTTTGGAAAGATTTGAGTGTTGAATTGTGCTAAGAACACTGCATCAGTGTTCATGCATGTTTACTGGTGAAATGTAGGCCACAGCAACTCTTCCTGCAAAATTTATCAAAATGTTTGTCCATAAAATATGAAGGCTTGTTTATTACTGGCATTTGGTAGGTTGTCCTATTAGATTCAGCTATAGAAACTGAATTTAAAGCTTACTAGCATATTTTCAAAGTGATTTGGTTCTTATTCCAGCTCAGCACCTTTGGAAATGCACTGAAATTCTTTTAAGAACCACACAGGATTCTTAGTTGATTCATGGCTTTCTCTATCTGCAGGGCAGTTTCAGGCCAGGTTGGACGAAGCCTTACATGGCACTGTTTAGTGTGAGGTGTCCCTGCCCATGGCAGGGGGATTGGAACTAGATGATCTTAAGGTCCTTTCCAACCCTAACTATTCTATGATTCTGTGATTCTATGATTACTGGCCATGGCACTCCACACTTGCTGTATTATGTGACTGTTAAAGGAAGATTGCAGGTTGTTTTGATTTTAATGTTGCTCTAGTCCCAGGTGCAGCTTGATTGATGTGAGTGCCCACTTACTGGTGGAACTGAATGCTCTGTAGTGACAAGAGGGGACTGAAAGCCTTATTTCTTGGTTATAGTTTTTGGTCAGCCAGGAAAACAAACACAGACTGTCCAAGGCTGGATTTAACTCTGGCTGCAGATGCTTTTATATCCCCACTGGTTTCAATCAGCTCAACCACAGAGGTATAAAACTGTGAGGAACTGAAAATTCATGTTCTTTCATGATTTCCAGGGTTTTGGGAGGGATCTCCTGACCCATTGTGTCCCTAGGGGGGTTTACTAAGAAATACATCTACATAGGCATACACACGAACACATACATACTGTCTAAAGCAAGTGCTTTCTCTCTAATTCTTTTGGAAGTCAGCCTTTCAATGCTGGCAATGACATGAAAGTAGAGCATCTACTGTTTTGTTTTGTTTTTAAATAATTCTAATATCTGCTTTCTAATATCTGTTTCTAGTGGGGAGAGCATCTCTTGAAGTCTTCCTGGGGTTTCATGAACAATTCCAAATGTAATTCGTGATATAGCTTTTGAGAGCCAAATAGTGCTCTACAGATACAAAAGGCATCTGTACAACTGCAAGGCATTCTTTACTAACAAGGAATTAAGTTTTTTTGCAAATACACTGTTGGATTTTATCAGTTGTTCTCCCTTTTTTATGGCATGAACTTTGCTGAAGAAGTTTGAGGCAGCCTGATGGTGACACTCTGTACAGTACAGCCTGTCTTCACAACAATTTACAATACCTTTTGTTTCTTCTCCTCCTTGCTCCTACTTAAATCTCCCGATAAAAGCCTGATTTTATCTGGGAAGATACCAATAGCATCTTTCACACCTCAGCTAAATAGTTGTTCACATGGGAGCTAAAGCCTCTATGTTTATTGGTGGAAAAAATGCTTGGAAAGGAGAAAAAATGCTTGGAAAGGAGAGATTTAGGACTTTAAAAAGTGCTCATGGAATTTTTCATTTTTTTTTTTTTTTTTTTTTTTTTTGGGTTTTTTTTCCCAAAATT
>NDXB01009303.1:52194-105091 GCA_002631895.1 Agapornis roseicollis
TTTTTTTTTTTTTTTTTTTTGGCTGGGACTTGTTCTCACAGAACTTCAAGCTGGATTATTTGTGTTAAACTTCCTGACTGAATTCCAAACAAGTCATCCTGCCCCACAGCGCTGACCTTTAGTACAAGGCCAGAATAATTTTATTTTGTTTCAAGTTTTCCTTATAAGCAAGAGAACAAGAAACCATACCCTTCTAAGACCAGGTTAGCTATCTGCATGGCAAAATATTTATGAATTCAAAGGGGAAAAACCCAATAAATTTGGATATTCCAAACTGACATCCAAATAGCAGGCTTTCTAAGCGGGGTCAGCTCTGCCATCTTCCAGGAAACCAGTCTGAAAGTTATGCAAGAATAAAGACTTTAAAGAAAGGTATTCGCTCGCTAACCTGGTTTTAATCAGGCTTGTCCCCTAATGGAGACATCACAGGGCACATTCTGGACTCCTGTTTGCTGTTTCTGGCCATAGTGGGGGCAGAGATGGTGAGCTGTGCTGCAGTTTGCTAAATACATCAGACCATCACCTGGTGCTGGTGCTGCCCCCAGCCTCCTGTTGGCACAGGCATCTGTTCACCTATGCAGTGAACAGGAACTAGGTAATTGAACTGGCTGAATGTAAACTTTTTTTTCTTTTTTAGTTTCTTTGCTGAATTAGTTTTAAACTAGTCTTGTTCCCTGATCTGCTCCACTGCACATCTGCATGATTGCTTGTGCCACCACATGGGAGGAGGTGCATGAACCTAGGAGCAAGTGACTTGGAAAGAACCCTTTGTGGTTATATTTTATAGCTGTGCTTATATGTGAGGATAAGCAGTCTTTGTCCTGCAATTCCAGGAAGGAATTGCTGAGAAATGAGAAGGATTTGGTTGAAGCAAATTTTGATAGTTCCCTGTTAGGAAGAGAGCAAGCTGTTTGGAGAGTCAGAGCAGGGAGGGCCAGCAGTTGGGTGGGCAGTTCTTAAAAGAGTGGGTATCCTTGAAAACAAGTAGATCTACTTGCTACTCAGCTTAGCCCAGCAGCACAGAGGAAAGATGCCACAGATAACAACCACCAGAGAATCCACAGTCAGTAGCCACATCTTTTGTGGGATGTTTCTTCTTTATCGGAATAAAAACGCGTTTCCTGTGTGTACAGTTCATCAGCCGTTTTGTTCTCAGACTTGCTGCTGCCCATAACTGGAAGTGTGCATTCTTGACTTTTATAGAGACTTGGCTTTTGCCTCTCCTTGCCCGACTCTTGGTCTCAAATACACTTAATGGGACTGCAGAGGATAGTCACAGAGAGGGGAAGAGATTTTGTTTCCAGCACTAGGTGGCTGTATGGAGTTCTGCAGCACCCTACACACAAAGACTCTAAAAGCTGGCAAATGGGCCATTATCTAACAGAAAACCTTGTGCCTTTTCACAGCTCTTCTTCAGTATGACTTTTCCTTTTAAGTTAGAAAATCAAAGAATATAGACGTTCTCTTTATATAAGCTTGCCACTGGCTGCAGACACCTTCTTCTCTGAGGAGCCCAGGGGGGTGTGGAGCCCACCACAGAAGTGACTTGGGCTACTGGACAGTGATTGCTAGAGTTGGCTGGTGTTGCTGCTACTGCTTTTTGCTTAGAGGCTTGGATTTAAGTATTAGAGGGATAGCCTGCATGCGCAATATCTGGTCTTGCTCTTTCCAAATGCTCATGCTATTTGGAGGCCTCTTGGTGCCCTATACAAGACATGAAGATGGCTGGGTGGAGAGTGTCAGGTCCCAGACCACAGTTGATCCTCAAGTGCTGTGATGGGTGCAGAAGGACAGGATTAAGTTGTCCTAAGACCTGACTGTGCCTCCCCCCAGGCTGAGTGGCTTTGCCAATGCTAACAAACTGCCTGGGGAGCCATGCTTGGCTGTTTTTTTCATGAACCCCAGCCCTAAGAAGCAATTTGTCTCCCAATGAAAGCAGGCAGTTGTTTTCCTTCCCCCTTCCTGTACTGTCTTCTCTCCTTGCTTTTTTCTCAGCCATGATCTAGTCTCTGTCCATTTCCCTGCACAGGACGTGCCTCTCATGGGCAAATAACAAGACCAAGAACTAGATTTCAGTGTAAAAGGGAGTATAAAATCCTAGAGAAGTGGCATATATAAAGACTGATGCAGTGGAGGTTTGGCAATATTTGGTGATGCCTCTTTTTATTTCTTGCAGTGAAAGAAGTTTTTACAACCAGGATCCTTTATGTGTTTTGAGCTTCACCTTCTAAATATTTTATAGTGATTGAAGCTACTGTAATTTTCCTCCTTCCAGAGGTCTCAGGAGTATAGTTCATGGAACTCCGCACCGCAAAATGCGATGACATGAATCATTTATTTTGCATTCTTGTGGTGGCACATCCAGTGTGATGATATATATTTTTAAGGGAAGAGGCCCAGCTGGGGATTAAAGATGTTGGAGTTTTCAAAGCCCCCATAAATGCAGAAGGTAGGACATCTAATGAATTTTCAGATCTGACAAAATGAAAAAGTTTATTAAACCATAAAGCTTAGGTGCTTAATGATATGTTAGGTTTCCAGTGTGGTGGGTACTGTGTGTGGCTAGCAAAAGGCTGGTTTAGGCCCCAGTGTTTTTTGTAACTCTGCTTAAATTTTTAAATGACGTCACTTTGCAGCCTTGTTTCATGCTTGCTTCCTCTGAATGCTCTTGAATGAAGACCCCCAGGACACAGGAGTAATGTGCAGGAGTATTTGTCCCCAGGATTTTGCACAGTTGATCAGATGTGAAAGGGAGACGCTGCAGTGACTCATCTGACCTTGCAGACCCAAGGCTAAGAGTGACAACAGTGGTCTCTCGCTAAGGTCCCCATCAGAAGAATGCAAAAGCATTCCAGAAGCTCTCCTCAACAGTTCTGGATAGTGGCCAGCAATTTTTCTCACCAGTGTTATCTATAATGGACAGAGAAAGCAAAAGACTAATTGGGTAAATTATTGTGAACTGCCTGTGAAAACTCCTTAAGTTATACATACATAAACCCACTGCAAGAATGGTACTGCTAGGGAAGGCTATGATGGGGTTTATTTATTTATTTATTTATTTAATGAGGACAGAATTCAGTGCTAGACATAGAAATAATTCCTATAGCAGAACTGCACTACATTAAGCTAAGAAGATTCTGGCAATATTGAAGGATTTGTTGGCATTTAATTGTAAGCTTGTTGTAGAGTTGCAAGTCTGTTTTCCTTGTAATTAAAAAATAACTTTTTGCCCTCAAAAACTTACTGTCCAAATTTAAGATGGGATAGATGGGTACAGATGGTAGCTATAGTGTGCTACCAGCCCTAATTGGCAAAATTCATTTAGGTATCACAGCAGATGAGGGTATTTGGGAGGGAATTGAAAGAAGATAATGAGGTGAATAACTTTGCAGTTCCTTCTCAATGCCAAACCACCATAATTAGGAAGGGCCTTGCAGGAGAAGGCACGTAAGAAGCAGCAGGCAATAAGCAGAGGGCATGCTGGTAGCTGATAGCATGGTTTGAGCTCTATCACAAATACTTACATGTGACTGCAGTGGGATATGAGCTTCCAGCCCTGGCCAGGAATGTATCCAATGGTACTGACAGCAGAAGGGGAAAGAACATAGATTCTGGCTTATACAAACCAAACCACTCATATACATGTGAAGTACTGTTGTGGAATATGTTTAATGGAGAAGTAGTAGAGCAAGAGTTTGGGTTTTGGTGGGGATTTTGGAAAGACTGCTCCAGTGCCTTATCTTCTATTGAAAGCAAAGTTTCTTGTTGGCTGTCTGAAGGCAGCAGCCAAGTGTGATGGGTCTCTGGGGGGGCAGCAGTGCTGGACGGAAGTGGCCTGCCAGGGCTGCTCTGGGATTTGTTTTCTTTTGATTATGGGAAAAATAACCCGAGATATTTCTGTGCATGCAGAGCATTCTTAACGACTGAAAAATCTCCTGTCATGTAGGGGCAAGGGGAAAGTGCCATATTGAAGGACGACACAAATATGTGTTTGGATTCCATTTAAAAACACAAACAAGCGTATTTTTAGTGAATTCCAGAAGCTTCTTAAAAAAAAAAAAAAAAAACAAACAAACAAAAAAAAAAAGAAAAACAGAAGCTTCTTAAAAAAAAAAAAAAACAAACAAACAAAAAAAAAAAGAAAAACAGAAGCTTCTTAAAAAAAAAAAAAAAACAACAACAACAAAAAAAAAACCAAACAAACCAAAAAACCAACCAAAACTCAAACTAAAAGAAAGAGAGAGTTGCACAGCTAAACCTGGATTTGCTGTGGCGGAACTCACAGCAGCATGCTCAAGAGGGTCTCCTCCATGACATCTCAGATATTAGTTACTGATGTTATCCAGGGAAGAAACGTGGCATAGGTGGTGTTGGGCCTCTTTGGGTTACTTATACAAAACAGGGGATGTGAATGAGGCTGTTCTTTTTTAGAACAGCCATTTTGGAAGAGGAGGATAGGGACTGGTGGTGCTGCTCTTGCCCTACTACAAATGCTTGTGTACACCAGGAAGCACTGGGGAGGATGGATGGAATGTACACCTCAGGGGTGTCTGTTTTGCACTAACTTTGACATTTCCAGTGGAAAGGGAAAAGGGTGACATTCCCATGTCCTTCAAAGTCAGGGCATTGGCACCATGTGGGAAGCTGAGTGGTGGCCCTCTGCTCCTCCAAGCAAGCCATTGACTGGTCACCTCCATCTCTCCCACCTTTTGGTCTTGTTTACTTTAGTCCAACATGCTGCAACCCTGTCTTTCTCATCTGAGATCCAAACACAACAAAGGCCAAGAGGGTGCCTCTTGCTGTTCTCACAAGCCTGTGCTCTATTGCAGCAGGCTGTGCGGCAGCACCTAGAAACAGCCACCCAAAGCAGCACAGGAGTTTGATCCCCATCCTTTACTGCAGCCCTGCCCCAGCTTGTGCCCCTCCACAGCTGCAGTGGGCATTGCTCATGGGTCCCTTTTCTGCTGCCTGTCCTTGAGAGCGTATCTGCAACTTGGAGAGGGAGAATTCCCTCCCTGGTAAAATGGGATAATTAGTAAACTTCAGCTGGAGAGGGAGTGAGGAGTAATATACACTGCCAGATAGCGAGAGGAAATGTGCTTATGTATGTTCAAGCATTGTTACCACCTTCTTCCAAAGCATAGTATTAGGATACATTTAAAATACTCTGTAAACCTTTTCCAGTGAACCTCCTGTGGCCTGGTTCTCTCTAAAATGAAACCTTTGCACAAACCAGCCATTCAGCCCACCTACACTTCTATATGTGGATTTATTATTAATGTATATTGTGTACAGTATAGACAGTAAGTTCATCTATGTGGGTTTGTTTTCATTTTGAGTTGGGAGTAGTGTTAGGACAAGCAAAACCTTTGCCATTTCCATGGGCAGATACAAAGGATAGCATTCAGTGATAGTGAAGTTGCAGAGACTGTGGATGAAGAGACTACTTTTACACCACAGCAAGAGCTAGTGGCTTGCTCTGCTGCTCCTCTGCAAAAAGGGATGGCAGCTGGCAGGTTAGAAGCATAGAATAGTTAGGGTTGGAAAGGACCTTAAGATCATCTAGTCCTGCTCACCTCTTCACTTCAATACAGAAGCATTGCTCAGTCTCTGCAGCATCCTCTTTACAATGCTGCTTCCTTTTGGGCTGTGTGATTATACACAAGGCTCCAATTGAAGATCGGCTCAAAGAAAATATCAGTCTTTGGTACCTGGGGTGCAAATAAAGCCATAGAATTTTTGGAAGGTGATCTGGAAATTACTGATTGCTGTGCAGTAGGTGCCGAGCTTCAGACTATCTTTTGGCTCATCAGCAAAGATTTCACCTTTGAAGACGTTATAATTAGTGGGAAAAAAAAAAAAAAAAAAAGAAGAAAANTCTGGAAATTACTGATTGCTGTGCAGTAGGTGCCGAGCTTCAGACTATCTTTTGGCTCATCAGCAAAGATTTCACCTTTGAAGACGTTATAATTAGTGGGAAAAAAAAAAAAAAAGAAGAAGAAAAGAAATCTAATTGAAGGTCAGCTATGTCATGGAATCCAGCTGCTTTACCAAAGCATCGTCCAGTGGCTGCCAGAGACATTGATTTAGCAGATTTTCTGCAGCATGTTGCAGCTTACAAAGAAACATTTAAAGAAATCTTTGTTTGATCTTCTTTTTTAATTCCATTTGGAAGATACAATGGCACGTTCGTTAAGGAGTTCTGCTTAATTTCAGAAGCATTCATAGACCCTTACATATAGAAATGTTAGTTATTTTTTCCTCATTCTGACAGGACTTCTAAAAAATAATTAGCAAATTACATATTAACTGGCAGTGAATTTATTAAATTTTATTTTTTTCCTGGCTTTAAAAAAACCATGGTTTTGGTTCAGAGCTTGGAAAATGTGCTGTGAGCAAGAGAGCAGCCAGCAGCTAATACAAGGCAAATAAGTTATTTAAAAAAGGTTGCAAACCTATTTTTTATTTAATTAGAGAATGAAATAATGCTTGTAACCAACTAAAGGCAGATCTTACTACAGCTGAATGTCTGTTATTTTTACCATTAAGTGTAAATATATTGGGGTGATAAAAGAATAATGAGCTCTATAAACTATAGGTATAGCTTTTACGGGTCAGGAATGTAGGTAGCAAATGATCTATTCCAAATGATAAAACATTGCTGGAAGCAATAGTGCGTATAAAGTGGCCAAAATGTTTGCTGGACCAAGACTTGCTATTTTGATAAGAGGAATCCATGTGTGACAGAGTGACCACTGGCAAGCAGCCTGTATGGAGGTGCCAGAGCCCTGTGCCAGGCAGAGTGTCATCTTCCTCTTCTTCCTTGCTTTGAAGTGGAATGGGATAAAGTTCCTAATAAGGAATGGAAAAGTGAATGGTAAAGCTGTGATGATTTTTTTTTCTTTTCTGTTCCTTTTCTGATGTAGGAGGGAGGAGTGAGGAAAAGGGCCAACCCCAAAGTAAGCCCAGGCGTGGAGGAGTGCCACCACAATCCTCAGCAGTTTCTGGTGCCCTTTTTTACCTCAGCACTTTGAAGATGATCTGTGAAAAAAAAAATCTGGGAGCCATGTCCACTAGTAGCAGCAAGTACAGTTTAAACACGCGGCTTGCAAGTACTGAAGATAAGTCTTGTTGCTCTCTCCCCAGCATTGCACCCTGTCGCACATGCCAGATTTATTTCTTCCGCTACTCTGTTGCTGTATCCATCCTTACACACAGCATGTGACTTTTGCAAACTTCAGGTAAAGGCACTTTGGTGAGGCCAGAGCCACACAAGAGCTGCCCTTCCCACAGCGAAATTTACTGCTGCTTTATTTCTCTGGTAAGCTTGTCACATTTGGCTCATGAACCTTTCAGCTGCAGAATTCACGTGGTAAGAGACACAGCTTGACATAATAATTTTCTTTCCTATTCTAATGCCCTGTCTTACAGAAGGCATGAGACATTCACGCTTAGCATGAACCAGCTTAGCTTCCTTGGTTTTAGTAGAATAAGACCCAGTTACACCAGTTGGGAACTGAGCATGTCACTGTTCCCTTACTATGCCTGGAAGCACCGAGGGGTGCCTGTGGCTCATCAGAGCAGCCAGTAATTAACTGATCAGTTGGCTTTAACATTCCTGCAATAGTTTAAATGTGCCAAATTTTTAATGAACAGTCCATTTTGGACAGTCCGTTTAAGCACTTGAATTACTGTTAACTAACCAATGTAGTACTTTTTCTCCGAGGTGATGACTTCCCAGACATGCACATACAAATATGGGGGTTTGTGGATTTTTTTTCAGCCATGAGACAAACCTTTAAGAATTTGTTGTTAAATTTATTGCTGGATAGATACTTATCACTACTGGAAAATCAGCTCTCCATATGGTTTCTTTCTCTTTGTGCAGTTTGTAGTTCTCCTTTGCTGGTTATGTGAGTACAGTGATTTATGTTATCTATCTAATGCAGTATATGACAAAAACTGCCAGCACAGGAAAAACACAGGTATTTGCTCTTAAACAATATGGTGACTCCTTTTTGTTGTCCCAGTGTTAAGTGAAGAGATGGTGAGAACTGCACTGAGCACTAGGATAGGAACTTACATTTGAGTTTTGAACAGTGAGAAAATATTTTTTTGTTTTCTGCAGCTTTACCAAAAATTGTGGTTAAGTCCATAGCTTTTGAAATACATAATTCAACTGGTGATGAGCCCTATAGTGGTGATTGAGGCGTGACCTGCAATTTGTTCCAGAAACCATGCCCTCTGCCTCATGTGTGACACTTTTACATGCAGCTTAGTCATCCAGAGACGACTGATGTATCCTACTCAATGTCCAAAGGTGGGCAGACCCCGGGAGCATCTGGTAAGGTGAAGCACAGGGCTAGCAAAGCCCTCCTGAATAATCTGCATGCCAGATTTAGCAACCATTCTTCATGCAACAGCTTGCAGTTACACACTTCCCTGTGGCTCAGACACCATGCCAGGGAGTCCTACAGCACTGTGGACTTCTGTGGTGCACCCCTCTGGGAGCTATGTCCTGACTCACAGCCTTCCTGCAGCGAATGGATGCTCATTTTCCAGTATGTGTTTCCTGCAAGGAGGCCCATGAGGGGCAGTTAATATATTTAAATACTCTGTTCTTTTCTACCTGGCTTATTATGGGTTGGTATAAATTCTTAGTGCATTGAGAATATGTCCTAGATTATACTGGCTACATTTGTGTCACCTTTGTGGTAAGAACTGTGAAAATGCTTTCAGCTCACCAGCCTTAGCTCTCCCCTCCCCCCCCCTTTTTTTTCCTTTCTTTTTTAATTCGAGGGTATGAATTGCCTGTTTTGAATGAATTTTTAAAAAACTGGGTGAGAAAACAGCATGTGTGTGAAGGCCCTACAGAAGCGCATACATCTGTTCCGAAGCACGGAAGCGCAGACTGAGTCCCTGGCACAATTGTGGTGTTGATAACTCCTCCTGTTCTGACTGTGCAAAAGAAAAATTTGCCAAAATAGCCACTGTGTGAAAAATGCCTGAAAGTTCCATTTCCAAATGTGAAGGCAGTTGTACTTTGCAAAGCGAGGGTGAGAGCGCTGCAGAGCCTTCCTCCGCTAAAGTAACAGCTTGTGAATATTTGGACTCTGTGAGTCACTGGAGGAAAGAGCGTACCCAAGGGTGGTAAACTGACCAACTTAATGGAAAGCCACTAAACATGAGGAAACCAGGAAGAAACTGGTTATTGTACTCTTTACGTGGGCATTCACTTCTGACCATAGTTGGAGACAAGATACCAGCACTGATGAACCTTTTCCTTGACGGATAAGAGCTGCTCTTGCAGGACCACTGTGTGCAGAACATAAATGCAATCCATCTGTGCCATGAAGCTGGAGACAAGAAAGTGGCAAAGATGCTCATAAAGATATATATCAAAAAGCATCTTTTTGATCCTATAAGAGCTCTGGCTGTGGTTTCTGAATTACTGTGACTTAGCAAGAATAATGATAAAATTGCCCCCCCAACCCCCAAGGTCTCAGTGCTTTATGCAAGTTCATAGCCCAGGCAGCACTTCTTTTCTGGAACACTCCAAAAAATGATGTGAGCCTTGAGAAGGGAGTGCTCCTCAACACTGACTGTCCACACGTGAACTAGCCAGAGTGGCTAAATTCTTTTCTAAATGCAGCTGCAAAACGTTAGCTGTGGGCATATTTTAGACATTAATTAGTAACACTTGCACTGGAGGACCAGAATTTTTCATGAATGCAGCTGTGATCAATTAATATCAGTTAGGCATTTCTGTAGGCAGTACAGGGGTCTCCTGAAAATTGTTTTAGTGCCCACCTAGATTAAAAGAAAAACCAAACCAATTTATATGCAACAAACTACAAAATCAAAGATCACTACAAAGTGTCTTTATTGAAAAAAAAAGCAGATTATAGCATCTAAGGTTAAATGAAACTTCTGACTTTAATATTAAATAACTTAGAATGATAGGAAGTAGCTTCTTCTTTAGATAAATAAATCTACATTTCCCAATTTTTTCTTCAACAATCAAGGGAATCAAACACTGAAACACAGAACCACAAGTAATTCTAAAGACTAAGACAGAAGCACAATGAAGGTTTTACAAGGATATATATATACAAAAATAGTTAAACTAATGTATATTTTCAGCATGTAAACTAGTTACATGATATACAAACTGGGAATTTATATATTTCCTACAAAATAAAAATCAACGTTGGTCCAAGTTCTTGGAAGAAAACTATATTCTTTTAAAGAAAATGAATATATTTCTTAAATGAAAACTTAATTTAAGTCAAATTATATACTCTAGTTACGGCATTAGTTACAGGATGAATCACAAACTTTTAAACTTTTCTTGAAACACAAGAAAGCAGCTTTTGTCCCCTTTAGAGCTTTGGTTTACTTTACTACTCTGGAATTTCTGGTCTTAAAGAGCTCCTCTAACCATGTTTTTCTTTTGAAGCTCCACCTTACAAAATACATACACACACGTGCACACAAGTTAAAGAAACCCAAACAAACCCTCTTTGAAAGCTCAATTATTTGAGTGCATTCTTGTTTTGTTTCATGTTATTATTTTAGTCCTTTCTTTGGAATGCGTCCTCCAATGCATGAGGGACTCTTGAATTGCCTACAAAGCTTTGTGCTGTAGGGACTTTGTAACATTCATTACCAAAATGGAAAGGTGTTGTCCTGATGCAAATGAGAACAAGTTGTTATTGTTTTAACCTTATGGAAATAGTCTGAAAGCACAGAAAAGGCTTCTGAAGAACAAACACAACATAAAATGAACTACAGAAAGTTTACATCTGTATTGAACTGATTTAACATAAAAATACTCTTTAAGAAAATCATTAAGAGAAGCTTTATATTTACATAAATCCCCAGACAAGAGGTAAGATGTGCACAAACTATCACTAGCACGAAGAGTACAGCACATCATTATTTTAGATTTGCTTTTATTTTTCTCTTTGATTGAAAAAAACCTAAAAAACCCAACTGGCAACTTTCACTCAAGCTTGTTTTTATACTAGAAGTTGAAAAAGCAAAGCTGTACTTTGTTATACAGTAATGGAATGCACTTGTCTATAGAAAATACTGGAATAACAACTGCTGCTTTCTGGTTTTAAACAAATTGCTTACTCTATATTGACGTATCGATGATACTTAACACAACAGAACTGAGAACTACAAAAGACTGACAAATTAACATGTGAAATTAAATATTATTCTGTTCTACTGTATGATTGTTTTCAAAAAAGAAGAAAAGGTATGGTATGTACATGTTAGCTAGTGTGCTGTCCCTTGAAAACTATGTTGCAGTGGAAACTTAAACTTGCCACTTAATTTGGGTCCCTTAATATATGTTGTAAAGACAAGCAAGTGAAAATGCTTCAAAGCTAAATGTGGTCCAAAGCAGCTTCCTTACATGGAAAAAATATTACATTGCAGCTGATGCTAAAGTGTGTATCCTGAAGCTCTGATATCTTCCATGTTTGTAATAATCTTGAAGAACTTAACTAGTAATACACTTCAATTTAAGGCATTTTTTCTCCTTTTTCTAGCATTTGCTGTTTGGGCAAGAGGCACACATGTACTTCCACTTCCTTCTGAGGCTGGGCTGGTGATTATGAACACAGAGGGTAACATTTGCAAATGCAGAAAAAGTGTGCGTGCACGCAAATGTCCTCTCTTTTGCAGGCCTCTTAGGCCAAACTGTAGGAAAGAGGCACTGGTTGCACTGTAGTTACTTGAAAACATGTCTATCACATTAAATATGCTAATTATGAACTGCTATATATTAATTAGAAAATGACTTTTTAAAAGAGCATCTGACTTGCCAAGGAACATTCAGAAGGACAGGTTCATCTAGGCCAATGAAAGTCTGGCAAAAATTCAGAAAACATACCTTTTGTTCCTTACTAACTGAAAAAAAAAAACAAAGTTCACAGGAACTGTTCCTGCCCCTCCCTTTCCCCCTTAAGGAAATTCCAGACTATCAAAAAGTTCTGCTAAGGGAGTTAATTATTCCACTTAGGAATTAGTGTCCATTGGATGTTCTTCATATTTTTTGAGAGGGGCTTTCAGAAAGTCAATGGTGCATAAAAAACTAAACAGCAATGGTGCTGCCAAGTAAGTAATTTCACCAGTCTGCATGCTGACTTTAATATGGGATCATTTCTGAATGGATCCGTCAAAATCTTGATGTTTTGAGAACTGGCATGGAAATGTCCCAATTTAGAGATGGGGAGAATCTCGTCTGGTGTTTCCACTTCCTCTGGAGCAGAATAATTTTATTTTATTGTAATTTTTGGTACAGTTGAAGACAGCAATGATGGATTTATTTAAAATATGAATTCAAGAAGGCTGGATTAATTCTCATGAGAATGTAGGGAATTTTTTTAAACATACAGATGTGTGATTTGCATGTAAATTGTCAACACATGGTAGAAAACAAGCCATAAAAAAGATTAATCTAACTTCCTATATGGAAGACACATATTTCCCCAGAGCTCTGAGGTTACTGTAAAAGCTTATGCAAAACATGAAAGTGTGTACATTCTATGTACATGTAATACTTGTTATAAAATACCAATGTTTCAATGGTCTCTCTAAATTATTTTTCTGCTAAACTGGACTTTGTTTTCCAATTAAAACAATCACTGTAATCAGTTCAAAAGTACATCTAGAAAAGAACACAAAGCTGAAAAGATAACACAGAAACACTGTCCCCTCTTTTCTTAATAATGTTATCAACATAAAATCATAAAGCAGCTGGTAACAAATGGAGTCTTGTATAAAACAAGTAGCATAAATACAAGTGTACCTTTGCATAGAAAGGGGCAGCTAACCCTATTGAGCAAAAAACAGCTCTGAAAGATGAATTCTTTATTAAGTGCCAAATCAAGCTGATATGAATGCATTTTGAAACCATGGCTACAGTTGTACACAGCAAGCAATTACAGAGGTCTGTAACTTTCTTCAACTGTTATGAACCCTGCATGTGCCAATCTTTTGGATATAATCCTCTGTAGCGTAGTTTTTGAGAGATGCTTGCTATGTTTCTTCAACACGTCTTTGGAAAGCAGGACGGAAAGCTGGCCTGATGCTACTTTAGAGAATGCTATTATTTAACCCCTGCTGAAAAATGTCCTTCCTAAAAAAACTTGTTTATTGCCTGTTATCTACTTTTGGGCATCCAAGTTTTAAAAATGTGAGCCTGTATTCTCCAAGACCAGAATTCAACAAAGTACTAGCATTTATCTTTTCAAGCTTGCTGCAATATGATAAGGTGCTAACTTTTGGAAAGTAATTCAACACTCCTTACTTAGGTGAAATCCCCACTGGAATAAAGTGAATAGGGAGTGCAGAACAGCCCTTTGTACCATTGCTTTTAGAAATGCTGCCATTTACAGTTACAGTTTAGTGCTGAATTATTTGTTCAAGTAGATGGTGTCTCAGTGAAAACATCTAGGTAAAAGAATGCATGTGTACAAGATCAGAAAAGGACCCCTCACCTCTAATTTAAAAAATAAATAGCTGGCTTAGATGGTTATTACTGGAATCTGATCTTTAAAGGAAAGGAAAGGGAAGTAATTTTTAGACATTTGTCTTCTCTTTCAAACGGCTTATTGGTAATGGAAATGTCTTTCAGAGTTCTGTGACATGCATCGGATAGCTCGGGGGTGGATGTGATGGCAGTTTAATATTAAGGCGCCTGATATGACAGCCATGGCACAGCAAGTGGCCCTCTAATGGGTAACAACGATGGCCTTCCTCATCATTGAGCTGCAAGCCACAATCCTAGAAGAAACATACACATCTCATGTTACTGAGTGATTCAGGTGTAATCGAACAACAGTGTTGACCTACCCAGCCTCTGAAGCCAGCAACCTCAAGAGTTTTCAGCAGGTGGACTGTGACTATCTCATATTAAGCAAGATGACATTGCTGAAATCAAACGGGACAGTCTATAATAGTACACAGCATTTTTTTTCCCCTGTTGTTTTCCATTCTGGTCTCTTATCTAATAAATGTTGATGCAAATCAAACAAAAAAAAAAACAAATCCAGCCCAAACCAGGCAAAGGGCTGACCCTGACACATACAATCTGGAAGACGTTAGGGATGAGAAGGAGCCAATTCTACAACAAGGCAGAAAGCAAGAAATGGGGGAGCATAAGTGAACAAAATGGGTGAACGGCAGTGGAGAAAGAGAGATAAAAAGAAGAATAACAATGATCCTGCCTACTATTATGTATGCTGCAATAGAGACAATCCTGTTTTTCAGTTGTCATCATTATTATTTGGGCATATAGGTCATTTTAGTATTGAAAACTGATGCAAAGTTATTAATTGGACACATGCAGTTTTAGAATGGGGGTCTACTGATCTATACCCCTACTTAAACTTCGCAGCATAACTTAAGTGATGACATAACAAATTGATCATAGAGAAAAGCAGCAAAGTTTCATCACTGCCCACTGACCTTTGCAAGGCCACCAAGTGATGATGACTAACAGCACTTCAGAAGTGGCTGCTCAGAGACTTTGCAGAAGTCTCCATGTGAATACCTCAAAATACTGGCACTAACTTATCTAGCATGATTCCTGGACAGCAGTGACCCAGCATATACAGTTTGAGAGCCTGATTTGAGACCATGAGGCAATAACTTATCCCTGTTAACACATGGCTAACCCCTGATTTCTGTGCAAAAATGCACTCTGCCATTCTGGGCAGATGTGGAGCTTCATTTGCCTCAAACTAGAAGGAGAATGGGGAAATGAATAATGAAACAGAACTGAAAATAAACCCCCATTGGGACATTCTAACAAAGTCAATAGCCTGGGAGAGAAGGGGAGGGAGCTGTCATTTTAGGTGAAGCCTGCACAAAGCAATAGATGGGGGAAGAAGGAGGAGGAAAATACAGCTCTCCAAAATAGTGCAATTTCTTGTTAAAATTTAATAGAAAAGAATGGAGTATCTCTGTTGGAAGGAGATAGCTGAGTAGAAGGGGTCTTCCTTACACCTAGGTTCATACACTTTTTAAGATACTCCAAATTTTGTTATTTTCTCCCTCAATCAGAAGTCCCTTTGGAAAACTTTTTTGTGCAAAAATGCATGGAAGATAGTATCACTGGATTTCTGCCCCTGGTGCTAAGACAGGTAGGATCTGTGTGGATATTTTGGGTTGATTCCAAATTACACAGTTTGTTTCCCTCCTCATGCCTCTGGATGCAAAGCTAGGACTGAATTCAGCTCTTTTCTCCAAAGCAAGAACACTAATCCCACAACTTAATCTGCCTCAGTAGAAGTTTAAATTTTCTGCAAAAGAAGAAACTACTGCCTGAAAAGTAACACAGTGCTATCCCTATCTATTTTCTACCAGAACATGGTACTGGGGATGGCAGCACCATTGGCAGACCAGATAGCACTCATGCCTCCCTCCAGGAGCCATGGGGCAGAGCCCTACCTGCCCAGGCATGTAAGAGCCAGCAAGTACACCCTGGGGTCTGAGTCAGGCACCTACCAAGAGGCTGCTAGGTATTAGAAAAGCCTTGCCATGGGTTGGGCCAGACGCTTACCTCACAGTGATAACACTCCACATGGTAGTCTTTGTCCATTGACACCACCCGAATGGTCTCCTCAGAGCCCTATTGCAGAAGCAGAAAGAAGGTAAGAGTGGGCTTGTAAGTGGTGTTTTCTCCATCTTCTCCCAGTGCCCAACCTTTTGCTTGCAGAGCTGCTTCCCTAGGGGATCCCTCTTCCTTTGCAGAGCAGGCCCCTATGATCACTGGAGGTCTTGTTCCTGGTGCACCCCTGGTTTTGAAGCAGCATTGGTGTCTGACATATCTAAGCTGTAGAGGTCATCTGGGAAGTGTAGCCAATACTTTATCCTCAAGGGAGAAACTAGTCTTGAAATCAAATAATTTTGCAAGGGCACCCCCATTCTGAATGAGTTACCAGCCAAAACCTATGATCTGCCAACTGGGTAACTTTTCATTGTAGACATCCTGGCCTGAGTTTTCCAGGACTTGTATTCCCCTCAAACCAGGACTTGTATTCCCCTCAAACCATCTGCTGCACAGCTATTTTACACATGCACATGTCACTGTATGTACCCCACAGGGAGCTGCATACCAGTCTGGCAGGTAATTATGTGCACAAGCCAAAACCTCAGCATCAGAGTGGATATGGTGGAGTTGTGTAATTCCTGGCTGAGGCCCCAGGCCCTGCCAAGCAGCCTATACCCTTCTTGTACCCTCACAGACTCCCTAATCTGCTCTGAAGTCTCTGAAGACAGAGCTCATTAGAACTCTTGCCTTTCATTGTTTCCAGTTCTAGGTGTGGTTTAAAGCATCAGATATGACGTAGACTATGTCTGAGAGAAGCTATGGGCAAGTTAGTACCTGCACTGCTAGACTTGAACTACCTAAGAAACCTCCATGGGAAAGACTGTGGAGTCTACCCTGATAGCCATCAGATGAGTCAGCAGTAGCACTGCTTTTTCTTCCCCCCCTTTTTTTTATTATTTTTTTTTTATTTTTAGCTAATTTTGTAAGACACAAATCCAGTGAAATTTACAGAGGGGTTTTCTCCTCAAATCCCATCACCAGAACAAGCAGTTCTGGCTCAGCCTTTATGAGGTTTTTAATTATGTGAGACCTGCCCATGTAACAGGAATAATAATGACAAATGAGACTAATGTGCAGAGTGATGGAGGTGGGCATGCTGAGAAGCTCTAGCCCCAGGCACAGCAGCTTATAGGATGCAAGCTCTGGCTCTATAAACTTGACAAGAGGAAAAAGAGGGAGGTGCTGAGGCCCCTGCTTACAAGTCATCTTGTCAGTGACTTCAGCAATGGGTCCTGCACCCTGAGAGTCTGAGGGACCACCACTTCAGCCAGGCAGAAAAAGGATGTCTTAATGCAGAAGTCTTATCATGCTAACTGTCCTGTAAGGATAGGCTGAGGTTGCAAGGATGTCTTCACTTGGCTTCCCTTTCTGCCAACTTTTCTGCTGCTTTCTCCACCCTTGTAAGCACTTTTATTACATTGCCACCCCAGGACAAGAGACTGTGGCCTTCTCACAGGGTCAGGGTAACCCTCAGCTGCCTTTTCAAGTTTGAGCATCTTAACAGATCCACATCAGAAATGCAGATGTAGCAGACAAGGAAAATTGCTACTTCAGCTTATAGGAGATTCTAAAAATAAGCAAGGCTTCTTGGGTTGTTCTTGGAGCCCCAGTCAGAGCTTTCAATTAAACAAGATTTATAACAGCATAATTAAGAGCTGGAAAGCACCCTAAAGATACAAGGTACTAAGCTCCATAAGTAGTATGACTATTACAACCTCTGTGAATGTTTGGGAGTGACATTACTCTGAACTGTATTTAATTTGGTATCTGACAGTATAGATTCTGGGAGAAGGAGGAAAAGCATCATACGTGTTTTCAGAAAGTGTTCATATGCCAATAGCTGTTTTCTCTAAAGAATCGATGCATGCTAACATGTACCTGTGCTGGGAGGATCGGCTGGTTACAGGAAGCGCATTTTGGTGCAAAAACCCTAAGGTGTAAGAAGAGAGTGTTCAAATCACATTTACAGCATCTTCAAAAAGTACAACCAAAAAACCTATTCTAATCACGCTTTGCTTTTAGCAAAATGGAGATCCACAGGATTCAAAACTAAGTGTTTGATGATATTCACGGAAAAAGAGACTGATGCTAGTCCAGCTTTATTGCTTAGCTCTTCCTGACCGCTAGGCATAGTGAACCCAGTCTTTTTCCCACATATGCCATTTCTTTTACCTTTTTTTATGCAGTCATTCAAATTCTTCTAGAGATTCACTACTTTGACTGCAAAGCAGCTCCTGACTTGGGGATTGTCACTGATGTCAGGGAGACATAACTATGCTAAATAGAAGAGGGGCTGCTCAGGGCTAGGTTGTACTTAAACCAAATACATCAACTGGTCTTGCTATCTACAGCTGCATTTTACGACAGTAACTGGGCCAACACTCACTCTGTCCTTGTAACACAGTCATGTTGGTACCAATAGAATTGAGTACTCTTGCAGCATAAGCTGAGTTACTGGTCAACTGGAGCTAAGAGCACATTACCTTTGAAAGGGAGAAAGGAGTCCAAATGCAATCACTTAAACCACAAAACTTTCTGTCAGGTGAGGCCTCACAATCATTCTAACACTAGCTGCTAATTACATGTCTTCTGTCCAGTTTAAACTAACCTGATTTACACTCACCAGTGTCATGCACTACCAGAAAGTCAATTCTTAGGAACAGCCAGCAGAAATCTACCATCACTTGCAGAATTAGCCTGATGTAATAAAAACTGAAATTCCTAAAAGAAGTAGAGAAACAGCCACCAGAAAAGTACATCCTCTGACATTTTCAACCTCACTTGGTGACTGCATGTTGCGCTGGACCTATGAAGTGACGTTTAATATAACTTTAAAAAGCTTTACAGATGCCAATGTGTGAGAGCAGCACTTAGACATCTGAGCAAACAGAAACGACCCTTTTTATCTACAGTTTACATAGGCTTATAATTATAAGGTTTGTAACTATAAGGCTTATACAGGCTTATAACTATACCAACAATTTAACTACTATAATTTTACTAAGCATCAATGGATTTGCATACTTACGTATGGTAATCTTTGACGCAGTAAATATTGTTCTCCACATCTACAGTGAAAGGGACTCCATCCAAACACTCATTACACACCACACAGCGGAAGCAGCCAGGATGGTATGACTTTCCAAGGGCCTGTAAGATCTTAAGAGGTGGCAAACAGCAAAATAAGCAGATGCCTGGTTACATGAGATCCAACCCTCATATACTGCTGTGTCTGATTCTTAATAACGACAGTGAGAAAAGCTCTTCAGGATGAAATTACCACTCCACAGATCTGTCAGCAGGCTTTTAAAACAATCAACTTGCTTATTTCAGTGGGTTTCAGTTGGCTCCCAATAAAGAGAGCTAACTGTGAAAATCAGTCTAACACCCACCAGCCGTAGCTCTGCAGGGCCAGTACTGCCAACAGAAATTAAAAATGACTTCAGAGACCATTTTTTGGAAAATCTGTGGCAGCCAAACACAAGTTAATGGGATACAGAGTTGATTCACAAAACTTAACAGGCTCTAACAGACAGAATCCAAACCAGTCATTACTCAAACCTTAAAATACCAAACCAACCGAATAAATAGGTGTCCCTTCATTAATTAAGGATCCTAATCCACCAGTTACTGGCTGGTTATCACTCAGTCATAGGGGCCCGTCAGTTTATGTTAAAATTCCATCTGTATCCATGTGTACGGATACAGATTCATCCACCTGCCCAGGCTTTTCCCATGCTGACCTTTCCTACTTCATTTTAAAGGTTTCAAGCCTGATGCAGTGAGTCTCAGTTACACCACCACAGAAGAGATCCTCACCCTCCTCACCTCCCTGTCTATTACCCTCACTGTAGCACTGGGACATCAAGGAGGAAGCACCAAGCCCATGAACAAGCCTCTAGGAAGAGTGAGACATGGTATCATCTTCAGGCAGCTCTCAACAGGTCACAGCACCAACTGCATACATTTCAGGTATAAGTACCTTTGGAAGGTAGTTTCAAAAAGTATCTGTTAACAGTAGTGCTCAGCTGGGAGCTGCTAATAAACTGGAGATGAAAAACCTCCACATGCCAATCTCCATGGCCCTGTAGATGATTCTACGAATAACGATCAGATCAACAGGAAATAAGAAGTGCCACACGGGAAAACTGTGCAGAGTCAACTGAATTTAACCTTTGCTCTCACCCTTCTAATGATGCCCTATAGTTCGGTTCTGGTTTGCAACCCTGTTCCTAGCCAGAAACAACGCACCTGTGTGTGTTGTGACTGAGGCAGATATGCAACACACATATACCATAGCCTGGCATAGTTGTGCAGCCACCCCTTTGCACAAAGCAACTCCTAATTCAACTGCACTTTCAGCCTTGAACAGCTTCAGGTGTGCCCAGGGCTGTTGTGCAGCTCCCTGCTCCTTAGCTGTACATGGGCACCACTGCTGTGCAGTCATTTTTATTGTATGCGCACTCCCAGGGAGCAATACGAAGGAATCAACCAAACAAGACTGCTTAATTCCTGGAGCTCCCAGAGCTGTTTCCTTTTGTCAGAGCACACTTCCAGATGGGAGAAGGGCAGACAAGCACCTGCCAAGCTTCTAGCTACAGAGCTCCACCAATTATGGCCTCTTGCCTGGGATTCTGCCATTAAGGGCCAGGGCAAAGCATGCAAATCAGGATACCCCTCCCAGCATGACAGAACTCTAGAAATTTGCTCTTGGGCTAAACCAAACAATATCCTTGTCCAACCAGTGGTGCCAGGATACGAGCCAAAATCCTTGTTAGTTACGTCTCTGTTCCAGCTCGTACCAAACCTCTATGTTTGCATCGCAATAGCTATTTCCATCAGGCATATCGAGGGTCACATACCTTTTAAAGGAAGAGGAAAACAGATATACTACATGATCTGCACTACTTTAGTGTGGAAGCCACTTCATTTTGTTTGGGAATTTCTCATTTGGATGAACAGACTTGATTCTTCCTACTTTAACCTGCTGAAATAAATGATGCCAGCAGTACCTGACCCAACCCACAGCCCTTTGATTCTGACTGCTGTCTCCCTACAAATCCCAGGGCAAAATGCATTTTAACTGACATGGAGCAATTGGCAGAAGGTAAATAAAGTAAGTAACATATCAGGAAACAAACCTCAGGACTACTGTCTCCTCTCTAGCCCAGTTTCCGTCCACCTGACTGAGCTCTTGCTATTCTACTGTCTTACTGAGCACACCCTATTTTCCTTTACCATGTTCTCATACAAAGCTGTGCTATATTTTCCCTCCTTAGTATTAAAATTCTATTTATCTTTTTCTTCTTAAACTGGCACGTGGCAGAACAACAGCTTTCCATGATCTCAGAGAGAAAAGAAGTCCAACTTACTGTACTTTAAAAGTAATAGAGCATGAAAGTATTTCTGTTTATTTACTGCCTAAGTTTCAAACGATAGGTTGAAAGCAGTGAGGACACAATGACAGTCTGACTAGTGAAAAGCACAATGTCTCACAATGCAGCGCCCGAAGTACTTGAACAGCAAGCTGCTCTGCGATTAAGATTTAGGTCTCTTACCATTTCCATTATGAGGTGTCCACAAACAAAGCACTTGTCCGCTGTTTGCTGAAAACCTGAATACTATTCAAATGACAGAAAAGAGAGGATTATTAGTAGCCACTCCTCTAGCTACAGAAATACCTTTTAAGTGAGCGCTATGCTATTTTCCAGCCTGTGCTATATATATGGCAACAAACTTATACAATACTTCTACGATAGTAGAAGCCTTTGCTTTGCTCTTGCAGCATGCTCAGATACCAACTTGGCTTTCCAGTGCAAGGTTTCCATTGAGATTTTCAAAGCAGCAATATTATTTTAAAGTTTGATTTTTATTTTGGAAGCCTAATTGTCTAGTTTGGTGTGTTAGAACTCACTTAACTCTTTTGGTTGATATTGTTGGGTAAGTAAATAACACAGGACTTCCCTCCCAACTCCTGTTCAAATTAGTGACCAGATGCTTACTGATCTCAGGTACTGACCTAGATTTCACTCTTACATGCAGGCTAGAAAAATGAATACAGGCCCAAGGAGGATTTAGCTGTCTCATGGATACCAAGCATTTTATCCAAGGAGGAATCTAAAAGTGCAGTCACAGGAGCTTGGGCTCCCTGCACAATGTAAAACAACAGCGAGGTAACCCAGAAAGATGATGCAAACCCCATCCACCAGCCTATGCTCCAGCCTTCAGTGGGTAATGGGAAGGCTGGGCACACCTGGCAGCAGAGCCCTCTCGGGTTCAAATGCTAGGGGCACAGCAGCAGGGAGTCACTTGGTCTACCTAGGACCAAAGCTCTATGTTCCCTGCCTCAGTCGTTTTGACCTTAACTTTGTACTTGCGTCCCCAAAGCAGATCCCGTTTCAGATGCCAAAGTCTTTCTTTAGCCTTGTGTTTGGAAGTGTACAAAAAAATGCCAAGGTTATCAGGCCAGCCAGGTGACGTGCCAAACAACTGCCCTACAGGCAAGAGGAACTCCAGCCATCTAATTCTGAAAACGGTATTTGCAGTGGCTGAACATCATCAGCCACTGCAGTCCCATATAAGCAAAGTGGCTTGTGCTCATGCTTTCCTGCCAGAGGGAAGGGGTGCCCAGTTATTTGTGCAGTACTGCAAAGGGATGCTTATTTCAGCAACTGAGGTTGTAGCAAAGCTCACCTGAAATGTACTTCAGCTGCACAAGATAAAAGAAAGGGAATGGGGAGAATGACTGTAAACTGGACTCTTTTCCCAGAGCAAGGTTAACTGGCTCATGCATCTACTGCATCTTCAGAGCTTCAGCCCAACAGAAGTTAGGGCTTGCTCCATCACCCCTTGATTTAGTGAGGATTAACTGTGCTCTCACTTCACAAGTGACTGGTTCCCACCTAGAGCTGCCATGTTTTCCTTTTCATTGGTGCTAGAGGATCACATACTATTTCCAATCAGTACATTGGAGACAAAACTATTGTTGCTATGCAACAGAGTTATAAAGGAAAAGGTCTCGCAGACCCTCTGATGGGCCCAGAAAGTCAGTACATGACAGTATGGCAGCTGTCACAGCTCCAGATTTACTACACACTGAGTAACACAGCTTATGTAATCCTAAGAAACTAAAACATCATCAAAAGAGACTCGGGTGCTGAGGAACAAATACAGAGTCAGACAGTCCTACCTGGCTGTTACTACAAGATACCGGTTTGCCTTTTCCTTACAGATGCAGAACAAAAGGCCTTACTGCTTGGGATGCTTCTTGGCTGCACTGTATTTGAGTAACCATCTGGCTAGACTATTTCCTAAGGTTGCAAACTTGAGGGTTACTGGAAACAGGTGGACAGGTCCAAGTGGTGCAGACAGCAGAAGATTAACAATAGTACAAACCCAGATAATTCTAAAATCCTGCTGGAATGAATTTACCAGCTCCATCTGGCTGTCATTTGATAAGGAATGCAAAGGACCATTTACCCAGCTATTGATCAAGAGGGAACACTATTTCCCTGCAACAGAATGGTATAGTGGTCAGAATAATGTCATTTATTGATAACTAGATTGTCATAAATTACGGTTTGTCAGAAAGAACGGTTTTGCTGACACAAAATCACTCTTTATATGACTAACCTTATTAAATTAAAACCATGATTTGTTTTTAACAAGAGAATTGTTGCTCGTCAAACACATCCAGAACTGGATTACCCAATTAAGACCCTACAAAAGGGCAGTAAGTCTAATAGCAGTGATAACGCATTCCATGGGGTCGGGGAGTTGTCCTTTACCACTACACTCTCTTCTGATCAACCTTGATCCCAGACAAACAGTGAGATCAGAGTTTTGGATTCGTTTCTGCTTGTGTTTTAAATCTACTTGGACTGGAATAGAGAAATAGCCTCAGATCTCTGCAGCAGTTTCCTACATGATGGTAGTACTGCAAAGACTGGTGTTTAAATGTAAATAATAATTTTCTCTACTTGTCAACTTCTGCTTTGCAGTGTTTGTTCTTAACTTGCAGACTTCAAACAGGGCTCTTGTCCTAAGTTTTCAATTTTAGAAGCAGAGCTTACCAATGAAGTCTTAAAATACTAATTAAAATTGTCAACCTCTGTCTTTGAAGCATTTTATTATTATTATCCTTCAGAAATCCTACATGTGCAATGAGAAGCTGTGACTTGCTCTAAACTGCAGACAAGGCAGAATGGCCTCTTTATTATCTCTTAGCACACCCAAGAGCTTCCCCAGTCGTGGATGGCCAGTGTGGCTGGGTAGAAGAAGCACTGGTCCCCCAAGAGCTTGTGAACCAGGTAACTGCAAGAGAAGAGGAGGTTATGCTCCACAGGCTTGCAGCCTCTTTTATTACTGACACAGCTGGAGCAGGAAAATGAGCTTTTGCACACACCAGCCCTCCCTCACAACCTGGAGATGTGAAAAACAAACTGAGGTGAAACAGTGAAGTAATATGGGCTGATAGGCCAGGGCCTTATGGAGAAGCCGCCAACTCACAGCTCTGCTTCCTGTGCGCAGGGTATTCTATATTGCAGTTTCGCATGAGATGTAAGCAGTCCTGGGCTCAGTTCTAGACTAAACTCTATGAGGCTTTGTATGCGCCAGGCACCTTTTTGGTTTGGTTTTTTTTTGTTGTTGTTTTTTTTCTTGTAAATTTTGTTGTCAGGCCAGTACAGTGATGTAAACACAAACCAGTCTCAAACTAGACAGAGATGTTCACAAGTCTGCAGACAGTCTGTACCCAGGACACGTAGGAAGCTTAATTTTCAACTTTCCCAAATATTCATTATAGATACTCATTAAGCATATATAAAAACATTGAAAGTCTGTTATAAAAAGAACACCTCTAAGATTCAAAGCTGAAAATGAACTATTACCCTCTACTCTCACTTCTGTGACTCAGAAATAAGATGCTAGTTACCATGATGCAAAGAAAACAAGTGCATCTTGAAGAGCTGGCATAGTATTTTTCCTGATTTCTTAGTTTGGTCCCAGGTGTTTCCTCCTGTATTTACCTTGTCCTTGCAGGATAACAAAAATCACACTTCATGTGCATGAATCAAGACCCTGTAATCAAGCTTCCCAATGATACTTATATAAAATAAGACTCTGGGTAACTAAAGAAACCTTGAGAAGTATGTTAATTATGTTAGAATAGAAGAGTAAAAATAAAGTAGAAGACTTGGTTTGCTGATCCTTTCTTTTGTTTGCTGTCCAATATACTTTGATTACCAAACAGGCAAAAAACCTCTCTAATGATTCTGCCCAAGAGTCTTTGTTTCAATCCAAGAGGAAAACAAGTCCCCTTCTGTCCCAAATATTTAGGCCTCTTAGTGTCCTCCTGTGATAATCTCGGGGCTTATAACTCTTCTGTCTAATGTGCAATACATCCAAAAGAAATTAACAATGAATTTTGAGCATATAATGAACAATTATGCATGGAGGATAATCCTCACAATCTCTCCTGTCTGCCTTCAGTCCTGTAACCAAGCCTGGCTGTCTACACGGGGTCTTTTAAAGTTTGATCTTCTGATCACTACTTTCTAAAGCAAAAAGCATTCAGAAAATAGCATGCCTGAAAAAGGCTGCAGGACCCCAAATTTCTACCTTAGGCAACGTCAGATCTCTGAAAAGGCATGTTGCTGCTTCTCCTTCACATGCCTAACCGTGCCCAAGGAGAGGCTGATGCACTTCCCTGCTGTTATGCACTCAACAAAACAAAACCTTCCTCCTGGAAACAGACCCTGGAATCTCATTCAGGCGCGTTTTCTTCTTTGATGAGGATGTTCAAAACCTGCTAAAGGTTTGTGCAAGCAGATCGAGAGGGTTACATTTCAGTAGGTGTGGCAGTTGCTGCCCCCGTAATGGTATGAAGCCATAAAAACTACAATTAATTGTTACAGCTCTGCAAACTCACCCAATGTGATTGCTCAGCTTAGACTTGAGATTCCTACTCTTTTATGCTTCAAGGGCTTCTGAGAGGGATGATCAGGAGGTTTTGCCAAGACGCCTCAGGCATTTAATTCTGAAAACTAATTTCTGAATTGGGTGCTATGCTAATAATGTATTCCAACCCCAGGCTGCCTGTAATCCCTCACAGACTCTCTTCTCCTTGGTTTCCCATTAGCGGAGCATCTGTCTTCTCACTGCTTTATTGTTTGCTCTCTGCATGGGATCTTCAGTACATGGG
Organism: Agapornis roseicollis; assembly: GCA_002631895.1. Taxonomy (NCBI): domain Eukaryota; kingdom Metazoa; phylum Chordata; class Aves; order Psittaciformes; family Psittacidae; genus Agapornis; species Agapornis roseicollis. Next base: position 78,027 of record NDXB01009303.1, read on the forward strand.
ACGCAACAATGCAAGAAATTCATGGGACCATGTTAAGAGAGGGAGAAAATATCAAATTTGGTTTCATGCAGATGGGTTTTGCTGTTGGTTTTTTACACACATATTTAAAGGCAGAGATCAAACTGAAACAAAAAAAATGAGGCCTTCTCAGGCTCAAAGATATAGAAGCCTCATGGCAGGTGGTGCAGAGATTAAAGGAAAATAGTCCAGAACTCACTCTTCATCTCACTGAAACCGTTTCATATACCCTGTTGCTTAACCCTGTCTTGCTGCCAGTGAGGAAACACTACAACAGCTTATCTTCTTGCTTCTGCGTTTCCACTTTGTTATGTTTGAAGGACATGGGTAGGGCAAGGAGGGACTTCATGTTCTGCGCATAGGTAACAGTTGGTCTGGCTATGCACAAAACTCTGCCAAAAGTTAGGAATTCAGCTGGCAGGTAACCTTGCCTTTGCAGTCAGGCATTTCACAGTCCGAGAAGGGAACAGCCACTTACTTCCTAGAGAGCCTACAGAGCCCCATGTGTACACTCACCAAGACTACCTTCTGTCTGATTAATTAAGAGACTATAATGATTTTCTCACCTAGAACTTCCTTAAACAAACTCCTGCGGAACCTTTGAAGTGACAATGATCAAGTAAAAAGCTTGAAGCAACAACTCTGCCTCATACCATACAGCCCAAAAATCTATTAACTTGACTCGCATCATACATTTATACTCTTGCTAGGGCTTATTTATTGTCACTGCTACCATCTATTATGTATGCTGCAAAAGAGCTGCCTCCATTAGAACGTATCTTCCTGGGAAAAGAAATAAATCTGTATTTTATTCAAAACAGTTGTTGAAAGATTTCAATTCAAAACATAACAGCAACTAATACCAACGTTTACTACAGAAGTGGAAACACACCACTTTCTCACATGGGTTTTTTTTCCTGACTCTTCCCATAGAAAAAAATTAATGCTGTCTGCTTCCAAGTGTTTGGCAGGAGTTACACATAATTAGAAAGAGCTCTAGTTCTTTCAAGTGTGCTTGAGTTATTGTAATTTATTTTTCAATGTAATATTAAGAAAAATGTGATAATCTGACTTTTGGATTGCCATCTCAAAAGGAAATAGGGGAGTGACTATCTGGCATGAAACCAACTGGACTTTGTAACATACTCTTCAAAACATTCCACTAAATGCAAATGTAAAGCACAGGCAGTTGCGAAAGCTAGCACCTAGTGATACATCTCCAAAAAACCCCATCCTTTCCTTGTCTAGTTCGTTATTGCCCAGAGAGTGATTCCTGTGACCTATTTGACAATTCACAACCTACCTGAGGAAACGCTAGGCATCCTTCAAGTGAATACACACCTTTCATCATGTTATGGTTATCTACGTTATCACCTGAGTCTAGGTACTGCCTGTGTTTGCTCTTCAGAGATTTTTCTATTTGATCTTCTATTTCAAAACACCAATGTTCCTCAATTAGCAGACCTGCTAACGGCACTTGCTGCACCATGTAGCATTCACCCTTAGCTTCTCAGACTTGATGACAACATTTTTGTGTAGACCCTAGCGCTGGACAAATTCCTGGGGGAAAATTCAGACCCCCCTGAAGTCAAGGAGACTTCTGCCACCAGCTTCAATGGGCTTGTAACTTCTTGATATGGAACACAGCACTACAGTACTGTGTTGCAATGAGAGGTGAGCCCAAACTGCCAGACCCTCATGCTGATTCACATTCAAGCCCAAAGTGCAGAGGCCAATCAGGATTTGACTCTCCCCAGGTATTTTGAAATTTGAAAGCCCATCAGTAGGTTTGATGCAACGCTCTAATTAGAACACCCCAATTAAGTGTCTTTACTGTCAAATTTGTTTATAAAATAAAACCAGACCACTGGTATATTACAAACCTAGGGAAAACTAATGAAGGGAAGTATTCAAGCTTTTTTTGGCAGGGAGGGGATGGAGCAAGACACACACAAGTAGCAACATGAACTTCACTCCCTCATGCACTGATTACAGTAACACATTATAATCTGTTTGCCTTTGTTTTCAGTGACGGTATGTGAGACCACAGCAACACTTGGCATTCATGATACTTCTTGAACTTGAAAGGCATCTCCTGTCCCTGCCTAGAACCATCAATGCCTTGAAAACACTCGCAGAATTCCTTACACTTCTGTACATCAGGAATATTGCAGCAAATCCCTTTTCAAATTTTGATTCCATTGTTCTGTTAAACATATCAATAAACACCCATATCTGTTTGTTCTCTGACTGGAGTATGCATTTTAATAGCAAGTCTTCTAAACACAACATCTTCATAATTATCTGCAACTCCACTTGCTCTGTGATTCCCGTTAGACATGAAATGGACACGAGCTGCAACTTCCCATCACATAACTTTTCAACTGAGTTCAGCTTTTCTGAGAATCATGCTCAGCAGCAATGGGTTCTGACTAATGCACTAGTCCCAGTGCTGACCTCCCATGGGAGATCTCCAAATATATACATTTATACTCACTCAGATGGAAAATCAAACCTCTGACTCCAGCTGACACCAGCTTCCATTACACTAAATAAAAATTCTCTTCCTAGGGTCCCAGCAAGTGGGCAGGCCATTTCCCCCACCACCAGGCTTGGAAAACAGCATGTGCACAAACTGAGAAGAATAGCCTAGTTAGTATTAATATTTACATTGGAGCCATGGCCAGAGGCACAAATTAGGGTACAGATCTTGTTGTGTTTGGTGCCACAGGAGATGGGGGCACAAACCATGCCCTTCTGAACTTTCGATCACCCAGACAGTCCACCATTGACATCCTGTTCCTTTCTCCCTATGAAAGGCTCATCATTTCCATTTGCCACCTCTCTATCAATCTCACACCCCCTCATCACCTATTTAAATCATTGAGAGTTTCACAGTTGTGGATAGAAGTTGAGGCCCTTTATGTTCTCTGTAGACAACTTTTGTTAAGTGGATGGAGAGAAGAAGGAAGACTTGAGAGGCAATCTGCAAGGCCCTGGAGGCTTAAAATGCTCTAAGTCTCTCTCTCTGGTTGGCACATGCAAACTTAAGTTTTTAGAGCTTTTCTCTTTGAGGATTTATGGGCAAAGTGACAGCTTTTCCTCCAGTCTTACTCACTGAAATGGATGAACAGCTTTAGTAAAACTTTCAACAACTAATGAAAGCAAAGTTAGCCAGAGGCAAAAACCTGGCATGAAGAAGTTCAACCTAGATGATTAAATTTGGCAAAGTTACAGGACAGTGAAAGAGGTAATCTTAGACGGGGAAGGTTTGGATGACCTTAATGCTACACACTGCAGCTTGTGGTGTCTGTAATAGGTTATTTTCAGAGCATCTAAGTGTCTTCCAGTAGTACATTAAGCACTGTAACTAACATCTGTCACGAGGTTCATTTTACCCCTCTCATCTCCTCCCTGGAGGGAAATGCTCCAATTTCTTAACCTCTACTGGACCCCCACTCAATAATGTGCATTACCTCACGAGAAAAAGGGAAAACCTTTCAAAAAGAAAAAAAACACAACCCAAAAAAAAAGGGGAGGGGGCGGGCAAAAAGAAAAGATAATAGATGTAAGATTCAGGTTGCTTTGGTGACAGTTTTAAGTCTGTCTTGCCAAGAAAAATGGTAGCTTCTTTTAAATTTCTTTATATGATATTTAAGCATTGAAAGGGAAAGACAGAATTATTGAGCTGTTTTTCCATCACCCATGATTATGCAGCAGTTTATCAACAAAATGGAACAAGAACATCTGACTGGGATTATTTATTACGCAGCAAAGCATTTACTTTTCGTTCACTGCACCAGGAACAGTGTTCCTGTTATGGCTAGTTACCCATCTGTGTCCAAACAGCTTTCAGGGAAGGATTAAACTGCCATTTGTTTTATTTCCTTTCATGAAATAACCATCCTAACAGGGCTTAGGCAAGACTTGGATATTGTTGGACTTGCTACTTTAAGGTGGCATGAAAAAGCGTGACTGGATCTTCCCTGGAGCTGAAGCAAAGGACGTATGAGGATGACTATGGCATGCAGCATTCCTTCCCCATCCACAGCTCCACAAGCACGTCTAAGAACTTCTAGCATTTCTTTCCTGAAAAGAATGAGCAAAACAAGCTGCCTGATTCAGAGAAAGATAATCTGTGCCCTCAGTGAGAGCAAACATGTGGGAAAACTATTTGCTAGAAGAATGTACCTTGTGGCTATTGCCAAAGGTTTTGATGAGTGTATCTGCACTTTGAATAGCTTTATGGCTGTGCAGTGGAAATTGCTCATAATGAATAATATCTACATTTCTCTAACCCCTTTTGTCCAGAAATCAAAAGCACTTTTCAAAGAAAGGCCCTGATTTTGAACACTTGACACTAAAAGTTCCTTATGTCACACTTTTATGGACTGATTTGTTTGGAAACAACTCTGGCACTTCTAAGGATCAGGTAATGACTTTTCTCAAGGTCTTGCCTTCATGGTCCATATACAATACTTCAGCAAATTCCATGCATCACCTCTGATAGAGGGAAAGAGCTGACCTGTCTTGAGAGGCAGTTAAAGAACCAGGTATCACATACAAGCCACCAACCACAGTTCTGGGCACTCTGTTCTGGCAGGAGCCGTTCTGATGCAGAAAACAGCAGTGTTACAGTAGAGTTAAAATGCTGACATCTGTAGGATGTTAAACATTTCTAACAATTACAGTAAGAAGAAACCCATAAATAATATAAATTCTTCCCTAAAATTTCCTACATTGACTCATTCACAGCAAGAACAACTTCAGCTTTTCCACCCATCATTGTTCATGTGCTATTTACTGTAATACTAAAGTGGGACTGACAAGTTTCTGTGTCTTGCCTGGCCTGGCCTGCAGGACATCCCCAGAGTGATGTCAGGGATGAAGGGGAAGAAGCACCTGCATTACGCTCATAGGATACACAGACATAACAATTGGAAGGGACAGAGCCCTCCATGCTGTCTGCTGAGTGTGGGAAGGGGCTGGGTTCTCCTCCAGGTAGTGGGGAGACTCCTACCACCCCCTGCTCCCAGTTGGCATTACATTTGCAACTGCTTCCCACCAGCATGCCTTTTGCTGAAAGGGCAAATGAGGGGATCACTCAAATGACTGCTGCTTCAGTAGGACTGTGAGCAATGCAAATCCTCACATCTGTCCCTGGCAATCCATCGAAAGAGCATCCTGCTATTGCAAGCCTAATCATGTACGCACAGGCCCCTCCAATTCAGTTGTTACTACATGGATTTCACCACTGACCCCAGCCTGATAGCACGGCACCTCCTGCACAATTTTCTGAAGCTGCTTTGCTTTCCAATTCCTATTATCTTTGTGTCATACTTGCCATAACCAGGTCACAAGTTGCAGGGTCACAACTCTGAAGAGCTGTGACCTGGCTCCCATACCTATAAGAGCATCTAATTCTCCTGACCAGCTCCCAGGCAAGCAAAAGCTAAGGAAGAGCAAGGATACCACCTGAGGACAGTATTTTATTAGCCTGAATACAATCTTAATGGAGGTAGACTACCTCTGTTACCTCTCCAAATTAAAATAATCTTTTTCCTATGCTCGTACCTAAGAATGACATCCCTGACATCCCACTACCATACTGTCAGCAGTATATATATACATATATATAATAGGTATAAAATTGCACTGAATTACAATAGAGCCTGAAATTCTGTTAAACAGAAAAAGGCTTGGTTATCTGCTTTGGACTGAAAACACCTCTTGTTAGAAAAGACTGAGGTTTCCAAGTGGTTAAGGGGAAATATGAAGTAGTTAAATAATTTCCTTTATAACTGCCACTTTGCAGCCTTTTCCTCCAAATTTGAGATAAGCTTTGGCCTTTCTCTGTCCACAGAACTCAAAAATAAGCAAAGTTGTTTTATTTTATTAGAGAAACAAGACAATTCCTAGTAATCTTCTTATAACATTTGCTCAGGGGAACTGAGAGAAGATGAAATCACTTTCTGAGAAGCAGCTGGCTTAATGCAGGCAGGGACAATGTCAGAACTTGATTTCTTTGCTGACTTACACAGCTTAGAGTCCCTCAGTCTGCTTCTCTTCCATTCCTCTGTACTACTGGGAATCTGCTAAGACACACTTATGGGAGGTTTGGACTTTTAAATCTGTGTCTTAAATGTCCCAACAGTTCTCTAATGTACATAATTTACTCCTATCAGGCCCTTAATCTCTTGGGAAAATCACTGCAAGTATCTCCCTTCAGAAGCTGACTACAGAACATGTCGAAGAACCAAAGAGGTTCCCCATCCCTTGAAAATGGAATGTTCTCCAACAGATTGAGATTTTAAGATTTTAAATTCTCATGTTTAGGCTGGAATTACAAGCTCATAACAATAATAATTCCATTAAGTCTGGATGAAAGGTTTTGGCCATGGGGAAAGTATGCAGCTCAACATAAAAATCTCAAAGGCCTGAGCCCCTGCGCCTCATGCACCGCCTCTTCCCCCTCTCCCCATGCTTCTGAAGAAACACAGGGGGAAAAGAAAAAAGCTGAAAAAGCAAGGGAGAAAAATAATTATCTCTCCAAAATGCCAGCAAAACAGTAACACATTTAAATTATAACAAGAAACTTACTTTCTGCACAAAATATAATTTGCTCTTTTCAACAGGGTCCAGCTGTGGTAGACTGAGAGTAAAGGTATAACACACAAAGGCAAATATGGCTTATATTTTGGGGAATTTCCATGAGTTTTATGGATTGAATTGATGTGAAATGCATTGCACACTCTTTGAACCACCAGTAACATTTTTGTTGTGGGATGTATTTTGCATAATTCCTTTGCAAAAAAGCACAGCCATATTTTCATTAGAAATGGAAAGTAGTTCTGGAAGACCCAAGCTGGTATTTCAATAAGTAAGGGTGGTATGCATTCAACATACTGGCTGTCCAACATCTCATCCTCTAAGCTAAAATACATCATTCCTCTCTCATTTCAATTTCCAGACATTCTGTCCTCTTAATCTTAATTATAAATGGTTTGCCACTTATCAAATCATTCTCTGTGTCCTGCACAGTCCTCACCCCTAATTGCACAAATATTTTATTTCTGGAACAACACAGCTCAGCAACAAGCTTCATTTTTCCTCTCATGACTTCGTCCCTATTGAAGTAAAGCGTTTATGAAAGCTCTGTGTTCACAGAGAGAAAATTAGTTGCTCCTCCGTGGCTAACGGTTTTTAGCTAATCACAATGCAGCTCCACATCACTCTGAGCATGGCAGTGATTAAAACTGTGCTGCAACAAAGCAACATTGTACATGGTGATGACGTGCTCCAGTCAAAAACGTCTCCCCTCTTGTTATGACTGGTATTCCCCAGGTGTTTGAGCTCTAGCTTGGCAGGCGAGCCTTTGTGGCTGCAATTCAAGTCCCAGGCTTGAGCAGCTCCAGTGTTTATTCTTATAATTTACACTTTGTGATGGCTTATGGACAGTTATGTACTTGGTTTCATTGCCACCACTTCAAACCAAGGGCCTGATCCTGCTGTTAGGGAGTTAGTGGTAAATGCTTCCCGATTCCAGCACTGGCAGGAGGCCTTAGATGACTAAACTGTGTCTCAAAGCAAACAAACCAATATAAAAGAACAATTTGGTTTAAAAACAAAACAGAACAAAAAAGAAGCCTGAAATCTTACTTACTAGGAAGTCTTCTTCGCAGTACACCTTCCCATTGACACTGTAGAACGCTTTTCCTCGCAGTCTTCTCCCTGTTAAAACACAGTACTGTCAGGATTTGTGCTCTATGCCCAAACCCAAACTCAGGATGCAAAGTGGAAAGTACACCCTGCTGTGCCTGTCTGCATAGCCAGGTCCTGGCCTGGCCCGGACCCTCCCCTCTTCCTGGGTCAATGCACAGACATGCATGGTGGTTTGACTCTCAGCTCCATTCTGCCTTAACAAATTCCTTATCAACTAATGTTGTTTCCAAGTGCAGGTCATGGAACCCAGCTGATACCAGTTCCTCGAAATCTAAACCCAAAAATTACTATTCTGCAGTGGGGGAAAAGGCTCATTTGTAAATTAAGACCATTTCCTTAGCAGGTGAAATCACAGCAGGCATACGTCCACTGCAATCAGCAACGTGTTTGTCTCTGAAGGACCAAACAAGGGACACTGCAAACAGATGTTCTGCCACCTCTACAAATAGTAGTACATTCAGCAATGCCACAGCAGCTACACACACAGCTGCCTGCATTACTAGAGCAGTACAAGGCACGCATGATGGAGGGAAGGGCAGAAAAATCACACTGAAAACAAGAGATCTCATTTTCAAGTTTGAATGTTTGCCATTTCATTAACGCTTTTGGAACTCTATTGACAAAGCCTGTGATCATCATTAACTGATGGTTCCCTTTACAGCTAAGAATGTACAACAGACTCCAGAGAGTCACAACAAAAAAGATTAAAGCCAGGAGTTCAAAAACCACCCAGCCCAAACAGTTCTCAGACAGGACAGATCAGATCTGTCTTACACCAGAGCTGCTCCACTGAAAGCAATGCCATTTTATCAATGAAAACCAGTGAGAGAGAAGAGAAACCGCACTCATCCTGACTCACCTTATTTCCACTCTGCACCAGAGTCCCACTGGCCAAAGCTCCCAAATGTTTGGGGGCTCTTACAAGCTGTTTGCAGCCTTGGCAAGCAGAGGGCATGGTGTCTACCATGTGTATCTGCTGCTTGTTAGTAGTGACAGAGTGAGGAAGAGGGCAAGAGGCTCTGTATTTACAGGTCAGCAGATGAGCCCCTAGTCACTGCCTAAGCTTTTACTCCACAGAGTAAGCCTGGATGACTCCCATCAAGGCAGAGTGAGTGGCTCCACCATAAACATGGCTGGTCTTTGCAGTGGGTTTGACTCCAAGGGCCAGCGAGCTGAGCCAGCTGGCTGAGCACAGAGGGGCAGGAGCATTCTCCAGGGTTTCCATAAACAATGTTGAGGAAAATATGATTAATTTTCAGTGCCTGAAAATGCCTTTTACACGTTGCCACTGTGATTCGATCCTGGGAAACAGTGTGTGGCACAAAGAAATTGGGATCTGGGCTGATGCTTTTGGGAAATCACATGCTGCATGTGGTTGTCTGGCGGTTTTACTGTCGTGGCTGAGGGAAATGCTTCTTTTGTGTGCACATTCTTGGGCTGTCGATCTCACAGGCTGCTGTCTCCATACTGCTCGTAGGTGGAGTCAGCTCTTGTTTGTCTTTCCAGCTGCTTGGTAGCTCTGGTGGGGACCAGGAGCTTGGCAGCATGGACAATGCACTGAGACTGTCCTATCTCCTCTGGGACTCTTAGGTCAAACTGGTTCATCCTACATGTCACACAAACAAGGCATGCGGCTGGGACAGCAATTAGTGGATCACAGGCCTCTCTCAACTGACGCAGGAGCAATAATCACCTCTGGATCATCCCCCCTGCTTATCCAAGCTGTTTTAAACCTCTCCACTGAAAGTTAAAGGAAAGGTAAATGGAAACGAGGGAAGAAAAGAGGCCCAGAATGGCTTTTTAAAAGGCACACTGGCTCTGCCAGAACTGATAAACAACTTGTCTTTAGATGATGGAAGTCAAGTGGCTGCACCCAGGATGGGGACTTGCCTTGGATGTGCTGATGAAGGACTTCCACCTTGCTCACACCATCACCAGTGCAGAGCTGGGGCGTTTGCTTCAGGGAGAGAAGCACTGGCCACCACCCTGACCACACACCACTATTATGGTTGGAAGCAGCAGAGATAATTAAGGGACAAATCCTGAACTCCATTGCTGCAAGGATCTTTGCAGGAAAGGAAATCCCTAATTTGGTGAGGTGTAAGCATCTCCTGAGGCACTGCAGAAGGTCCATGAGGACCTGTACATCCCACTTTGTATCCCAGTGTGCAGACCCTGGCAGTGCTGAGATTGACAGAAACACCCCAAATTCTGCTCCTGTTGTTTCCATAGCACAGCATCACTGGCAGAAGCCTATGGGAAGCCTATGACCCAAAGCTAACAAGGCAAAAGTGATGTTCTGGACTGGTCTCAAAGACATTTATGTTATCAGATGCATTTGGCAGCTGATGGCCCTGTGACATGAAACAAGCTCACCTAGCTGCAAACCTCCTCCTCAGCCAGTGCACAACCCATGAGCCCCTGCTCACACCCTGTTCTGCCAAACACAGACCCCTGCTGTCCCTGCTATACATCTGCCTTGGTGAAACACCTCTGTCTCACGTGGCACTCACAGAGCAACACCTTTCAACACTGAGAAAAAACACCATTTTCCCCATTTTACATTCATCTATTAGGGAATTGACTTGCCTAAACCCATAAAGCAGGCAAGCAGCGCGCTCACGTGATAATTACTATTATTAGCAACAATTAACAAGATTGACAGGCCTTTTACCTTAGAAGAATTTCATTCAGAGATCTTACATTATCTCATAAACAAGAAACAGCAAATTTTCACACAAATAACCCTCCTGCACTACACTGGCTTCTACATAGAATCATAGAACAGTTAGGGTTGGAAAGGACCTTAAGACATACTGCATTTTAGAAATAAAGGCAAAAGTGCACATTCCACTTGCCCTCTAGAAGAGTTTGCTAAATGACAGCACTGAACACAGTCAAACACCGAACTCTGCAAATGTCTGGGCATCATGTGAAAACTGCAGTCAAGCAGAAAGTGCTCGCAGTTGCACCCAGCGAGATACAAGTCCTGAGGAGAAGCAGCAGTGTTGGTGCCTCCCAGCCCCAGGGCAGATGAGTAGATGGAGCATCCTGACGTTAGGATACCTGTCCTGAGTTCAATGTACTGCACAAGGCAGTTTTGCCTCCCAAGTCATGCCATAGAATCCCAGACTGGTTTGAGTTGGAAGGGACCAGTTCCAACCCCCTGCCATCAACAGGGACAACTTCCACTGCAGCAGGTTTCTCCAAGCCCCATTCAGCCTGGTCTTGAACACTGCCAGGGATGGGACAACCACAGCTTCTCTGGGCAACCTGTGCCAGGGCCTCAGCACCCTCACAGGGGAGAACTTCTGCCTAGGATCTGATGTAAATTACCCTCTGTCAGTTTAAAGCCATTCCCCCTTGTCCTGTCACTACATGCCTTTGTAAAAAGTTCCTATCCAGATTTCTTGTAGGCCCCCTTCAGGTATTCGAAGACTGGAGCCTTGTCTTTTCCAGGCTGAACAAGCCTAGTTCTCTCAGGCTGTCTCCATAGTAGAGATGCTCCAGCCCTTGGAGCATCTTCATGGCCCTCCTGCAGCAACACTGGGGCCTGCACAGCACCAGCCTCTTCTCTGTAGCCATAACATATTATTCTCAATCAGGCAGAGATTACAAGTTTAAAACCTCTAATGCTGCTTTAGCCAGCTGAGTCAAGCGCCTGGCCTGCTAGACAAGTAATACTATCCTGCCCACTGGTCCACAGAACCTGCTGCCTGGCCTTCCTGTGAATGGCTTCATGTAGCCAAGCCCGGATTCCTGTTTGCTTTCGTAATATTGAAATAAAATGTAAAGAGTTTCTGACAAAACTTGATGCAACTTGCAGATAGCTCATTATAATAATAATGAGCAGTTACAAAGAGCAGCCTAGCACAGAGTTCAACAAGTACGGGGTTTCACACGCACACACTGTGCTTCTCTCCTCCTCCCGCTGGATACCCACCTTGGCACGTCTGCCCTGTCAGACCAGTTCCCAACAGCAGTGGGAGGCTCCAGTTCACACCAATCAGGGGAGCAGCTGGTCCGCCAGGAACGCAGAGGGGACCACTGATGGAGTAGAACCACCCAGCCTGCAGCCCACCTGCAGGCACACAACACCAGCTTTGATAGGGAAGCTCCTTTTTCCCCCCAAAGTGTTCTTTAACCTTGTTTTATTGTAGAAAACAAAGCTTATGCACTCATGGTGACAGCAAATGCTTGCTGCAAGTAACTCTTCCTGACTGATATCACACCTTTGAGGAGTTCTTAGTGCCAGGGTAAAGGGATTCCCCCATCTCAGGTTGGAAACAGAGACTTCACAAATGCTCCAGCAAAGAGAACAAAGATTCCTGTAGGTAACCTAGCAGTTAATAAAATGCAAGCTAGAAATGACTGTCACAAGGAACAATCACAACTGGTGTTTGCAACCAACACGCGAACATCCATGAAAATGCAAGCTTTTGAACTTCAAAAATATTTATAAAATCAAAATCAGTTCTAGACTTTTAATATAAATTCTCACATTTAACCAGTTTATGAGTCTCTGGTATTTAAATGTGCCTAGCAATTGCTTGCTGCACAGTTTCATCTTTTATGCATTGCAAACTAAATGGAAGGAACAGGACAGCTGCTGCTTTAGCAAAGGACTCAACTCAAAGATTCAGCTTGCAAAGGGAAAAACGACCCACAGTTGACACTGGCTGTCCACAGCTATTCTTTCCAGTCTCCACAACACTTCACTGGGTGGTGAAAACACACCAGTCAGGCAGGCAAGATGGGGTAAAACTCTTTCCAACACTGTTCCAAAAGCTGCTCCAGGCCCTCATGGAACAAAACATGAAGCAGACCAGGTTTTACAGCCTTGAGGAGGTGCTTGAAAAAGCACTGAACATGTCCTGCCCTTTCCCACTTGCTTCTAAAGCATCTCCAAAGCCCTCCCTGCCGCTGCTGGCAGCGGGGTATTTGCCTATAGGGAAGTGATATTAAGTCACAGCTTTCAGTGGTAGATCTCCAGTCTCACATGGGATGATGCAACCTCATCAGGGGCTAACACCCCCCTCGCCTTTGTAAGACAAGAGATAGCAGTGTCTCACTGTCACAGCATGGTTATTAGATCTAATTACTGTTTGCAGCGTGCTTTGAAGTTGAAAAGTGCCAAGCATTATTATAATATTTTAAGTACTTTGATGATTAAAAACATACAACCGTTGGGTAATAATCATGATTTACTAGTACTGTAATGTAAGCAAGTTCATGTGAGAAGCTTGCATTGTTTCAGTGCCTGACGCTACTTGAAACCAAACAGCTCCCTTCTGACATAATGGGAATTCTGCAGCCCTGGCTCCTCCTCCCAGATAAAACCAACGTCCCTCCTCACCATCATGATCTCTTTCATGATAGATGTGCCTCTTGTCAGAACTTCATGCGGGAAAGTTTCAGCGTTAGAAGGGACAAAGTGAGAGATGATTAATAATATCCTTGTTATTTCTAACATTACAGCTCTGTGGGCCAAGAGGATTGTATTTCAGTTAGAAAATGTAATTAAAACCTCCCCATATGGAGTGCAATCAAAGAGTTCAGCTGTATGTAGCTCTGCTAAAGATAAGAAATTCGTTAAGACAGAGCTAATTAAAGGCTTAATATCTCCCAAGCTATTGCCATGGAGTATTATTCAAGTACCTGCTATTCCTGGTGGCTGGGAGCATGCCTGGGTAGGTCTGACCACACACAAGCACAGACCTCAGCTCTGCTGCCACTTCTGACATGGGGTATGGCTGCTCTGCACAAGCAGCATGTGGGGTGCAGGGTGTGGCAGGACCGAACAGGATGGCTGCAGCTGCCCTTGCAGCATCAGGGCTTGCTCGAGCCCCTAGCACTGCTCCTGTGGGAAAGGGGCTCCACACTTGTCTCACAGCAGCAACAATGCACAACATCCTTCTTTAACAGCTCTTTCTGGAGGAAAAAAAGCACATCACATTGCTTCTCTCATTGCTGAGATGGGGCTTGGAGCAACCTGGTCTAGTGGAAAGTGTCCCCGCCCCTGGTAGGGGATTGGAGCTGGATGAGCTTTATGGTCTCTTCCAACCCAAACTGCATTGTGATTCTCACTGGGATTTCTTCCCTGTCCTTCTTATTTTACTTATTGTCAGTTCTAAAGATGAAACAGACACTTGATGAGAATCTCTGCATTCTTGAGGCTCTGGTCCATGACTTGCACTGCTTCCTGAGCATGGCAATCCTGACTCTTCATGCCTGACTGACCAAAGAACTGTGCGTAATTGTTTTAGCTAGCAATGTTAAATAGGGACCTAATTGCTTGTTAACTGCTTCAGACACCATTTCTGCAGTGACTGATGTGACATGAGCATCATTACTGGTTGCCTGTTAGCACCTTAAGTGACAGTCTCTCAAAGCGTCCACACTAAAGCAACATGTAAACATATATATACACAGGATTAATATGCAACCACAGTTGCTCAGATATTTCCCAGCTTCTATAATAGGGAATGAAAATTGCCATGTATTGCCCCAAAGCCCTGCAGAAGTGAAACCAGACACAAGGTGTCTTGAGCTGAGCAGACAAATCTGCCTGTCCACTTCCCATCTGGGGTCACAGCCTCCATCACTGTTCAATGCAAATGTAAACTTCACCACACCAAACCTGGCGATTTTGCTTTGCAAAAGCCCCTGACATAGGCTGCTCTGATTCAGAGCCTGTATGTGGTGAACATTCACAGGCTGCCCATGCTCCCAAATGCAGACAGCACCCAAATGCACTTTTACACCCCCCATGGCATTCATGGGCTGTGGTGGGGCCTCTGTGCTTCTTACGTATACATCCTAATGATTGAGAAACTGAGACCAAAATTACTCAAGAGCAGAAGGATACAGGGAACCCTCCAGAATCCAATCTGCTCTCACAAACCCCGAGGCTGGATGATTACTATTTCTAAAAAGTGGACACTAAACATTTAAGTCACAGGATGATTCCAGGAGCTGGAACTTCAAGAGAAATAGTAAATTTACACACACGGGATAAATCATTGAAAACATTAAATAATAACAACCCCCCTCTGCTACCTCCTAAACTGAGACAGGATTTCACCCAGGATTTCACTATTCTCTTTCACTTGGTAGAGGAGGCTTACTGCCCAGGATTCAAGACGTGACAGAAGAAAACAAAAGCTTCCAATACTTTATTGCTATTTCTCTTTTAACTCACATGTGAGTTTGGGCCTGCCATTCTCCATCCTTGCCCTCTGGCTTACGCACAGAGATTTGGTCTATATGCACATTTATGTCCATATGCACAGAGATTTTCTTTACATGGGATTCCTGCCACTCCACCTGCTTGAGAATGAGGAGCACCGAGGCTACTTTAGCCCTGGAATAACTGCTGATTACATTTTCCTCTTCCATCTTCTGCAAAGGACTCACACAAAGCCATCAAGCAACATGAGCATCAACTCTTCATGATGGGATTCTATGTTCCAGCTGCAGCCTCTGCTGTGGGTGCCAGGGCAGGGAAAGGTCTGTGCAGCAGGAAGGGAATGCGGGAAGCAGAGGGCCACAGGAAAGACTGCAGGAGGACCACGGAGAGGACTGCTCCAGCAGACTTGGAGAATCTTCCATCCCCCACCAGCACTGTCCCCTCCTCACAATGCTCAGCGCTCAGGCTTTGTGAAAGGAGGGGTGAATTTCTGGGGCTTTCAAGGTTTTTAAGATACAAAAAAAAAAAAAAAAAAATACAAAAAAAAAAAAAAATACAAAAAAAAAAAAAAATACAAAAAAAAAAAAAAATACAAAAAAAAAAAAAAATACAAAAAAAAAAAAAAATACAAAAAAAAAAAGACAAAAATCAATGCCAGATTCCTTTGAATAGAAGATACTGCCTGTTGGCAGAAGCCACTTTTCACAGACTCCAGCCATTTGAAATCTGAAACACTAAAAAGCTACTGTGGATGTGCTGTATTCTTCTTTTCAAAGCAATCTGGCACACAGTTTTGCTCCCCTGTTTCAGGACCCAATCCTGCATTCTTTTCACGCTCAGACTCCCATTGACTTTAAGGAATGCAGGATTGGATCCTAAATGTGCGCTTTACTTGCACAATAGCTCCTCATGGTTACGATCTATTGAGAAAAGCACACTTTAAAAACCATTTGGAATTGCAGGCTCATCCACCAGGCCAGAATGCCTGTAAAGATCCTCCATTATTTCAAGAAAAACGCTCAGTGTGTGAATTACACACACACACTCTCACACATTTTCCTGGTTTCAAGCTGCAGGCACAGCTTAGCTTGAGATGCATCAAAATATTTTGAGCACTGGCCTGATAGCTCATACAGAAACCACGTGTAATTTTTGGTTTGGAAAAAAAGAACAACTCCGGGGGAAAAAAGAGCCACCAAAGCAAACATATAAGCAGCTGAACTTATAGCACAGTTTTTCACAGAACTTTTGTAAAAGCCTCCAAAAGACCCGCACTGCCCAAGACAAAACAGAGCCTTGCCCTGCTATTTTTTGAGGATGCTGTATATTGAGTTACGAGGCTATTACGATGCAAATCTCAGATGTACAAGCTTTTTACTTGGCCATAAACACAAAACAGTATACATTGTCCTTTCAGAAGAAAAGGTTTGCTGCTAAAATAGCAGAAGCCCTACGTAAATAACCAACATTCTTTCTGCCTGAGGTCACCGACTTGGCCTATTCAATTCCGGGCTAGTCTGGGATTTGACAATCTAAGCAGGGGAGAGGCCCTTTCCTTTTTTTTTTTTTTCCCAAAAGAATGCTGGGATTTTATTTGAAATTTAAACTCTTGCAAACAAAAGGTGACATCGTATGCTAGAGGCCTCTGAAGGTGGACTACAGCATGTATATTGTTTTCTGCCCTTCTTTCAGGGAAGAGTATTCAGAGTCTGTGAATAAATTCTAATCAAATATTATCATCAGGTAGGCAGACATGGCAAGATACGAGCGAGCACTTTTAAGAGATTGGGAGATTCACTTTTTAAAAGTATTGATGCAGGAAAAGCATAAAAATGGTTTAAAATTATAATTTATTATTTAAAATAAATTATTTTTTAAATCTGATTTGAAAATTCCCCCATAGTTTAAGCTCCTATAATAATTCATATTTGTACACTGAAAAGGAGCTTTTCAGTGCAAATTAACTGTGGCTACAAAGTCAGTATTCATTATCACTCTCCATCTCAAGTTGATACGTCCTGGAGAGGCAGATGGCAGTTAACTGTTTTTCCTCCCGATTACCTCTGCCCAGCTCTTACTTGGGCTCTCACAAAAGTGGGCTCTTGTATAACACAATTATCATTTCCATTTCTGGGCTGCTATCCAGGTTCTGCACTGCTCTGTGCGCCGTGCCACCTCTCCGGCACGGCAGCAGCGTGCCAGCTCCTGCTGCATAGACGTGCTAGCACCACTCCCCTCCCACCCCAGCAGACTGTGCGAAGCTGAACTTGCAGCTGGTGTGAATCGTGACAGCATCACCAAATTCATCACCATTTATACAAGCTGCAGACCTGCCCCAAGGAACTATCTTTGTGAGAAAAAGTCTCTCTTTGCTATGCACTCACTAACAGCAGTAAAATCCAGATGAAAACAAGGCAGTTCATCATCTTGACATGTTTGTAGCCCAGGGTAAACTCCAGCATCTCCTCTGCAGTTTACCTTAACCTGCCATGATGTCAAGTGAAAAACTTCATTACCTTCCCTAGCATTTTGCCTTGTATCAGCTACCACACTGAAGGAAGCACCCATACATCCAGAAAGCACATCTCTGCTGCCAAAAACCCTCGCACTGAGGTGGGTAGTGTGTCTTGCTCTGATCACTCTGCAGCATTCACTACCCCCAAAGCCAGCAAGCCAAATACTGTGTGGAGAGGAAGTGGAGGGTACGTTTCTGCCTCAACCCAGCTGTGTTACTTACACTGTCAGTCTCCAGCAGGATTATGTAGATAGCTAGCTAGTATCTTTTGTTACCTTGCTGGAAAACCACACCTTTCTTGGCAGGGTATCCATAATCTCTGGGCCATGTTTACTCTAGTGTGGAATTCTCTCTTCCCTCCCCTCTCTTCCTACTCTTCAGTCAGGCTATTTAACCAAAAGGTTACTTAATGCTGCAGGGATGAGAAGATCTCTGACCTCTAGTACTCAGGCAAAGCGTTCCTGTGCAGACCGTATTATAAACTTAGCAGATATTTTCAAGCTTCCATATAATTTGCAAAGGTTAAAATTGGCAGATGTTTCCTTCTCTCCCACTTATGTATTTATTCTATCCTATACCACCCATCGATTTCAGGACTAAGGCATAAATTATTTCCATGGAGCTCCAAAAGGACTCATGTTGAAAAGGAGTTTGTGAAAACATAAGCCAAGCATGTATTTAAAAACAGAAATACAAATGCCTGCCTTGATCTAATAGATATTTTAGACCTACAGATTAACATACATCTTAAAATACATTTTCTTAGTAAGCTAGCAAGCAGGCACACTAATAGGGAAATGTAAACTAAAACTAAATGTACTTTAATTAAGTTGGTTTTTATTTTTCCTGGGGTTGGGTTTACAAAGACAAGAAAAAAAAAAGAAGTGAAGAACAAGGGCAAAGCAACACAGACCACTGAGTAAGAACCACGAGAGGCCTCTCCAGCACGGAGCAAGCTATGAGGGGAACTGGCAGAGCTCTCCCTCCAAGGTGCCTTCCACTGTGGGAAACTTCCATCACTCCATCACAGACCCTGCTTGTTATCAGCAAAAAATGCCACTTTTCCAGCTGTTCCCTGTAAGCCAGGACTTGAAAGAGTACTTGTCTTATCACACTATCCCAGGGTCTCAGTGCCAACCCATTCTATGGCGAAATAAATCCGTGAATCACCAAACTGCAGCCTACTCCAGCCTAAGTCCTGGCTCTTGCAGGACGCAACCTTCCCAAGCAGCCCTGCTGGCAGCTACCCATGCAACGTGGTACGTGGTTTTCATTTGATCTCCAACAAGAGCCACCATGATGGCAGCAACAAGGATCCATCTAGCACAGTATCCAGCTCTGGCCAAAAGTGGAAGCTGAATGGGAAAGAGCATCAGAAACAGGGCTTGCACAGGCTGATGTGTTCCCAAGAATAACCTCCCAGCTTCCAGCAGCTAACACTTAAGGCCTTCCTGCACTGCAGGTTGCATCATAACTATTATGTTTAATAGCCTCACTGGACCAATCCTTCTTTAATTTGTCTAATTCGTCTATGAGATCATTTATACTTTTGGCTTCCACGCTGTCCGTATGGCAGTGAATTCCACAACTGCATTATGCTTTGTATGAAGCATTCCCTTTTGTTTGTTTAAAACCTCCGCTGATCTCAAGCTTCTGTTGCATCCTAAAGAACAAAGCCTCTACAGCCATCACAAACAGACTAGAGAAGAGCTTTGGAAGTCAAAGCCTGAAACTTAACTTCTTCAATGGCACAACTGGTACTTTTATCTAGCACCTCTTTTAAGATTCTGCTCAGGTATTCTTTGTACAACACAGTGGTGGACACATATAAATGGAAACAGTAGTCCTTGCTCAAAAAATTCACACTCTGTGTGTGAGGTCCTTGCAGGAAACTTGACCAAGCCACTGAGTTCTATACTGCAATGAGCAGCTTTCACAAGACCTGAACTGCTGTAAGACACAACTGAAAACAGTTTCTCTGGGAATACATCTGAAAGATGGTCCCTATGCCATCTGGACTGCTACCTGGACATTTGGAACAGGGCAAGAACCCACCAGAAATTTCACCTGACAAACTTAACTAGTGAAAGTTAGGTAGGTAAACTTGTTGAGATAAGCACACAGCAGACCCCTCATCATTGCTACTAGGTTCTTTCTTGGAAGACATCATTCTCTTCTTCGCTCAAGTTCAGCGTCAACTAAAAATCACAGCTTAGCCTGGCTCTGAAGCAGATAATCAGAAATCTGATCAAGACCTGAAGCAACAAGTCAGATTACTGAATGTCATCTCTGCAAAAAGTGAGCTGCAGCATCACCTTCACTCCTAATACTTTGCACATAAGAGTATGTTGAACAAAAGGAGTGGACACAGCCCAATCCTGTGGCAACATGCAAGACAGCCTCAAGGGAGATGAGCAATTTCCCTAAACTACCTTCTGTGTTGTCTCAAAAAAACAAGAACGGATTTGCACAGGAACAGTTTACTTTCTTCCTCCCCATAGCATTGCATGCGTCAGCACCTCAGTGTGAGCAGCATCAAAGGGTGCTGCTGCTGAGCCTCAACATACCAGCAATGCTGGATTTGAATCACGTCCAGAGAGTGCTCAGCAGCCAACACTAGTGGCACCCATGTGTTTCTGAAATCAACTGCAGAGTGCCCAGTTCTCATTCCCTTGAGATAAATCTTCACAATATAATGAAATTGTTGAGATCCACAATGCCTAGAGATAGTATCTGGAGCAGAACCTTTTTTGTTTGCTTGTTTGGTAATGGAAGAATGTACTGGGGAATGATCCCCAGGACCAGGCAGGTTAGTACACAGTAGGAAAAAATCTGAATATTCTCAGAATAGCAAAGTATTAAAGCAATCTGCAAGTTTTCAAGCACTTTTTTGGGTTTAGATTATTTAGCAGTACTGCACAGAGACAACTCTTCTCTTGCACACACTGGTGAACAGTTATACTGGTGTGAGTAACATTACTACCGGTTTATTCTGTATAACTTTAAGCCAAACCTTACTAGAACCTTATCTATGTATTTTACACCATATTCCAGTATACTCTGCTGTAAATAAAATAAACCTGAAAATTACAGTTGTACCATATTAATGAAATGAACTGGGGCTTGCTCAGCCAATTCCAAATGTAATCAGAAATCAGTCCTCTAAAATGCCCTGTCCTTGATGTTTTGTGGTGGACTGACCACAGCTTCCTGCAGCAGGTCACATTAGAACTAAAACCACAAACAGCTTGGAGACACAAAACCGAATAGGTAGAACTCCTGATAGTACACTAGCTTCTTTTGGCACTCAGGTACAGTAAGGATATTGTTCCTTTAATGCTTAGCTTTCCTTTTAAGAAGTATGTGAGATTTCAGCCAATTCTCCCCAACGATTAGTTCAGGATGAATGTACTTAACTCAGGATTCAGCTGGAAAGAGCCCAAGTAGATGCAATCAATTTTCCACTAAATCCACTTCCTTCCTCTCTTCCCTACCCAGCATGAGACATCAGCTCACTACAGCCAGCAATGACTAAGACAACCAAAGCCCCTGCCTTCAGCCATGCTCATATTAAACATGGTTATCCCTTCTTTTGACTTGCCCTGGTTTTCTGGTTTTGCATGTCCTGTTCACCAGCCCCCTATATGGGCTATGTGGGAAAGCAGTTACACAGCAAATATGAAAAAGCAGCTATAGCAAACCACAAACACCAAGTGCACTGCCTGCTATCAATCCCAAAGTGCAGAGAATCAGCTGCACAGCTTCACTAATAAAAGACAACTTTACCCTGGAATCAACTGGAATCTCTCCAAGGTTCCCATGTGCAGGTACTGTATGTTTGCATCTGCCAGTGCTGTGCCATCTCTGCTTGCAACACCAAATTCTCTTCACCATCATCATCTAGACGCCACAGTACTTCTGAGGTATTTCTAGCTGCTGGTCACTTTACCTGAACCAACTTTATGCAGTGTGGCCTGAAAAAGAACAGTTGTAACAACAGGGATGATTTGCTACTAGAATCTAACTAGGCCAATAAGAAAAAATAACATATATTAAAAAACAAAGCTTAGAAAACATGATCTCTGGCTCTCACCTACTTGCCTTCTTACAAGTTTAAGTAGATGATTTCCACCCTCATTTCCCCAAGCATATACATTCTTCTTTGCCAAATAACTTGTGGAAACAGTAAAACAAGTCCTGGTGGCTGTATATTCCTCAGAGTTTCTTCCTCTAGGACAGCAAGCGGTCTCCAGACTTTTTCAGTCTTGCTCCGCTACCAGTAAAAAATGTTTGAGCATGTACTCCCAGTACAGGTATATTTATTTGCTTATAAATTATAAACGCCTCCACTTTGGAGACTGCTGCTCTAGGGACCACTGGACCATTAATACTAACTTACAAATTGTTTCCATAGGTCTGCATTTACACTGCTGTGGTTCCTAAGGTCGGTAATCCACTGACTCACTCAAGTAAGTTATTTGCACTATTTCCAGGAAAAATTTCACAGGGAATGCAGTTGGAAGAGGAACAGTGTAGAGTACCCAGGTAGCCTGCTGAGTTAAGTGACTGAGGTTCTATGACTATATACAATTTAATGTCAGGAAATACCACACTTGTGTTTTAAAACATGCTGATAAGACAACCATTGAGACACAGCAGTAAGTAATAAAAAATGATTGCTAAATCCATTCCTGCTTTTAAATACTCACTAAATCAGATGCCTTTCACTCTGCAGAGGTACAATTAAAAGCGCTGTCATATATCAGCGGCTGTACTCCGCATGTGCGCTGGCACTATGGGTCATCCACGCTAGTTGGTCAATAGTGGTCTCAGAAGCCAGCAGCCACTACTGATTTTATTTCTTGTTACAAGACATACTTTAAAGGTTCCTTACTCACTTCCTTGCTTATTTCTTGCCTATCTCGTTATTCACTTTTTTTGCTACTATTTCAAATACGCTGCAAGCTCAGAGGAGTGCAGCAAACAGAGTCAAGACCTGATGGTTCTAGGCAAGAAAAATCAGCTCAAGGCCTAGGGGAGAAAGAAGCAAGCCTAAGGATATATCCACAGCAGGGAGCACTGCTGGAAGAAGACTCCCCACCAGTGGAAAGCAAGGCAGCTGCGCAGAAGGATCAGGCAGGTGATGGCAGCACTAAGGACTGACCAGCTGAGTCATGGGGGGAGATGCAGTAAGGCCAGATAAGGAAGTGAGGACGAAGTTACATGGGACTCTGAAGAGGAAAGGGAAGGAATGTGGGGGGGGATGGGTTTGCATGTATTAATGCAAAAGGAGCGACACAGCACACAAAGCAGTGAGGGAACCCCTCACTGAGCCCCCAGTGCCTCTGTGCCACCCCTTGATGAATTGGCCAGAGGAAAGAAAGGGTATCCCCACAACTGGAAACCTTGCAAATGCACCCCTAACACCACAATGCAACAAGCACCCACAGGGGACTTTGCGAATGACTTTGCAAGGCCCCAGTAACCTCACAAACAACTGAGTTTACCATGGGCTTGAACCCCATCTCGGAGGCCAGGCCCGTCAGTAACCTCCCCTGAACCTTCCTGTTCCAAAGCACTCTTCCCAGGCTGCTTGACACAATGGGAGCGCTTGCAAAACCACTCACCAGAAAGATGCTTCAAGAGCGTTAAGCCACACTTAGGCGCCTCCACCAGGCTTCCACACCTCTCTAGTCACGTCTGATGCACAAACTGAAACTTAAGTGCAAACATACTGACCTACACCTTCATGTGCCACTTGGCTCTGTCCAACGGAGATAGAGACTGAAATGCTCTGCATCATTTCAGGTTGCAGGGTGGTTGTTTCATCACCCAGGAACAGCAAAGTTGTGGGTGAAATGCTGAAGTACTTGAGCCCCCACTACCTCAAACAATGGTAGTAGGTTATTCTGGCCCAGAACCACAGGTTCCTGTTTCCTTAAGTACTAAAAGTCCCCAAGAAGAGGAGAGAGAGGACCTAGTGACCAGCAAATGCTCAAACCTGTTCCATGAGGAAACCCTCCTGACTTCTTCCATGCCCTAAGCCTGTTTGAGGTAGGCAAGGAACCCAAGACTACACCCAAGGTTATTACACTCCCACTTTATCCACCACTTACAGAAAGTAATTCTCATTAATTTATTTCAGCATTGCGGCAGGAGAGTAGGTGAGCTCTCACGAGAGGGTGGATCATCAAGAGGAAGGCGACTGCTTAAGAGACAGCACAGAGCATCTGCCTATCAGGTACCAGCCCCGGTCAGACTGCTTCCAATCTCTGCAGCCCAGCGTGGGTTTCCAGGCATGCACTGACACTACAGCATATCGCTTTACCCCTGCTGGCTGCCAATGCGCTGCCTGTGCTCAATCAGATACTGGTCCTGAGAACTGCCAAATGGAGTCAATAATCCTATAAATGGAGGGAGTACTGAATACAGACTGGACGATGGCCACCAGGAGGCCATGGCGGAGTTTTGCTTCAGGTTTGTTTTCGGAAAGTATTTACTGTACCTAATTCAAGACTGTGGGATTGAGTTTGCAAGCATGAAGATTTCCTATTTTTGTCAGTTCAGTGCAGGGCACCCATAAACAGGTTTCATGCTGGTAAAATACTAGGAGTTGCTCAAGAAAACCATAAAATATTTCCTTACTATTTCTGGCAAGGTGTTCATAATCAAAGCTATATTACAAAACTACCTTTAATACAAGTACAGGGAGCAGGCTCACCTATGACAAACTACACCATTCATGTCAGTGTGATGGGAGCAGGCTCCGGCTGCCCAGCTAAAAGCTCATGCTACTCTCCACCTAGTCAAGAATACTTTGACACTACCTGAAATGTGATTTGGCCATGGGTGATGATAAATATAAAAAGTCCCGGTAGAAGTACTGGTCAAAGGCAGGATTTTCAGGAAATGAGATATTTATTGGAAGGGGAAAAAATGCATTCTGGCCAAGTCAAATTTACTGAGTTTCTTCCTGTGCTGTGTTTTGAGGGAGAGAGGCAGAGAAGAGTGGCTGGGAACAAAAGCTCTCCCTTACCTACGTTAAAACCAAGCTAAAAGTTTCTGAGAAGTCCAAGGACAGGAAAACATCCGCTTCTGGTAAATAACTTTTTAAAGTGACATATAGAAATCCATTTACCAGAACCAAGCTGGTCACTCTGTAACAGTAAGTTTATAAGCAAGCAAAACATTCCACTCATGTCAAATACCAGGGGTCACCAAAGCACTTTCCTTGGTGCTCAAGGACAGCCCACTGCAGCTATAATCAGCCAATCCTCCTGAGTCCCGTCATTTAAACAAGAAAAGATTTATGGTTGTTTATGTAGGCTCCATGCCAAGCCTGTTTCTCTGATAAGCTTCTCTGGTGCATTTGTCTCTCACATCCGATTTAGAGTCCTCCAAATACTGGAGACAGCATTCCTTGGATACTTAAAATAAATTAAAAACACAACTTTGGGCTTGGACAGAGGAATGGGAACGTTATTCACGTGGCTCAGGCACTGGGGGCTCTGGGAAAGTAGTCTTTCAAAAATCTTGCATTAGCCTATGTATTTAATGATATATAAACCTCAAACCAGTCCTCCATAAACTGTAAATAAGCATTATTTGACCAAGTAACTATTTTCAGTAGCATGCTGCAGCAGCTGTATGGCTTGGTTGCCAGACACTGCAAGTGCTTCCTCCAGCAAATGCATCTATTGTGATCTAACAATAATTATTTAATAATTTAGAAAACTTCCCAATTCTCCAATACTTCAACCTCAGGATTGCCAAAATTTCAAAATGCTAATGAAATCAGCACAGTATCACCCATGTGAGGTAGGTGAGATGAATTATCTCCACATGGATTGGCCCAAGATGAAAAGGAAGCCCATAGAAAGCAGAATAAACCCCTGCCCTTTGCCTTACAGGCTGATTTTGTGAACCACCAACCTATCAACCCTCTCAATCAAGAACTTTTTTCTCTGTTGTTTGCCAGTACTCTATACCAGAGGAAAGCCTGAAAGACAGAACACAAAATTTTGCTGCCACCATTGATTTTATAAATGTGAAAACAAACTGAAAAAAAAAAAATCTTTAATTTTATTTTGTACATGGTAAGATTCTTATGGCAAACACCTTTTCTAGACCTGCAAGAAGTAAAAGCATCCTAAAGGTGAAGAGTGGCAGTGGAAATCTTTGATCTGTAAAATTAATTTTTAAGTAAAACCTAGGCTGCTTTCTGGTGTGGAACATCAATGAGTTTTCAGGCTATACTGACATCTCTCCCTTGAAATAAGCAGTAAACAAGAATTACTAAGCATGAGTTAATAACCTAGCCTAGATGAGAGACATGGATGAGATGCAAGGCAAAAGAATCATTTTGTTAGTGCATTAGAATGAAGGTGTAACAGAAGCAGCAAAAACAATTTTCCACTTCACACCATCAATTCTTCCAGCATGCCAGGAAGACAATGGTGGCCCACAGACCACAGCCTGGGTTGGTACAGAGCAGTAATGGTGAGAGACACACATCCAAAGGAATGGAAAAAGGAAATATGGAGATTCAGGATTCAGTCAAATGATATGAAAGTATCCCAGTGAAACATGTTTAGGTGGGAGGCTAAATGCATGAAAGCAGGGGGTTGGAACTAGATGACCTTAAGGTCCTTTCCAGCCCAACTATATTAAGATTCTATGATAATATGTTTGTGTACATGGACGGGTATGTTTGTGAGAACCAAATTTACAGAGAAAAGCACTGGAAAAGAAATTATTTGTTGGTTGTGGTAGGAAGAAGGGATTTATTAAATGATAAAGGACAAAACTGATTAACTGGCACATGTGGAGACAGAGCTGAGTTGCTGTTGAAGAAGTGATGATGATCTTCATTAAATAAGAAATTATTTCAGAGAGTTATGGCATTCTGGGATCTAGTGTTCAGATGACTAAAGGATCGAGGACATCATTAAAGGACATTTGCCCTTTGCAAAATACATAGGGACAACATATAGCAGAAACTTAGATTACTGAAATCACAGGAAGCCAACTGCGTGTTTCATTCATTTTCTCTTTCACTTTCTTCTTGCCACCTGTTTTCCCCCTTTAGTTTTAGGTAATACTTCAAAATTACAGAACCGGAGAAAAGGAAACAGAAACATCTGTTGATAATGTCAGTGACTTGCCTGTGCTCTGTTCTGGATTATCTGGATTTCTTCTACTTTGAGAGATGAACTCAAGAGCAGCTCAGGGGAATCTTCTCTTTTGGATAAACTGAGATGTGTTCCAAGAAAACATTTTAAACTGGGGCAGAAGAAGGGGAGGCGAGAAAGAGGAGAAAAAAAGAGTAGAATGGAGAGACAAAAAAAAAGGTGCAAGAGATGCAGCTTTCAGGCTAAGACAATCGAGACCTGCAGATAATAGATGCTGACAAGGGAACAGGGCAATTTTAGCAAATCTCATTACACTAAACAATAGGTGGCATTCCAAACACACAAAACTATGCAGGAAAGTGATTAGGTTCTCTGTGGTTTTTACAGAGGAATAAAAAACACAGGAAGAAACCTTGTTAATTAGAGTTTGGTTTTGTTTTTTTTTTTTTTTTTTTTTTTTTTTTTTTTTTTAACCCCTTTCTGTGTTTTG
>NDXB01009303.1:105218-182075 GCA_002631895.1 Agapornis roseicollis
TTTTTTTTTTTTTTTTGTATTTTATGTGTTTTCCAACCCCTGTCAGTGATTGGCTCTGCACTATGAATACTAAAATATTGTGGAAGGAATACATCTATGGTCATCAATCAACACAGAGGAAAGTTTCCATCATTAGTTGCCAGGCAACCCCTTCCAATTAAAATAACCATCAAAAGCCACAGATTTCATGCTGGAATAATTAATAGCAGAATCCAATTACCACTTTTCAAGGAAAAAAGGGGACAAACCACCAGCCAACTATTGATCACATGCTCTCTGACAATCAGAAACAAGGAATGGAAATATTTCCTGTTTCTCTGTCAGCTAGAGACCTATCTACACCACCGTTCCCTGGGTATCAGCCTCCAGATCTACCAAAGCTAAAACCAAGCTAAAGGCAGCCTTCAGAGAAGACTGCCTCAATCAAAAAGAAACTTTAAGCACATGCACCTTCATGTATCTGAGATGCCCGCATGGAATTAAGGCCCAGGACTGGGCCAATCAGATAATCCATCCTTACAAAACAGGTTCTCTCCTCAAGCTGAATTAACTTAAAACTAGTCACAGAACTGAAAACCTTTAATTGTAACATCTAGCAGTATCATCTATAGAAGGAGCACAGTCAATGGACTGGACTATTTATCTTAAGTCAAGCGCACTGATCAGTGTCCCACTGGACCAGAGCTAGCTGGGACAACAGACAGCAATGTAGAGAAACTACTAAATACCTCCTAAAATACAAAATCCAACTAAATACATGCTAAAAAAAACCCAAAAAAACAAAACAAACAAAAAAAGAGAGTTTCCTGTCAATCCCATCTCAAACATTTCTGATTACCCTTTTCCCATCCCATCCTTTTTTGTTTTTTTAAAGCCTGGAATATTATCAGACTAACCACAAATCAAGATAAAGAAAACATTTTTCTACCAATCAGTACCCAAAAGTACTCGGTGTCTTACACAGGCTGCTATCCAAGTTTGGCTTTCAATTACCAAAAGACACGATTACATTCTTTTGCCAAGACTCATTCATGTTTCAGCTTTGCTCAAGGTGAACCTGAACCATCTGAAGCCAGCTGTCATCTCTACCATCCAACTGACTGACTCTTCTAAAGCTAGCACCTCCCTTTCCATGAGCTCTGCATTAATGGGTTCGTCTGGGACTGCAGCTGCAGACATACCTGAAATAGCTTTAGCTATCTGTCTTGCTAGGTGTTAAAAAGGAAAGTGCAGGGCTAAGCACAGGCTGTAACTTATCCTGATGATGAAGAATGGCTCAGGCAAAATTCTGCAGTCCTGCAGCAGCACTGAAAGTTATCTCCATTACACATCTCTACAAACCGCAGCCTTAGCAGAATGTACAGCAAACCCTTCAGTCCTTTTTCCTAACAAAACTCCACTTCTTCTTACGTGCTTGGCTTTTCCTGTGAATCACACCTCAAAGTAACTGCCCATAAGCGGTGCATATCAGGACCTACTGCCAGCTCCAGTTATGGCTTGGAAACCACCAAACACTCAGATGGCCATGAATTCAATTCAAATGCAGGGTGTGAGCTTGGGATGAGTAACAATCACAGTTATGCAAGTTAAGGGCATCTAGCTCTCACGCTCCAGGCCATGGGGGTCAGGGAGGAATGTTTCCACATGCACAGCACTGAATCACCCGTCGGCTTGTCCTCCCCTAAGCACCAGGTATTAGCCAATGGCTCTGGCAGGATTACAGACCAAAAATCCCAAAATTCCAGTCTGCTCCAGTCTGAGAGCATGTGGTTAGAAAATGGCAGGGAAAAGTGTGCAAGGGCATTAGCTACCTAGCACTTCCACTGCACAGCAATGTACCCCTTGCAGCAATACTCATTAGCTCCTTTCCCTTAAGTGTTCTCACTGTGTTTCCCTGGTGCTCAGAATAGCTGAGTAAAGGGGTGGCTCTCAGATGAATAGATAGCAAACCTATACCTGTGTCAGCTAAAATTCAGCCATGAGGTACTGAAGAGTTAAACGCCACTGACATACACACACATATCTGTACCACTGTGATTACCAACTCTAATATTGGTGGACATACAGTGTAGAGCTCGCAGATTTGACACTGAACTTTGTTTTATTCTATGTGAAAATCACATCCACAGAGAATTTAATTTAAGGCTACAAAGCAAGTACTGGCAGTGTGCAGTTTGGATGCAGTGACTCATGCCAAACTTATAAATATGCTGTGGGGACAGAACAAACATGAATTAAAAATGAACCTTTCACTGGGAACTGGGGTATTTTAAAAACTCACCGACTGTGGATAAATATACACTGAAGGGACATAGCTCCCTTAAGATGTTCTATGCCTTACTACCACCAAGAACAAACAAAGGTTCAACCCAGGGCAGCAAATACGCAAAAGACCATTTCCAATGTCACAAGGAACTTCTCCCTACAAGTCTGGACACGAGCAATCTCCTATTAAGAGCCATCTGCATACAGCAGCACTGAGTGCCCTCAGTCAGAAGGGAGCTGTTGTCTCCAAGACTTAATATGAGCGAAAAAGTAGGCTGGGTCCACAACCATGAACCAATTCCCCTTTCACACCAGTTGGAGAGCATGGGCTAGTTCAGAACTGCTCATTATACCTTCAGGGTAACAATACGTACAGAAACTCTTAGCTCTTCAAAGTTCATTCCCTGCCCATTTCCTATACCCTTATGTGTAGGAACAAATAATGAACTGATATTCCTCATTGTAAAGATGTATATTACTGTAGTATCTACAATCACTGCCACTGGATTCAAATTTTCAGCCTGAAGAGAAGCTGTGGATGGCACTAGGGTCTGCAAACTGGAGGCACATGGTAAGTTACCTTCTGTAATGAGTATCAAATAGACCCCATTAATTCCTGCAACTGATCACCTACACTTATAGCATACAAGCAATCTGGCATTACTGCAGTTATTTTTCAGGAAATCTTGTTACGCTCTGAAATACTACCAAGAGGAATTAGATGATGAGCTTTGCAGGCAGATATCAGCTTTTATCTTCCATAAGCAGAATTTGCAACTGAACTCCTGCCAAAAACTAAAATTTTACACTTAACAGAAGGGATAGTGTATGTTGCTGCCTGATTTAATCTCTGTTATTTAAGATTCAGCAAAGCATGATTACACATGAGCAATATAACATATTTAAACACATGTCTATGTGTTTTGCTGAATCAAGAGGTTCCACTGGTGTTAGGGCTGAGAGAGAATTTTAATCCACATTTAAAAACCATCCTAACAAGCTTCATTTCATCTGCTTTCTGTAAGAGATTGTGTATAAAGATTTGCATTGAACTACTTGATCCTAGGAAACCAGACTCCTTTGGCTTTTGCATTACCTGAAGAGAATTATCAGGCCTCTGAAAAAAAAAAAAGCTATCTGAAGAGCATGGCTTTTTGCAGAAGGCAACAGGGGTTTGCACAGAGATGTAATAAAAAATTAACTGACAGAGCAAAGTTCTAAAATGGTGTTATGGGTGCAAGGCTCAACTATCCAAAGCCCATTGAACACATTGCAGAGCCAGAAATGCAGCACATAAAATATGCCTGCTAGGTCATTTACTTTTCCTTTCCACTCTGACCTCAGCTCACTGGCAAGATTTCCTTTTTCTTTAAGTACATCCTGTACAACTCTGAATTAGTGTATTACTGAGTTTTATCCCAAAGTTCTCACAACTTAGGAAGACAATTAAGAGATTTACTATCTGAGCATTTACAAAAATGTCTAAAGGGGACAGAAGTCTCCTGATTATTTACTGTATCCCTGGTGCATTTCCTCATCTTTCTTCATCTGTGTTTCAAGAGCTAACCACCATCACTGCAAAAGACCCCTGAGAATCCATCCTTTGCATCCTCACACTTCTATGCTAGCAAGGGTGGAGTCTTCACAGAAGTGCCTGCATCTGTGAGTGTATTTTAGGTTAACTCTTAACTACAAGCAACACAAACTCTCCAGCAATGGTGGGAGTTGAAAAGGACAGCACTGAGACAAGTGCTACATGCTCCCAGAAGATGTGGGATGGCACGTTCTGCCACACACTGCCTTTTTCAATCAGGGCATCCTGACAGATGGCACTTGGCACTGAAACCAAAGTTAAAGAAGTGCCTAAGAAGGGACTCTGCCTTGGGCAAAACTTCCTACTGAAGGTCCCTTCCCACTTCTCTACATAACTGCACTTGTCTTTGCTGAGTTGAAAATTCTCACTTCTGAGTGCCGAAATGAGGCCCTTGCAAGCTCCATCACTCATTATCACATTTCAGCCTGAGTGGTCTCCAAACCACAACTTTTCCCAAGGACCTGAAATATTTTTTTTTTAATTTTGCTGGTTAAATATTTGGCCCTTACCTAAATCAAACATCTTCAGGTACAGAATTTTTCCTCTTCAGCTGCTGCCTTTTACTTTCTAGATCTGTTATATTGAAAGTAAGACTGGTAACTGCTGAAGGAACGTTTGGATCCCTTTTGTTATTTGGGAAATAAAGAAAGTCAAGCTTGCACTCTTACTCTGTCTCAGATTTCTAAGTTGTATTTGGCTTAGCGTGGCAAGGTGTTGTAAGAGTGGCTTTGGTGGGGACCTGGTGTCTAGCTGGGGTCAACCCACCACATAGATAAGAACTACTCTATAGCTACCTGTTTAGGCACAGAGTACTAACATCCTTCTCTACAATCCTGCCAAAGGCTCAAAGCGCATTAGTGTGTGTGCTGTGACCTCTTGCCTAACAAAGGTCACTAATGATCACCCAGTTACCTATGTCTTGAATCTAAAAGCTTAGCTCAACTTAAAACACTTTCCAGAGGGATATTTGGTCTTGATTTGAAAATAATGAGGAACAGAGAATCTATCTACCACTTCTTTTGCTTTTTCATTCTAGCAGCTAATCCTCCTCAAAAACTGTCTTTCATTTCCTATTTGACTTGTGTAATTTCAGCCTTCAGAAAAGATCTCTCATGTTTGCGACTAATACACGAGACCACTTTCTAATGCTGTTTAATGGTAAAAGTATTGACGAGCTCCAGCCACATGTCCCTCCCATAATTTGCCCATACACAGGGCTCCCACAATTGGCTTGTCTCCTCCCTTTTAATACTCTATGTAACTCTTCCACATTAGCAGCACAGCCCCCATTTCAGTGCCTAACATAAAAGAAAGTCCCCACACATTCCCCTTTCAATGGCATCGTACCAGAGGTTGTAGGCAGAACGAAATCCAAGCCCTTACTTGTGAAACATTCTGGTGGATGACAGCTGGGCCCTCCAGCCCACAAGCAGTACAGCGAGAAGCTTGGAAGACCAACCTGGAACACCATTTCCTCTTGTGTGTGTGACTCATGGGAAGTGCTGTGAATCATGAAATTCCACTGGCATCGTGAGGTGGGCAAAACTATGCTCCCAACAGACATGTCTCAAGTTGCCCTGTGGTAGCTGTACACTGGCCACACACACCTTGCTAGAACAGTCAGAAGAGCTTGTTGCCCTTTTGAACAACAAATTTGGGTTTGTGTTTTGTTGTTAGAACACATTCTTTGGCCCTTACACATTCTTCTGAGGAACAGAGTGACCTGTGTACAGATCTCTGTGGTAGCAAGCTTGTATCCTGATTACTTAAATAAAACACATCTGCCCCAGAGAAGAAGCTGGAATTCACCCATACAATTAGGTTAGGTTAATGTTGGCAATGAGTGGATAGATATTATCTGATACCGTATTTTGTAATCCTCTGCTAAACAGGATGCTGTTCATTCTGGGAGCCAACAAAATAGCTGCTCGTTCACTGTCAGACTTGAGCAAAGTCAAGAGCGATCCCTGAAGGGTTCAGATGAGTTTACTCTAGAACTTGCTAATGCTCCAGAGTCATTTATAAAGGTCACTACATTCTATGTTCAGGTTACAGGTTTCTATAAACTAATATTTATCTGTACAAATCTCAGGAGAAAAGACAACATTTCTCCTTTCACAAGTCAACTTTACAATGGTCTTTTCATTATCAACTTATTTGGTTCTGTGCCAATAATCTTTTACTCTTCTTCTAATCCTTAATTAATCCTTTTTATAAACCATGTACACTTGGCATATTCTACTCAGAGTAAATCTTTTTCTGTGTATATGCGCTGCAACAAGATCTTCAACATCCAGGCAAATACTTTCAGAAATCAGGTACCTAAATAAATGTGTGGACGTATCAAGAAAAATTACCTGACTCATGAAAACTGAGCTTGTATGAATTTGTGAGCTCTCAGCAGCTACAGACAATGCACTGAGGAAGTTTCCAACTTAAATTCACAATGCTTGACTAAGGCAAACACTTCAGAAAGTGCTGCTCTGCATTTTCCAAGTCCTGTTTTCCCTGACGAAACCATGACTTTCCCAAATCACGTACAGAATAGACCACTTTCAGATGCATTCAGATTTGAAGAGAAACCTAAAAGGGTCCCAAGAACAGCAAAGAGGAACTAGCAATAAACCTGCAAGTTTTCTCCTGCAAAATAAAATAGCTTAAAGTATTTCAACACGCAGTTTCTATTTGTTTTTACCGCACTTAAACATAAGAGAACAATTTTGAGCATTAGGTATACACAGAAATGACAAATATATATATGCTTGGCTAGAGTTACATTTGGAAATAGGAAGTGAGGCAAAATACAGTTTTGGCTGCACAAGTTTTACTGTTTTTCTGTAAAAATGATAAATGCACATTAGAGTTCCATAAACACAAGTGATCTGAAGTATGTAGTGCTTATAATGGCCAGGTTGAAGCCATTTTGTAAATGCAGGCCTTAAACCAACCAAATACTAGTTTTCTGGGCTGTTGCTTAGGAAAACACTATTGAACTCTTACAGATGGCCAATAAAAAACAACTTCTGAAGCTGAAATCTTGTGTGGGAATTTTGCCTCAAGAGCAGGCAAGATGAGGTTTCACTCTGCATACTGGTTGCTAGAGGAATATGTATTACAAAATAAAACCACTTAATAATGCTATGGTAGATTTGACTTACCACAAGAGCAGCACGTGAAGCAGTTGGTATGATATAGGTTACCCATTGCTTGGCAAGCCTGACTCGCTCCATACACACCTTTTCCACACTTTATACAAATACCTATAAAGGAGAAAGAGAATGAAAGTTAGAACCCTCCACTGCTCCAGGCCATTGATTCGTATCACTCATGATAGCCCTCATCAGGCTCTAAACCAATGAGATCCTCACCCTGAACAGATTCAAGTACCCCAGACAGCTGCAGATGGCTTTAGTGAGACAGACGCATGGAAATTAACCCAAAATAAAAGGGAGGGAAGCCTCTGCTGGTGTTTCAATCCATGAAGGCTGAGGCTGGCTAAAGACAGAAATCCAAAGGAGGCAGTTGCAATGAGAGGAGACAGAAAAAACACACACTCTCCAGAAATAACTCCATTTGCCCAAGAAATTATTTCACCTTCACAACTAGGTGCTCCATCACATTACATTCAATAATCACTAATAATACAACAATCCAGTCCAAACCCAAGACTTCTCTTTGCCCCTCTCCAGCAAGACAACACCAAGAGCACTGGTCCATGTTGAAAGCCATGCAGCACCAGAAAAATGGGCCTGTCACTCACATATGAGGATTGTTTAACTCTCCACAGTTACATTAGATAGTAGTATCTAACCACATAAACATAACCTGGCACTTTATAAAACAGAAGAGCAAGGCTTCTATCTTCCTAAGGGAAAAAATACTGGCTGGCAGTTTTGCTTCAGTGGGGTCAGAAATTCACCTTTGCTGCCCAAGCCTGCTCTTGATGATGCTGGGGATGACTCTCATGAAGCTTGCACGAGACCAAAGTACGCAGAACGAGAGCAGCACTCATAAAGCCGGTGGTTAGCTCCCAAGACAGACGGCTAATAGGAAAGGTCATGATTTCAATAATCTCTCTACAAAGAGGGGTTTAGGAGTGGTTATTTGTTCCATTTTAAAAAGCTTTTTCCTCATAATTGCAGCTTTAAGAATCTTTTCCCTATGCATTTATTTCTATCTATGCATAATCTTCCTAAAGTCAAACTAGGGCAGGCAGATAACTCAAAAATCACTGCTTCTGTATCCTCATGAAGAGGAAATGGAATGCTGGAGGAGAATCATGTCCTTCTGTCACATAATCAGGACTACTGATTGCAAATTCTTCCAAGATGTTCATAGGTCTCTATTTGACCACAGCAGGACAGTACATCCCAGGACAAGGCTGTGTGATGTTTCTAAAATAGTACCATAGAAAATAAAAATTGAGATTTTGTCTCACACAACTCTATAATGATCCATGTGCTTGAAGGTCTTTTCCTACAAATGCACTCATGAGTTTAGCGTTAATCATTAGCATCAACAGACGACTACTACACTTTTAGAGTCTAGGAACTTGAGAATTACAAAATTTGGCTTTAATCATCCAAAATTCTCCCCTGCTGTGCTTAGAACATTTTATACGGACACACACAGAGAAAATACAAATGCAACCTCTTTGGGGGTAAACTGGTATATTATGAAGTGGTAGAAATTTTAATAACAGAAAAAACAGAGTTAAGCTAACAAAGCATTTGGTGCCTTCGTTCAGTTTCTATGGGTTTTGGTTTTTTTCACTACCAGCACACAAACTGACATAAGCAGTACATTAGTACTCTCTGCCTGAAACAGTTCCTATGCAGTAGCTCTTTTGTACAATTATATGGTGGGTTGACTCACTCTGGACACTCCCAGAGCAGCTCTTAGCAGTCTCCTCCTCAACTGGACAGGGGAGAGAAAATACAGCAAAAGGTTTCTGAGTCAAGATAAGGGCAGGGAGAGATCACTCACCAATTATCATCTCGGGCAAAACAGACTCCAGTTTGGGAAACTAGTTTAATTTATTACCAATCAAAACAGATTCGGGTGATGAGAAATAAAACCAGATCTTAAAAACACCTTTCCCTCACCCCTCCCTTCTTCCTGAGCTTAACTTCAGTCCCAAATTCTCCACCTCCTCCCAACTTCCAGCACTGCAGGGGGATGTGGAATGGGGGTTGCAGTCAATTCATCACATATTGTCTCTTCTATTCCTTCCTCCTCAGGGGAGGACTCTTCATGCTCTTCCCCTAATTCAGTGTGGGGTCCCTCCCATGGAAGACAGTCCTCCATGAACTTCTACAACATGAACCATTCCCACAGGCTGCAGTTCTTCATGAAGTGCTCCAGTGTGGGTCCCCTCCACAGGGTACAGTCCTTCAGGAGCAGACTGCTCCAGCACAGGTCCCCCATGGGGTCACCAGTCCTGCAGCAAACCTGCTCCAACCTGGGCAGCTCCTTCCTCACTCACCTTGGTGTCTGCAGAGCTGTTTCTCTCATATTCCCATTCCTCTTTCTGAGTGCAGTTGTGCAGGTGTTTTTCACCCTTCTTAAATGTGTTATCCCAAAGGAACTACCACCACTGCCTATGAGCTCAGCCTTGGCCAGCAGTAGGTCCATCCTGGAGCCAACTGGTGTTGGCTCTATTGGACCCAGGGGAAGCTTGCAGTGGCTTCTCACAGAAGCCACCCCTGTATCCCTCCCACTACCAAACCCACACCACACAAACCTAATGCAACACCATTTCCAAAACTGAGCTGTTTCAGTTCAGCATAGCATTAACGCAGCCACTTGTATGGGCTGTGTAGTGTGATCCATTTAATCAGGATATTGTCAACTTAAAAACATACTGCATTTGAAGAAAAGAATTTTCCTATATGATTAATTCAGATACAGAAATGACTTTTCTTTAAATCACAGGTTTCTTGGTGTTTATACCTTTAGCTCCCTCATTTCAGATCACAGAGAGATTAATTAACCTTTCACTCAATTAGCTCAGCACAATGTTGTCATTTTGGACTGTAAGCATATTTGCCACATGAAACTGTAATTTTGGAAAATAACAACAATTTTAAAATCTTAAACAGATGTCAGTGTTTCTGTGAAGCAGGAGCTACAATATTATCAGGCACCAATGTTCCAAGTTAACCTGTAATACAAATTAGCTGTCAACTAGATCCATCAGCTCATTCCATATACAGTGCTAAGAAAATGCTGATCCTCAGGGTAGCTCAACTCTGATCCAGCAAATGTGAATTTCAGAAAATTTCTTGCCTTATCCAAGGCTGTTACGTCTATTTATTTTTTTTGTAACCAAAGGTTATGAAAAACGCATGCTATCTGCTGTGAGTTAATGGTTAGCTGCTGCTGAAAGATGGTTATTGATTACTGTAGATACTGTGATCAGAAAAGGTGCCCCATCAGCCAGCAGCTGCAAGAATTACTCCCAGCAGTAGCACAGCATCCATAAACCTGCCCTCTGTCTTACCATGTACCATGAACTCCACAATGGTCCCTTCTGAGCCTGGGGACAGAAGGGGTTACGTGCACAATGACCATGAGAACATCGGGTTCACATCTGAAACAAGCAGTCTGTTACGTCAGTGTCAGGTCTTGGTATGAGATTCAGTTCACTCTTGGCAGTAGAGCCAGAAAAAAGCCCCTTTGGAGCGCCCTATCTCCACCCTTTTTGCCAGTCTTTTCATGCCAAACACATACCCAGGACTGGGAGCTATTAGTCTGTCCAACTGTGAGGTTATGCGAAGAGATCTACCATTTACACTTAGTATTACTCAAAGAGCAGCAGATATCCATAGTCTGTAACTCCCTTGCATCTCTGTCTATAAGCTCTTATGTTCAAATCTGCCATAAACTGCTTTGATAAATGAAATTATTGCCTCATTTCTTTGCCATTGCTCCACTGAACCATCAGAAGCAAAAGAAGGATTTATTGTGAATGTTAAACTTACACCGGCCTCTCCAGCAAGTGATTTGTTAGGAGCAGCTGTCAGTTTGTTAACTCATTTTCTCTAAGAGACTAGTCATTAACTCCAGGAATGAACGACCATACAGACGATTAGCATACTAAGAAAATGTATGTATAATTCCAAAAGTGTATTTTGGAAAACACATATGCAGCTGTGGTGTGAGTATAGTGTGAGCTCATAACTGCCTAGGAAAAGCACTGATTACATGGCTGCTCTGGTCTGGTTTTCTACCAGTCAGAGCCCAGACAGCACACTGCAAGCTTGTGAAAGCCCTGACATAACAGCTACATCACTTTTTTTTTTTCCAGATTTGATTCCAAAGCTTGTTAAACTGCCTATGAAGAATGTGCTGTTACAGAGCAGCATGTCTCGCTTCTGACAATTCATTTGACATGACTTCAGATCAACCCTTTCAGCCTCTATACAATTCCTTGCCCCTCCGCAACACCGCTATTCTAAGCAGCCAAATGTACCTCCAATTTTTAACACATCAGCTATTGCATTTCCACCTAAAGACATCAGCTCTCCTACAGATCTGGTGTCTCTCTGTAGCTAGAAAAAGGTGTTGCATGTACCCAAAGTTTGCATAGAGACTGGCTGAGCAGGAGCACAGCGTTGCAGCATTCCTTCATTGCAGCAAAAAGACGTTTGTGTCCTCATGCAGTGTTTAACCAAACATGAGAGACTGAACGAACTCTGTAGACCATGGCAAAAGACCACCACCAAAACAGCACTACCTAGAGAAGAAGCTCCCAGAGATGCCCTGCTGGAGTCAGCCACTGAACACTGCCAGTGCTTCCCACACGTTTAATCCATCCACCTCACTGAGCTTGACCATGTCAGTTAGAACATCATCTCTGGATGCAAGCCAGGCAAGCCTCCAGCACTGTATGGCAACACAGTTGTCAGAAGCACAATGCTCTGGGTAACTCATGCATCAACAAGAGCTAATATCAGCACTGGGAGAAAATATGATGGGTATCTTCTGATGTAGTCACTGATTTCGCTCCAGATCCAAGAGCATTCAATGCATTCTAACAAGTAAAACTATCAGCAACAGCCCAGAGAGGATATTGAGGCTATGTGATTTTTGTTCAGCCTGCTATAACATACTTACAAGAGTTCTCTGTAGTAGCCTACACATCAGAAGTTCCATTTGAGACCCGTACATCAAATTCTGGGACACTCTTTTGACCATGTCAGTACAGGCTGGCACTTCCAAGTACCCAGAATTAGAGAAAAAGTGGTAGATTAACGTTAAATAAAGTACCTGTAATAGCAATATATAATAATGATGGAGAGACTTGTCTGGCTAATGTATAACAACCTTTTGGCTAAGCTTTGTCCTCAGAGATGTGTGGAACTCAGCCTGTGCCTACTACCATCCTTGCCTAACCTGAAGTCAAGGTTTTAGCCAAATTAAGGGTACCATATGGTACCATTGCCTCTCAACTCCAGTACAGAGCACGTATGTGAGTCAGAGAATCTGGTCATTGCACTGCTTGACGGCGCACTGCAACTCAGGGATGAGCTGCAGCTTTGCTGTCTTACAGCCACACCATATCTCCAGGATAAGTACTACATGCTGTCTATAGTAGGAAACACCAAACCCTGTCATCAAGAGTTATGGTAAGGCTAAAATTAACAGCTAACACATGGCACAGATGACTTCCTCCATGCCTCTGCAGTTCTGTTCATGCTGCAGTGCTGGAAAAAGGGCTGGTGAACATCACACTGGGTGACTGCAAAATCCACTTTTCTTCTCTTGGACAGGAAAAGACCATCGCTATGTAAGTCCCCAACACGGTTTGCCATACCTGTGGCCAAGCCAAGCACAGGGACAATGAAATGAAAACCTACAGCTGTGAAATGGGAAGAGCAAAGGATGGGGTGTCCCTGCTTAGGGCAGGGGGTCGGAACTGAATGATCTGAAGGTCCTTTCCAACCCTAACTATTCTATGATTCTAGGAGGAGAAGCCTTAACCCAGTTCAAGAAATCAAACTGCAGCAACAGGGGCTAGCAGGAGCAGGAGGGCTTGGACAGGCGATGGCCATGGAAGGTGTTCTCCCACACAGGCTGCAGTGCCTGCAGATGGTGATCTCACGCTTGGCCAGGTTTTACACGGTGTTGCTACTACCTTTTAAGAAATACAGTGCTAAGAAGCTGGGTAAACAGTGAAGCACCAGAGCTGCTCGCGCCTGGGTAGCCATGCCACTGCTGCAGCAGGACCTGCCCAAGCTGACAGCAGCTACTGTGCAGACATTCTGGACTGTGGCAGCTCGGGTGCCCAGAGCTGACTTCAGGAGAGAAGAATGCTCTCTTCCTTCCAGCAACCCCAGGAGGAGGGATCCTCTGACACATCATCGCCCAGAGGCACATAGAAGAAACAAGGCACCTATGCAGGGCAGAGCCTCTACCCAGCAACCAGGCAGCAGCAAAGGAGGCAGGCCTTGAAACCCTCCTGGCCCTTGCCACCACGGGTGGCTTTGGCTGGATGACTCAGTCACCTGGCAGACATCTAGCAAATGGCTTGAATAGCCAACAAAAAACTAAACAGTACATACAAGTTATAACTAACTAACTAACTAACTATATGCCAGACACACTCATCATCAGCATCTTGTGACAGGAAGGACTCATCTGACTAAGCTACTGGCATTGCCTTCTGCAGCAGGGGAAGACCAGAAGAGACTGCAACTTGAATTAAGATTGAAAATGACAAACTAAGAAAAGTGGGAAATGCTCAAGTAAACATTTTACACTCCCCTTCCCATGCACACCTGGCACTGCAACACCCCACAGCCAGGAGGGACCTCTCCTCATTCAATAACACCGCTCTGGCTTTCAAGGACCCCTGTGCTTCCTGCAGCAACCATGCTGGAGGTTGTGGCACACTAAACTGGAGGAAGATGGGCTGCAACACCTACCCTAAATCACAGCTTAAGCAAAGCAAGACAAGAAGCAGGCTGTGGACTGAGAAACCTTTTGCTGTCATTGCTAAAGCTTATTCCTTGAAAAAGTGGTAAAACCCCCACAAATAAACTGCTTATAGGACCTTGAGATACCTACCTGCTGACATAAAATATGTCCATCACTTCAGCACCTGCCTCCTACAGGAGACTTCATGTACAGACTTCGGGCAGGAGGGATGCACATGTTGAATTTACTCAAAGCAACCAAAATTTGAGGTTAACTTATGCTTGGTTACAAACACAGTGAAGTTCACATTCACTGAAGTTTTGCAAAAGCAAGTTCTAGGTTCTGCCTCCAGCTCCTGGAATAGCTTTCAATTATGTCCACTCCGCCTATTGCTTAACAAGGCTATGGCACGTATAGGACATAACTGCTGGGAGATGTCATGGCGTCATGGCTGGGAGACGTCAAGGGAGGTGCTGGGATCAGGTCCAGGAGTGACAGTGCTGATTCAGAGCACAGGAGTTGAGCTCTACCTGCTAAGGACTTGGTGCTGCCAGCAAGGCTCAGCCTCAACCTATTCCCGCTTGCTTTGGTAAATACATGGGCTGCACCTTGTTGTTGGATGAGGTGATGGGCAAGAGTTTGGGACACAGAAGGCCGCAGAAATAACTCTAAAACACCACCCTCCCTGACTCTGTATTTTCATAGCTAGGAGCACAGGGCATGTCTGTGCTGGTGAGTTAAGCCAAAGCAGCTCCAGGTTAACACTGCAAAGCAGGAGATGTCATGGGAGCTGGTATCAGCTCTGATTAGCAGCTGCTGGAAACTGGAAGGCTTTTGTTACTGTTCAAGTAGATCCACCTGGTCGCCCAGCGAAAGCCTGAAACTAGCACAGCAAATGCTTATTGCTTCATACAGTATGTGAAATTACTGCTCTGAACCATGAAATTACTGACGCCATCTGCACGCAGTTCATCCTGCCTCAGCCACAGCCGGCATGCCTCTGCATAACTTCCCTTTGTGTGGACCTCCGACTCTGCCGTGGAGCCTCCGGACAGCACAACGCATATCAGAGGCCTGTTGTTCTGCACCGTGTTTTAGTTACACTGACACTTGGTTTACAAATATTCATTCATTTCTCTGCTTCTTGATTTAGTGCATGGCAGTTCCAGGATGATTTATAGATCTTGCTTGGCATTTATAGAAAGATCTTTTGCTACTGAGGCAATGAACTGGAAGACCAAGTCGTTCCGTGGCTGCTCTATCGTTTGTGGCACTTTGGGGTGCTTTGTCCACGATTCAGAGCTCAGCTGACTGCTCAAGATTCATGCTCAAGCTAACAGCCACAGCACAAGGGGACTTGCAAGTAACATTAGCAACTGAATTACTGACAAAAAGAAAAAAAGAAGGGTTGAAAAAAAAGGCACAAAAAGACACATAAGAAAATCCTGCTTCTAGAAGAACCTTGTGATTACTGGGATTAGTAATCAGCTGCAGGGGTAAAGCAGAGCACCACTGAGAATAAATGACGTGGAGGGAAAAAGAGTGTCTGTAAAGGCATTTCCATGTCCTACTGCCCCTCTGCTGCTGAACATCTGAATCTCTCACTGTTGACATGCAGCCTCATACAGAGCAAAAGGACTGTGCCAACCTGACCTTTCAGCTCAAACCATGCTTAGTTTGCCTGGAATTATATGTGACTGCATACATAACTCAGCCGAGTGTAGGAATGTGAAATTTCTACCATGGTGGATGTAGCTATCAGGTGAAGATAGGCTAGGCCAGCAAAAACTTGAGCTTGTACAACTTCTAGCGGCATAAGATATATCATCCCATCCAGAGTCACCAGGCAAGCCTAACAGACACACACATAGGTCATGCAGACAGCAGACATGAACAATGCTCCTGCAGGTCCCAGTTTCAGTTGAGAATGATCTAATACCAACATCCAAACTTCCCCAGTGCTGCTGAGCAAATTTCTTGTTGTGAGGCTGCTGTAGAGCACCAGGGGCAGTCAGCCCAGCCGTAAATGCATGCTGAGAAAGAAGACAGACCTTCACACTGACTGGGCAACAGAAGTGGCAGCTCACAGACAGTGACAGAGAAGATTTCTCAGGGAGAAAAAAGAAGAAATCAGGTTGCAAATGCACTCACACAAAAACATTTGGGTTTTAATTAATATAGATACTGCAATTTCTACCAATATTTTAATTTCTGCAAGTTGCACCAGCTGGAGATTACCCAAGCTCTGGGATTAGATGCTTGCCCATGACATTGTTGTAGACTTATTCTGGCATACTGCAGGTTGAAACATGCTCATGCTAAGTTTTATTCAAGCTGTTTCCAGTGGCAGGTTTGCAGACAATTTTATTACAGCAAGTAAACAATAAACAAATACTTAAAGCTTCTATTTTCATCACCTTTCCTTTGTGCAGGCTGATACCACATATTAGTAATAATCTGTTTATCTAGACAGCAGTTTTTCCTATATACACAACAGTACAAAATCAGTGAGCAACTCTACTGTACCAGCCCCCTTTTCCAGCTTTGACTTTCTTACTTGTGTTTAGCAAACCATTTCACTTCTCTGTGCCTGAGCTGTTTTCAGTATGCTATGGGAGCCTCTGACACCTGTGTGGTCTTCAGACAAAAAGCCTTCTCATGAAATGGAAAGGACAGAATTAATATAAATGCTTCAGCTTAGAAAAAAATCTGTGCAACCAGGTGACAGCAGTGATACTGAAAGCACCAACAATGCAGCCCAAATGCCCTGTGCTCCACAGCATGTCAGACCTGAAAGCTTTCAACTGCACAGACGTCAAGCTGGAGAGACTTTTCATTATGTTCTCCTGACATTGCACGTGAGTCATCACCCTAATATATGGCAGGAAAAGGTCATTTATTACAGCTGCCCTCCCTGACATATTTAAAATGGGTTCATGATTAAACAAGGAGACTAGTCTAAAAGTTTCCAGGTGCACTTCTCCATTTTCTCAGATAACGGTTCATTTCCAGAACATGCATGACAGTCTGGAAAAAGCATGGCATTAGGTAACCATGTCTGGTTATAAATTCAGCAGCTGCTGCCACAAGCAATACCCAAGCACTACATGTCCACAGCAGCCCCACATTTCCACTACCCACCCTGCAAAGGTACTACCAGCACTGGCTCACTAGTTCTCACCTGACTCATGGAGGTTCTTTTATCATTTCCAGATGTATAAATAGGTTTGTCTGAACAAAAGCATGCATTTGTGTAGGTAACATACGAAGACATTTAGAAAGACTGAATTAAAGAAAGCTAGAAATTATTTAAAAACCTGTCACTTCAACACTCTGAACGTGGGGGCTTTTTTCTCAGTCACTGCAAGTCAAGTGACTCAGAGATGCTTTGAGAACATGGGGAGAAGGGCTATGCCTTCCTGTAAGGATATCCTTCAGGAATCATAGTCTGGTTTGGGTTGAAAGTGACATAAAAGCTCATCCAGTTCCAGACTCCTGCCATGGGCAGGGACACCTTCCACTACAGCAGGCTGCTCAAAGCCCCGTCCAACCTGGCCTTGAACACTTCAGGGGTTTCTCCCTTCAGCACATGAAAGATTTTAGTTCTGAAGTACCTAGCTGGGCAAGCCTCACTTTCCCTCCCTCTGCTGCAGCAAGAAGCCCTGTTTCTGCACCTGCAAGGCTCAGTCCAGAGAACTGCTCAGGGCTTGTGTGAACAGCCACAGTCCTCTATCCAGTAACACAGAAGACCCTCAGACCACAACAAAAGCTTGTCCTGATCTAGCAAGTTGAAAACCCTTAGGACAACTGGTCAAATACAGCGCTAACAACATGTAAACAGGATACTCAAATACTGCCTTCTCAACCTCCAGGAAACAGTAACAGCAAATGCTATATATACATATGTATCATGTCCTTCTTACCGATCCAACTGGAAGCAAAGGTAAAAATTAGAAAATCAACACGCTGCCAATTTCCACAGCAAAATGAGGCTTCTCAGACCTGGACAGTCCCATGGGTTCAGCAGCTCTCCACAGCATATCCAAGGCAGGCAAGCAGTGATTGTTTCAGGCTTTAGTCAGATCCCTGTCTGCACTGATTCTTACAGGAGGAAAGGACCATGAAAGGACTTGAGCTC
This sequence comes from Agapornis roseicollis, assembly GCA_002631895.1. Taxonomy (NCBI): domain Eukaryota; kingdom Metazoa; phylum Chordata; class Aves; order Psittaciformes; family Psittacidae; genus Agapornis; species Agapornis roseicollis. The sequence goes on from NDXB01009303.1 coordinate 123,137, forward strand.
CATTTTCACCTTCAGTGACTTGCTCTTCAGGGCAGCTGTGGCCAGCCAGTACCGCTCAGGCCCATAGGAGTAGACAGATCTTATTTTTCTCAATAGCAAAGCAACCCTTCCAATGAGATGGGCAGTAGTACTGCAGTAGATGTCCTCCAATGACTGAATAAATCTGCCTTTACAGGTCTTGGTACTGTACAGAAGATGCTACACAGTGTAAACTACTGATGGTTAACTTCTTATTAGCAGGACTTCTGCTAGGTCAGGTATTACCTGTCTGGACTGATTTGACTTTTTGCTGGATCAGGTAACAGTCTGCTCTCAGCAGCTAGTATGAACTCCAGGATACATAGTCTGTCTGGCTAATATGACAAATGTGAACACACACTTGATCCTTGTCCAACTGGTATCAAGGAATGATCCAGAAATGCATGAATATCACACTCAGGACCATCCATCTCCCCTGCTTTGCCCTGTCTCACTTATTGTGACACAAAGTGGGTATAAAAGGCTGGAAAATTAGAAAAAGAAAAAAAAGACTAGAGCCAGTTTTCTCAGATGAAGACAGTGAGAAACAGGTATGGTCACAGCACTCAGTAAGTAGTATGTGTTGACTGTGCATACACACTCAATGGCAGACTGCTTCCCAGCTAGTAATAAACCATCCTCCAGATTAACAGGCTGCATGCCTACGTGGGGTTTTGCCACGCACCTTTTACATTCTCAAGGCCAGACCAATGTTAGAAGTGCCTGGCTGCTCTGCAAAAGCTGAGCACAGAGCTGAAAAAAAGAAGTGCAAGACACTGATGAGTGGAGTCATCTCAGGAAGAACACGGCAAAAAAGGCAAACCCCAACTATAATGGGGTTTTGGCATTGTCTGCTCTTTTTGCAACCTGCCCACTGCACCTGCAGCCAAACCCCTGGCTCAAACCCTCTAGGGGAGAAACCTGCAGATGCTTAGCTGAAGTGCTAAGCTGCTCCTGCTAAAGAACATGTATCCTGCTATAGCACTTGGCACTGAGATGCAAACAGTAAAAGATAGTTTGGCCCCAACGGCTAATGTCACAGGCTATTTGCTTGAGAGGATAAAAGGATTGATCTTTCAAAACAATCACTTGTGTAGCATTGGTATCCTGGTGCCTAATGAGTTTGGTCTTCACAAAACAGATGCTGGCAGCTGCCAACCAGCCCTCAGCACTGCGAGACTGAACCACATGTCAAAGGAGGCCTGTTCCCAAAACCAGCACTAAGTGCATTCTCCAACCCACCCTGCTCCCTGCCTCCATGCCAAGATGGCAAGGCACCTTCATTTTAAGCTGAATTTTGGAAGGATTCTGTTTATTCTGGAGACGGATGACATACTCAAGTCAAAGTAATGAACCAGAAGCGAGATGCTCTTCTCTCCCCGCTCAACCCCCCACCATTCCCTCAAGCATCCCACCACTCAGACATCACTCATTTTGTAACTCATCAGCTCCGCTGCCCCCAGGCATCAGGCAGTGAAGGAGTTGTGGGTAAATTTTTTGCAACACTTAACAAAAATACAGCTAAGCACAGCTGTGGAGCAAACCCCTCCAGGACAATTCATTAAACATCTTTCTAGAGGCAGCAGAAGGAAAATCAAGAAACACAAAACCAGGGAAAACGTGAGCAGATAGAAAATGCCACAGAGGAAGGTGATTTTCTACTTTTTTAGTTACGGTACGTATCTTCAAACAGATACGATCTTCTCCAATTTTTCAGCCAGACCTCCCTTCTCCATTTTGAAAGGTTATACAAAGTGGTGAAAGGTTAGTTATTTCTGTCTTAGGAGGATGACTAAAAAATAACAGAAATATGTAATCTTCTCTTAATTGTAAAGTCAATGCTTAAGTGATATCAGAAGCCTCTATTCACAGCAGCTAAAAGGAGCATTCATTCCTCTTGCCATTCCTCTCTTGACAGTCCTCTTTAAAGTTCCTGAAGACTGGAAAAGGGGAAATATAACCCCCAATTTCAAGAGGGGGAAAATGGATGACCCAGGGAATTACAGACCAGTCAGTCTCACCTCTGTGCCTGGCAACATCTTGGAGCAGATTCTCCTGGAAGGCATGCTAAGGCACATGGAAAACAACGAGGTGCTTGGTGGCAGCCAGCATGGCTTCACTAGGGGGAAATCCTGCCTGACCAACTTGGTAGCCTTCTATGATGGGGCTATGGAACTGATGGACAGGGGCAGAGCAGTTGACGTCATCTACCTGGACTTGTGCAAAGCGTTTGACACTGTCCCCCACGACATCCTTGTCTCTAAATTGGAGAGACATCAATTTGATAGGTGGGGCACTCAGTGGATAAAGAACTGGCTGGATGGCCGCATGCAAAGAGTTGTGGTCAGTTGCTCAGTGTCCGGCTGGAGGCCAGTGACGAGTGGTGTCCCTCAGGGATCGGTGTTGGGACCGGTCTTGTTCAACATCTTTGTTGCTGACATGGACAATGGGATTGAGTGCACCCTCAGCAAGTTTGCCGATGACACCAAGCTGTGTGGTTCGGTGGATACGCTGGAGGGAAGGAATGCCATCCAGAGGGACCTTGACACGCTTGAGGTGGGCTGATGTCAACCTCATGAAGTCTAACCACAACAAGCCTTGGGTGACATGGTTTAGTGTGAGGTGTCCCTACCTATAGCAGGGGGTTTGGAACTTAATGATCTTAAGGTCCTTTCCAACTGTAACTATTCTGTAATTCTATGACATCACTCCCTTAGTGTTATGTATTCATGCAATTTTCAGCAGCAGGTAAAATAACTAAAAAATTGAAACTGTGTGAAAAATGTTCCTTTATCTGGTTTTAATTAAAATACTCAACAAAACACAGAGGATCAATAAAGAGGAGTGATAAAAAGGGGTAAGCCATTCCACCTCAACCTCACTGTCTGTTCATCCACCATTACAGAGCCTGATGGAAACCCCATGTGCAACGTCAGTGGTAATACTTTCCCTACTACTAAAGCAGTGGTTCAGATTAGGATCTTGACAAAAGCAACAGAAGATAATTCACATCTGATTATGGTCTATGTGGTACATGTTTTGTGGCCTTTTAAGTCTGAAAGGGCTCACCTGAGAAGTGGGCACCAGTGGGGCTCCTATTGGGAAGACTGACTAAGACCTGAGCTGCCCCACAGGCTCACATCACAGCAACAGCACCTTCCATCTAGGCACTGGGTGAGAGCCGGCACCTCTCCCACCCAAGACCTATCTGACAGAAGCTGAAACAACTCACTCCAACCCTCCAGGCCCTGCAGCTACCTGTTTACATACAGCTTTTGTGGGCAAGCTGCCCAGACACTGAGGACCCATCCTATGATCTGCAGCCTATGGACAGAGCATATGGGCATCCAGTTTCCAGGCAGACATCCAGGGCACACATTCTGCTTTGATATTCCCATGATCCAAGACAGATGGGTCTGAACACCAGCCCAAGATGGTGCTGGCTTTCATTACCACAAGGGCACACTGATGGCTCAGGTCTAGCAGAACCCAGAGGGTCTTTCTGCAGTGCTGCTTTCCAGCCAGTGGGCCCCCAGCTCAGACCATTTTACAAGGTTGTTGCTCCCCAAGTGCAGAACTTTGTGCTTCCCTTTGTTGAACTTCCTGAGGTTCCTGTCAGGCTGTCTCTCCTGGTCCTGCTGAATGACAACACATCATCCATCTGATCTGTCAGCTACTCCTCCCAGCGTAGTACAATCTGCATACTTGCTAGATGTGTACTGTCCCATCATCCAGGTCATTACTGAGCAAGTTAAACAGTACTGACTCCTGAAGTGCACCATCAGTGACTGGCCTCTAGCTTAACCTCATCCTGCTCGTCACAGCTCTGAGTCCAGCAGCTCAACCAGTTTTTGGTCCACCTCACAGCCCACTTATCCGGCCTGCACTTCATCAGTTTGGCTAGAAGGATGCTACAGAAGGCAGTATCAAAAGCTTTGCTAAAGCCAAAATCAACAACATTCACTTACTCAGCAAGCTTCTTACCACAGAAGAACAACCCAGTACCCTGCTCCACATTTTCACTCTTGCTCATACATCTGGAGAAGCACTTCCTGACCTTCACATCTCTCACCAGATTCAGCTTCAGGCTAGTCTTGGCTCTCCTGACCCCATCTGTGCATGCTCAGATATTTATACTCCTGACAGGTCACCTGGCCCTGCTTCCACCTCTTATACATTAACATTTCCATTTCACTTCTTCCTTTGATGTTTGCTCATCCATGTAAGGCTCCCGCTACTCTTGCTTGAGTTCTTGTACATCAGGATGGACCATTCCTGAGCCTGGAGACAGCAATCCTTGAAAAACCTCAGCCAGCTTTCCTGGATCCCTTTTCTCTTCTTCCTATATAAAAATATAGCTACTTTCTAACTCCTTTCAGTTAGTAAGGTACAAAATTTTTATATGCAATAACCAATGTCAGGACAGTCCACAGGAATGCTCTCCCCTGTTGTAGGTTCCAGTAGAGACTGGACTTCAGTTTTCAAGTAAAGCTTTCCCTAACTAAATTCACAACAAAATGACACGGGTGTGCAAAGAACTACCTGTGAATACTTATACCTTCAACTTCTATTTAGAGATTTAACTCCCCAGTGGATTCTCTTCATACATCCAAATTTAAGTTAAGTGCATTTCTGAGTGACCTTTAATCAAAACATTTAGGATCAGTGTGTAAATCACTCAGTAGGGATTTTCCTTCTCACACTAAATCAATGGCACCATATCCTAATGCAACCATTCCCTCAACTGCAGCAAAGTCCTTCTGGAATGTCTCTTTTCATTGTATCCACTAATAAATGTTTGTAAATATTCCCTAAAAAAGACCCACAACCCATAATACTTCTCTTGAAAACCAGCTAAAAGAATTGGTGCATTTGTTGGGAGGGTGGGGTGTACTGTACTTATTTTTGCTCCCCCTCCCCCCTTTTTTTCCTAATTAATAAAGCCTTTGTTTCCGGATGAATGTAGCCTCTTAGCAATTATATTCATAAAAATAAGGGTAGCTTTTATTAAATCAATAAAGAATCTCTCTACTGTGCTGTCTCTGTAAGGTTAAGAGTGAAGTACAGAGTTGGTACGGAGCTGGTACCTACACATCCCTTGCTTCTCTCACTGGTATCTTTGAAAGATGACAGATTTTATCACTTCTGCAGTATTTGTCCATTTCAGAGAAGGAATCATTGTTTATTCTCAACTAAAACATTCTGTTTCAATCTAGTATCAGTCACAAAATGTTTTCTCTGGTTGTCTTCTATCATAGCCAAAAAGAGAGATGTCTCTTCAAGCAAGCAAGTAAAACTAAGTAATTACTACAGATGTTTGCTCCCCGTTGGTCTTCATTTGATGGGAGCCATAGCTTTTATCTTGCAGTGGTATCAATGACTCAGGCTGACAGGAATGGCTCATGCAAGTTTCTGTCATGGAAAGCACAGGATCTTCCCTTGAACCAACAGACTTGCTGTAAAGATGTGTGATATCACTCAAGAGTTTGCCAAGAAACTTGCATCTTGTAAGAATAATAATAATAATGATAAAAAAAGGTCCCGTTCCTTTACAGTACTGGGTTTAAGGTTTACATCCTGACAAGTACCCCACTCCTTTACCAAAGCATCTGTTGACAGCAGAAGGACCTTCAGCTCAGACCTGAAATACTGGGTGTCCCCAGGCCTTCAGCCTCTTCTTCCCCTATACAATACTGCCCAGTGCACTACTTAGTACCATTTCTTTATTACCTGATCCTGGAGCTCTTTGAGAAAAGAAAACTCAAAATACTGTATTCCTATGTAGGATCACTGTTCTCCAGTCTCCAGCCTGCACAGAACAACCCCATCTCACCATCCCACTACAGGCTTAAAAATTATGCCCTGACCCATAGGATAAAAACATACAGCTATTTATTATTAAACTGTCAGACTTGACCTTGGAGTTAGTCTTACTCTGATTTAGACCCCAAGACAGCACTAACTCTGTTCTCTTAAGTCAACTGCTTGGGAGAAGCAGCAAATTATAGCCCAAAAAAACCCCAAACCAAACAAACTACAATTTGGTCACAGACTTATTGAATACTTCTTTTTTTCTGGCTGGTAACTGTTTTTTTCAGAACAGCAGTGTTTACGGAAGGAAATGATGTGTGCAGAACTGAGCCTGCACCAGCAGCATACCCAGGCCCCGGCTGGTGATCCTTCCTCAAAACAGGAATGTCTTCTGTTTAGGGAGATGCTTTTACAAATGAATGCTACATGGGTGTGTACTTCTTGTCCTTTGAAAAGGGAAGGCTCCCATCCATCTCACTGCAGTTTGGTTGCAGTCCAAATCCAGTGTAAAACATATATATAAGCAAAATAAAGCTTACAACCTAAAATTCCCACTAAATGCCCTTATGTTCCTGTGCTCAAAATGAAAACAGCTGAAATTAAAAACAAAGTGGTTTTATGGCCACTTTCCGCTCAGCCCTGATGCTGGCAGCTCTGGAAACAATGCCTTGAAATAGCAAAAGCCTGGAAAATGTGTGTGTGTAAATTCACAGGCATAAGCTTCACAATAAAGGTGAAATAACATTTCTCAAAAATTTAGGCAAATATTGCCACATATTTGCTAAAACCCTCTGCAGCAGCCCCCTCTCCTGTTTTGAATCGAAGTCATCTCTTGTGTTTTACACATTGGTTAGGAACATGAATTTAAAACCTCTGCAAATGCACATGCTGGTGAGTGGGCAGATCATCCTCACCCCAACCACACAGGCTGGGTGAGTGGGAGGAAGAGATACTTGGATACAGAACGGAAAAATTCTTCTATCAGTTGTTACCCTGATGTGTGCGCCTTCAGGTCCAGCTAATGTTTGTGCATGGTTTCGTGCTCTCAGCAGGACCCCAGAACCTACCCTCGCCCCTTTAGCACTGCTGCCACTGACCTCCAGTTCACACAGGTGGGATTCAGCTCCACGCTGAAAGGCCCCAGGCACAACACGCAACACTGCTGGGAGACAGGGCAGCCAGGTCTGCTTCCATTCAGGCACAGTGGCATTCAGCAGCTCCTCTCTTATCCCACCTACAGAGCAGGGCTAGAAATTCCCTACGCAGGCACACTGTGTTGACCAACCTACTTGGGAATGAAAAAGCTCCAAGCCAATACTTATTATTCATGGGGTACTTTGTCAGAAAAAAAACTGAAAAACCCCAGACCTTGCAATGCACCCTTTCTCTGACCTTACAACAACCTAAGACCACGCTTCCCAATTCTGCCAGTCTTTAACCAAGCAAAGCACCCAGTAATTTGAAAGGAAGTTCTGCCCACAAAGGAGTCCAAGATTCAGCCTTAGGCTCAGGAGCTAGGATGTTCTGTGGCATTTTTCTCTTTCATGAGCCTTACAAATAAATTAGACACAAGTGAACCAGCCAGAGCCAAGACACTGCTGCAGCCAGATGGGTCTGAGCTACCCCCCTCTCCCTTCCCACCACCCCACAAGGAAGCAGGCAAAGTCCTGCAAGGTGGGGAACAGAGGCAGCAGCAGGGAAAGGCAGAGCTTCACACACCAGTTTCACCAGGAAACTGATTTGCAAGTCTGCACTTGGAGCATCTTCAAAGTGAATAAATGCAGATCAGCCTGCAGGGATCACCTCTTTCTGAGCCGGTTCTTCATCAGCCTGAATTCCAACCAGGTGTGGAGCAGGAGCTGAGAAAGCCTTTTCCCAAAAGAGTAACACAGCAGTTTGCTCTTACACAGCATTCAAGACTGTTTCAGTCTAACCCAAGCTGCCCCTTCTTTTCCCTTTTCTTAGTATGTCAGCATGGCTTCTCAGTTTTGTTTTCTAGAAGAGCATGGTCTGGCACTCTCGAGTCATTGCACCCCACACACACGGCCTCTTTGAAGCTCTAGGGCAATGTGGGATTTGGTGAGTGAATTGCCACATCTCCACTTTGCCAGAAACTACAGGAAGAGGCAAACCTTGCCTTGTGCCTGCCCTTGCTGCATTCAAAGCTCCAAGCCCAAACCTGCAGTGGATTTGATTTTTCTGCTTTCTCTGAATTGGGCAGTGACCTGCTCTGCACATGCTGTGTGTGTTGCTATCGCGAAGCCCTGAACCACTCTCCAAGACCAGGCAACACCTCCCAGCCCAGCCACTCTCACCAACGTCACACTGGAATGTCTCCCTCAAAACTAAGATACAGAAATAAGACTGGTAGGGTCTCTTTCCTGGCAGAGCAATGGAGAATGCTTTCTTCCAATTATCTGTAACACAGCATGTGCATCAACACCTGATGAACACTAACATTTTAGGAAAAACCATTAAATAAGCAGGACCTTTTATTTTGCTCGGGAAAGAAAAGGCATCAAAAAGGACAAAGAGGCAACAGTACCTGGAGACCCCAGCATTTATTCACAGCACACACAGCATCAAGGAGCTCTCTATAATTACCTGCAAATCAAGAGGCAATGGGTGTCACATGAATCATCCATATTCCTCTGCTTTGTACATCCTCTCCTGATTTAGGTTGTGATACTTTTATTATCATTTATTAGAAGTTATTAAATTACTGCTGTTCTGAACACAAGACAAGAAGGAGAGGAAAAGCAGAGGAGGCAGAACTCCACTTCTAGATACTAACTGTACTGGACTCCACCAAAATCACACACATGGAAAAGTCAGGTTCAGTTTCTGGATCTAGTCTCTTCTCACTGGCATTTCGATGCCCCAAGATGGTGGGATCCCAGCTTCTGCTTTCCTAGGATTCACACCCATCTTCCATAAACCTGTCTCCTGCAAGCAAGCAGAGTAACTTGGGAACACAGTGGCAATAGCTGCCTTTGTACAAGCTGAAAGAGGTCAGCAAGACTTAACAGAGCATTATAATCCTCTTTCACACCATTAGCTCCACCTGCTCTTTGTTATTTACATCATAATTGGCTGGAATCTGGTGCCTATCTGTCAAGGTACTAAGCTCCCATGGTCAATTTTGCAGCCACAGCTCAAAGCTCACAGTGGATATAGCCTGGGAGGTGCAGAAGCAGCCTGGCAGGCCACGCAGAGAAACATGGCAAGGGTAAAAAACACAGACATGAATTTACTTACTCCCTGGTCTCTGTGGTGTAATAAAAACTACTAAAGATGACTACAAGCTGTCAAAACCAAGTCAAACATGCCCCCATGACCTAACCAGGCCTGTCATGAATGAGAGGTCTGGATTTATCAGATAAGTGTTCCATGTTCTAAATAAAAATGTACTTAGTTAACACCCTGCATGGATTTCATTGCGAGATGTCTTGAGGGGGTTTCCTTCCTGAGTTAAGCCACTAAGGTCTGAGCCTGTGTTGCAGAGGTTTTCCACCAGAGCAAGTGCATCACTTGCTGTGAATCACTGCTGCTTTCCAGGGCTGTATCACACAGGCTCAGCCCTGCTCTAGCCAGGAACATGTACAACAAGCCAACCCGCTCTTCTTAGAAGACTTACACTTCAGAAAATTACATGCTTATTTCTCAAACCAGCTCAAAATCTGGACTCTAACATGTTGTGCAGCTCTGTTTTCTATTGAGTGTTTAGATCTGGGAAACGTGGCCTTGATTAAAAGTGGGCAACCCACCAATTGCAGAGAATTTTCACATAACGGTTTGGCAGGCAGCAAGCTGCAACAGTTATTAGCCATTCATCAGAACTTGTGCCTTGTCCCTTGAGGAATTACCTGTTTCCTCCATCTACACCTGAGAACTGAGATGCTCAAGGCTAACAGCATGGCAACTGCTGCAACACAAAGAGAAACACTGAGAGTGCCAATGTTTTACCAATTACAGCTCTTTCTGCTGTCTAGTATAAACAGTTGTTTTGTCTCAGCTGGACTCCAAAATCTTTTGCTTTTTCTACCTTTTTTATTACTATTTTTTTTTTTTTAAGTCAACATTCTCTTTGAACTAGCTTAGTTATGGAGAAGTGGAAAGAAGAGTGCCAGGTGAGACAGTCTACAGAGAGCCTGGGTCTGATCCTGCTGTGTTTCATGTTGATGACAGGAACAGGTAGGGCAGCAGACAGCAGCAAATGGCCTGCTCAGCATGCTTTTTGAGCAAAGGAAACCATGGACAGTGGCAAAATCTATTCACTATCCCCTTGCTCAGAACCATTTCCCTAGTGATTACTTCCCAGTCATTCATCACACAGCCCAAACAAATGGATTTAGTAGGAATTTCACACTAGGAAAAAAGATATTAAAAGTGCTCTAACATTACTGAAGGCAGTGTCACTTCCACAAGGCCAGGAAACCGAACCAAGCAATAGCAGCAGAGACTTCAGCCATCTCAATTCAGTCAGGTCAGTGCTTGATTGATTACAGTAACAACCAACCATACTTCTCTCCCTGTCTCATTAGATATCTCTTCCTAACAAAAGCTTCCAACCAGCTACTTCCTGCTCCCTGAACTCCCATGGGCTGGTACTGCCAGCACACCGGGAACACTGGAGGAGACTGAGAAAGCACAGCAGAACCACTCATCTTCCAGCCCCAGAGCTTTACTCATAGGATCCCAGCTCCCTGTACTGCATACACTTGGGGACAAGCCTGCAGCACAGGAGAAAGGTTTATGCAGTGACCGCCAGAACAAAAGGGTATTTCCCATGCCTGGGAGAGGCCACAGGGTCTCCACAGGCCACAGGAAGCATGTTCCAAGTGAGCTGCAGCATCCAAATGTGCACAAGTGTCAAACTGCATTTAGGAATTGCTTTTCTCTTTAACTTTGAAATTTTCCAGTTTTTTCAAGAAGCCACATTAAAAGGGAGACAACATCTTGCTTTCATTTTCCAGAAGTTGTGTGGTGTCACAAGTGAAACAATTAACCAATTAAATTAATGTCTGGATGGCCAGGAAAGCATCCGAGAGTCCCCAGCAATTCTTCCACAGTAGCCATCTACTCTTCACAAAAGCTATAAACATGTTCTGAACAGAAACATATCTTATTCAGCCAGACATGACCTTTTATAACCTATAAAATGCCTCCTCATGGTCCATTTGATCCACTCCCTGACTATTTCATGCCAATATGTGGTATTAATACTCTTTGTGTTTACATGCTGCCTTCCCTGCACTTTTCCTGACACAAATACACACATGAACCCTCACAGCAGCCCTGATGCATTTCAGTGCTGCTGCCTGTAATTAGAGACTTCAGAATTAACCATCTCCTCTAGAGCTAGCATTTGGTATTGGTGGTGTTATTCCAACCCACTCAAATCCCTCTTCAAAGTCATTTGGCCTCTCATCCCTGGCACTTGAAGGAACTCAGTTCTGTCAGGTATCTGAGCTTCCGAAACCTCATCACTAGGAAAACGTTCACACATGCCTGCAGCATGGAAGCAATGTGCAGCACCCATCAGCAGATCCCATGCCACCCCAACCTGAGTGGGCAGCTCCTACCAAACCAGTCCCTTCCTCCAACCATTCAATAGCTGCCACTGCTGCCCCCTAACCTAAGGCACAGGGAGGGTTGGGGCTTACATCTAGACTGGGTTACAATGCCCACAATTGGGTTACAATGTACACGAGCACCACCACAGCCCCAGCAACACGGAATAGAGGTTTGAACCCAACTGCCTACAGGTTTTTGTGCAAACCTGCCAAGAGGAGCTTTTCCAGCATCTAAACTTTGGAAACAGATGTCACTAGCAATAAATCCTGACCCCCAGCTGAGTCCCCCTGTGTAAGCCCTTACATGTTTTATACTCACAGTAGTTCTCAGCTGAGCATTAAATGAGCGTTTGTGCTTTGGGATGCTGGGGTTTTTTCCTTAATGAGTCATAGGCCTTTTCTTAAAAGTTTGCTGGAACACATAAATGTGACATTACAGATTTAGTAAAACTGCTCCAAAAGAACAAGGAATGAAGTTTCAGATGATGTGAAATATTCCAGCTGGAAGAGATACATGACTTGCTTGGCTGCTTTCTTGTGCTTTTCTGTATCACAGCACAGTAATAAACACGGCTATGCTGATTGGGAATTAAAACACCAGAGTAAGTTAAACAGAAACAGGTAACACATACCACACAACAGAAATATCTGCTCCAATACAGAAAAAAGGGACAAAATCTACTTCCAGAGACAGCAACCACACAGGTACAGTAAAAAATCATGTAAGCATCCAGCCAAATACTGGCATTTACTGGTCAATTGTTAGCACATCTACTAATTTTGTTAAGATCTGACGGCTGGTCCTTCCTGCTACCAAATAAGCCAATAAGGAATCCTGCTTCTAGCCATGAGATCTGTCACGCCCCTGGAGCATCGCCAAGCAATGCCACATCAGAGCCCCAGGCACCCCCAACCTGTCAGGACTTGATTCTTGCATGCAGTTGAATGTAGCCCTCCAAAACAAGCCTTTTTAAGCTCAAATAAAGTTTACCGATACCATACACATTCCTGTATTTCTTCCTTTTTGCTGCTTAAATTTTGCTTTAAAATCAAAATACGTTCCCAGCTCTGTCAGAGAGGAGGCACTTTGTCCAGGATGGACATAAAAATCAAACATCACATTATACTCTAAGAGAAACCTAGTTTATCCAGCCTACAACTAATTCTGATTGCAGAACCACTCTGCTCAGGTAGGCTGCAGGACAAAGCACAGACTTTAAGAGAGTACAGGAGCAGCTGCAGCTCCTCTTCCACCAGAGAGGCAAGGGGACCCAGGTAGCAGGGTCCCACAGGATCCCAACACCTTCACCCCAATGACAGTGATTTCACAGAATCCCAGGCTGGTTTGGGTTGGAAGGAACCTTAAAGCTTCCAATTCCCTGCTGCGGGCAGCATAACCTTCCACTAGATCAGGTTGACCTAAGCCCTATACAGCCTGGCCCTGAACACTGCCAGGGATGGGGCAGCTGCAGCTTATCTGGGCAAGGTGCTCCAATGGCCTTCCCTGTGAGTTCCAGTGCCAGCACTGGAACACAGTGTTAAGAACTTTTTCCTTTATCTAATCTAGATGTACCATCTTTCTGCAATTGTTTCAGTTTTAGTAGAACTGTTTAGTTTACCACTGCTGGGTTGTTTTATTCTTTTTTTAACTTTCCATTGCTGAACAAGCCTTTGAAACATCTGGAAATTACTGTGCTGGATTTTTTTTCCCCCCGTTTTTTAATAATCATTTTAGTATTTGGCTTTTCTTGACTTTTGCTTTGAAAGGCTTTTTAAGCATCCAGTATCCACATGGTTGTAACAGAGACATTTACATCCTAATTTATTAACTGTGGATATTAAGAATTTCAGTTTAGACCAGTATCTTCACTGCTGCCATCAAGCCATCAGCAGGAGCACATGAGGTTATATTTAACATGTGTAAATCATACAAAAGTGATAGAACTTCAGGGGAATTCTCCACTATGAAACATCAACTTCAATCACGTTGTAACTGCAACTATTTTGACAGTTACCTGTTCCTTCACAACAGCATCACATTCCTACTCCACAACCGACAGCAGCCACAGAATTCATTAAACTATTTACTTCCAGTGCACAATTTAACAGCAAACTGGGAGATCTGTGCCCATAAATCTCTGTGGAAGGTGAGGCACAGAGTGCAGGTGAACAGCTGACAATACCAGCTGAACTGCTGGAGAATGACTTTTGTGCTTTTAATCCCACTTAGGATGTCTCCCTGACCACCCTAAGGCCCCATACCTGATAGGGTTTTTTTGGCACAGGGAAGGGTGTATTTAAAAGCTTGATATTACTTCTGGGAATTTGAGAGTTTTTGCTTGGGGAATGCAATACAGACCTGGTTTTGAGTTTGTGACAGAGCCCTAAGAAACCCCACGCAGAAACAATGAATTGCTCAGTGTTTCAAGCAGCAGCCCCTTGGGTCTGCTATCAGAAGGCACACAGCATGCTCCAAACCGAACTGCAACACAGGCTCCACTTAGCCCTTGCAAACCAGTAGTATGCTTTCCACAAAGATACAGACTCTCTGAAACAGGCAAAAAGAACCTTCCTTCTCCACACGCAGTTTGCATATAATGATCCTTTCAAATGCCACCAGGCACAATGTTCATGGGGGTACACACAGTATGAGGTTATTAACTGTTACGTCTATTTTCATGGAAATAGAAAAGCTCTAATATTTCACAAAGAAAGCTTAAAACACTTCAGCAAATACATCAAGTGTTCTGGTCACCAACTGCAAGCTCACCTAAATTCCATTCAGATTTTAAAATTTCATCTTTAAACAATGCAGCTTCTAGTGATTTACCACTGTTGTCTGTCTTAATTTTGATCTCACTTGCATATACATCTCCCAATCCCACCAACCTGTACACACAAAAATTAACTCATAAGCATAGTGTAGGGCTGAAAAAACAATATCGATTTGCATGGATGACTACGTACTTATAGGGCAAAAAAGTCCTGGATGGGTCTAGGAATCTATTTCTTCCCTTCACCTACCTATCAAGCCAGAGGCTTTTCATTAGGAAGTTACCAGCGCCATTTCCTGGTGGCACTCCAAAAAACCCTGTTCTGGTACTACTGGGTGGCTTTCTGGAAAGATCCAGGAGCTCTAAAAGGCAAGCCTACTTGCTAGGAAAACAGCAGACTTTTGCTAAACTATAGTTATTAACAGGATCCAGACTTTGCATTTAATTCCAAGACATAACTCACTCCTGATTCACTTGGTAAACCTCCTGCATGGTATTGAGAAAGGGCTGTTTCCTTCAGGATACAGAAGGGTCAGACAAAAGCATAAAGTAGGAAAGATAACAACTCTGTGCAAAGGGACAGCTTGTTTCTCACTACCACATGTGGCATGAACTTGCTGTATCCTGCATATCTGATGTGGGACATAAGGGGGTAAGGTGACCACAAAGTGGGGAGGAAGGCACTTGATGTGCAGAGAGAAGAGCACCTTCACAAAGGGCACAGTATGGGGGTACCAAAGGATGCCAGCAAGACTGCAAACCTGCTTGTCTCTCTAGGCCTTGCACAAGCAGGAAACGAGCCGTACTTTCCCTGCCTCATTTTCTCACAGAGCATTTTCCATCACCTCTTTACTTCCAGACAGTGAGACGATCCAGTAACTTCTTGCCCTGGATCCCCCACCCTGACCATGATGAGCAGACAGCCCTTGTTGGACGATGGCTGCAGCACAGCAGGAGCTGCCAGGAGCACACGATAGCTGCCTCCATCGGCTTTCCTTCTATTCCTGACAACAGGCCAGCACAGCCACAGGACATATGGGGATATTGTTCAAAACCAACAGCCAAATCAGCCTGACTGTTCAACACGATGACATTTCCCTGCCCAGCAGATGACAAGCTGTAGGTTTACAGTCAGTCCCACTAGGACTGCTTGATGTGGATAACCATGCCAAAAGCCAGGGTTTTTTTGCCTTAAACTGCCTTTTTCAACATGTAGACAGACTGAAGAATTCTGCAGAGAAAACAGGATTTAAGACAGCGCCTGAGCTGACTTTCCAACACCCACAAATGTCCTGTTGACACCTCAGGATGCACATTCAATTCAAAGTATCCCTGAAACAACTTTGGCAATTCACCTCATCATATACAAATACGCAGCTGAGAACAGTTATGAAAGCAAGTGAAAATACTCTTTTATTACCTCTCTTCTCAGCATCTGCCACTACACCAAGCACATTACTAAGCTGTCAGTACCTAGACAGGGGACAGGCAGGAGGTCTCAGAGGGTGGAGGATGAAGCATTTTGGGCTGGGGCTGCATAGGAAGCAGCCACAAGCTTTATCCAATCCAGCTGTAGGCTGCTGCCAAAGGAACAGTCTCAGCTTCTCAGAACCCTTTCTTTGCATCCTCTCCCTCGGGTCAGCTCAGACACCTCATTGACAGGGATGAACCAGAGCAGCTCACCAATCCAGCCTGGGACAACCTTCCCTCTCCCCTTCCTCCCCTGCAGGCTCCATGTTCTCCAAGATCAGTGCACCCATGTGGCTGCAACGTGCTGGTGACAGCACTTGGAAGTGGCAGGGCGCTACCCTGCAGCTGTGCAACTGGGGTTAGGGCAGATGCAGAGCGCTCCTTTGCAGCGCTGTCATCTTCAGTCAGACTAAACCAACTGCGGAAGGGTGTTTTCCTCCTCGCTACAGATGTGCTGAAGCCTGCCAGAAGAGAGAGGAGGATGGAGAAGGTGAGGCAGCAAAGCAAAGCACCCGGCACAGCACTGCTCAGAGCCATTCATACCAGCATGGGCATAGGCAGCTGTCAGTCCCTCAGATCTGCTGGCCTGCATGCTAGTTTGCTCCCCCGGAGCCCCTTCAATGCTCAGACCCTACACATGCCCTCCATTGCCTATTTATTTTGCTCAGACTGCAGGCTCCTACCGAAGCAGAGCAGTGAGATGTGGGAGAGCAGCCAAGGACTGCCAGCATGAGCATGGTTAAGGAACACTCAAACTAACTCACAAACAAAATGAAGACAGGGTAGAGTGTTCCTCCTCCCATTAGTCACTTGACCTCAGTTTCAAAGACACTGCTCAAATTTTCAATTCATTTTCAATTCCTCTCCCCTTTTTGGTTTTGGGGGAAGAGTGGGTAGGAGTGGGAGGGGGCAACAGGGGAAACAGGGGAGAACACTAAAATTACCAGTGTCCTCATATAAGCATTTACTCACTGGACAATTGAGCTCATCTAATTAAGGACTATTAAACCATCTCCTTATTAAGGAGTATTAAACAATCCCCCCTGTTCCCTCTACCTTGTTAGACTCCAGGCTCAACACTTGGGTTCTCTCCATGTGCATCACAGAACACTTCACTACTGCCTCCAGAACATTCCAGACACCAGCACCAAGGCAGAAACACATAAGCAAAGACTTCAGCTGCAGTATGTGTGAACTGCTACACCAACCAATGCGTTTCCCCTTGCTCCCTTTCATTAGCATTGCATAAGACCCTTCCAGGTACAGACTTCTCCCTATCCTGTTATTGCTTTCCTTGTCTTTGACCCATCATCCTGCAGTTGCTTCTGCCATCCTTCATGTGCTTGCTCAGCTAACGCTCTGCATTCACCTGCATGTGTGATCTGAACTAAAAAAGCAGGATCAAGCCCACCAGGGTTTATCAAAACCTCAACAACTCATACAAACCAACTTTCTCCTTTAAAGAACCCCAGGCTTTTGGGCTTCAGTTGCTTCCAGAGTATGAGTCACAGCGGCAGTCTTTGTGCTGCTACAACAAATATCCACAGAGCAGCTGGTACATATGCTCCCTAGGCATAAAGGCACAAGCTTACTGCTGATCCTACACAGGACACATCTGCTGACATTCACAGCATGCTGCAACATGTTACTACAGAATATACCTGGAAGTAGTGACACTTGAAACTGGCAAATTCTTACAAATTAGGAAAAACCCACCCACAAAAGATTCCCCAGGGCTGCTCCTGGAGCTGCTGATCACACATGCAGCTCCCCTGACCACTGAAAACCCCGCTCAGAGCCTAAGGACAAGCTTGTTTCTTACTCTGAATACATCTTATTTCTCAATCTCCAGTGCATACCACAGAAACTCTGAAAGCAGTATTTCCTGAACTCTGTGAGCATGTTAACTGAGCCCTCCCATTCAGCTCCTGCAGACAGAAGCAAGCTCTTACTGTCCTCAGCTGCTGAGGAGCACCGTGCCAGGTTCCAGACCCTGCAAAAGATGCCATGGACAACCATTAACTGTCTTACCAGTCCCACAAGAGATTAAGGGAGTTCAGTTTCCGTTGGGCACAACAGCTTGTAGAAATGACGCCTCTGCAGTTCACAGAAAGGTTTTTCCTAGTAGGAGAGGATACTGCTCTGTTAGCTACCTCTGGTTATCAGCCCAGGTCTGTCTCACTACGAGCCTCTCACAGATGCTTGCAAGGAGCCCTGCAACTCCACCTTTCCATGCAGAGTGCACTAATGCCATGCCAAAACCAGTCTGAATCCCTGTGGTTAAACTGGCAACTAAGGCAATGCATGACTCCATCCTCAGTAAGGCTCGTATCACACACCACTAAGAACCAGCTGCCACACGCAAAGTCAGCGCACAAAGGCAGAGGAGGTAAATGTCCCTTCAAAGGCCACAGATGGGGGCTGGCTCACCCACAGACCCTCTTCTCCCGAGGCTTCTTTATCCCTCCTCTGCCGGGAGCTCTTGCACCCCTACACAACAGCCTTCACCTCACGATCCAGCTAGGAACAGCCTGCTCCCGAGGACTGCTCATATCCTTCAGTCACCCAGATCATCTGCAGCCCACAGCACAGTATTTGCATGCTCCAGGATCATCTTTCAAAGGCATCCTGGTCTTTTCCACCCAGTACAAAACAAGTAAGACAAGGGAGCTTAATCCTAACTAGTGTGACTACAAAATGCATTCACTCGTTTTGAGAAGTTATTTTTGTTCTATGAAGAAGCAACAACAGTTCAGGAGATGACCAACGGGCTTGGTTAACCTCAGCAGGGACAGAGGGCTCCCCTTGCACCAAACTCCCATCCCTGGGAAGATGCCAACCCACGACAGCCTTTCAAGCTCTCAAGGGTAGAAACAAAGCCAGGATTCCACTCTTACTCCACACTAAGACACTGATTTTACTGAACGAGGCACTAAAAGTTACCTCACCAGCCACACTCATGTCTGTAAGAGTTATCTCACAGTGACTGCGAGGACGATGTCTAACGCCACAGCCTTAGGGGTGTAGGAGGTTATCAGTAAGCTCAAGAGCAAGAGCGACACACGAAAGTCACTGCAAGCGCAAACAGCTGTGCAAAACCTACGACAAGCCTCCCATCCGCACGTGGAAGGCAAAATAACACATGTCCCGGCATTTTCTTCCTAGTCTGTGAAGACTAGATAGAAAACAAGATCACACACCAGGAAAGAGCTATGGTGCAAGTCCTCCCGACACCAGCTGGACGGTCAGAACTGCGGCGATACGGGCCCCCAGCAGGTGCCTGGCCAGGAGCAAGTCCGGGCACCACACGCGGCCCCGCACCCCGCCGCCCCCCACTGCCTTTCCTTACTCACCGAAATACTCCTTCTTCATGTGCATCTCCAGCTCCTTCTCCAGCTCCAGCGTCAGCGCCTCCAGCCTCCTCTCCGCCTGGCTGGGGCCACTCTCCCGGCCCGGCGTCACCTGGTAGGGGAGCTTGAATTTGGGTGCCGAAACGGAGCCTTTGGTCGGGCTGTAGGCGTAGGGGGGCACGGCCTCGGGGCCAGCGGCAGGGTGGTGCTGGTCAAGCCGCGGTGGGGACTGGGCATGGATCTTGTGGTAGATGTCCCCCAGCTCCGGCGCGGCGCCGTCCTCCTGCAGGACGGGTCCCAGCAGCGAAGAGCGGGGAGAGGGCAGCTGCAGCTCGGGGTAGGCGCTCATGGAGCCGCGGGAGCTCCGCGAGCTCTGGCTGGAGATGCTGGAGCGGGGACTCACCACGGTGGCGCCCGCCGCGACGCGGCCCTCGGGGCCGCAGACGCTGGAGCGGGGACTGGCCAAGACGAAGCCAGCGCCGCCCGCAGCCTCCGGCTCGGCGCTGCTGCCCGGCGGGCCGTACCTAGAGTCCGAGTAGCTGGAACGAGGGCTTGTGGTGCAGGAGTACTGGCTGGCAGTGCTGGAACGGGGACTGGCGTGGCGCTGGTCGTAGCCCATGCTGATGCCACTGGTGCGGTTGCTGCTGGGCTTGCTGCCGCTGCCGCCATCGTAACTGGTGAGACTGGCTCGGGGACTGGAGTGCTTGCTGGTGTCGCTGGCCGTGCTGGCGTAGCTGGAGCGGGGGCTGAGGGCGGCCCCGTCGTACTGCACCAGGCTAGCCCGGGGACTGCCGTACTTCTCTTGGCCGGGCACCACCAGGCTGGACCGCGGGCTGGAGAACTTTTCGTAGGGGAGCGCGGCCGCGCCGCCCAGGCTGGAGCGCGGGCTGGAGAACTTGCCGTGCTCGGAGACGGGGCCCGGGGAGGAGGCGGCCAGGCTGGCCCGCGGGCTGGCCGCACCGTACCTGCCGTCCGGGCCGGAGCCGGGCACCCGCCCTCCGCCCTTGGCCACGTAGCCGCCCTCATAGGCGCTGCCCGCGGCGTAGCGGTAGCTCTCGGCCGAGTAGCGCTTGCCCTTATCGGCGAAGCCGCTGTAGCAGGGCAGCGCCACCTCCGAGCGGGTGCACAGCCCCTCCTCGCAGCACAGCGGTCCCGCGCCCGGCGGTGGTTCGGCGGCGCGCCCGTTGGCGGCTCGGAGCGGGACGCCCGGCGCCGCGGGCGGGTAGACTTTGCCGCAGGGGGCGGCGGCGAGGAAGGCTTCGGCGGGCGGCGGCGCGGCGGTGCCGTTCATCTTCCGGCCCCGCTGCTCTGCCGTCATGTGGGCGGCAATGACCCGCTTGGTCTCCTCCAGGTCGGGGTGCAGCGCCACGTCCCGGCGGCTGCCCCGGCCGTACAGACCCTCCGGGCAGGGTTCGTAGAGGGACAGGTCCTCCATAAACTTGGTAGCCTTCAGTGCCATGTCCTCCACGTACTTCTCCATGCTCAGCCGGTGCCCGGCGGCGCAGCGGGACGGGGAAGGCACGGCGAGCTCTGTGAAAGCACAGCCCGGAGCAAAGAATGGAAAAAAAAAACCCAAAAAACACTCCAAAAAGCACCACAAAACCAAAGGAAAAACACCCCAAAAGCAAGCCCCTTCCTGCGGTCTTGCCAGGGCAGTGCCGGGGACACGGCTCCCTGGCCGGGAGGCTGCCGGGCGACGGCCAGGCGAGACGGCAGTCACCTCGGCGGCATCCCCGGCTCGGTACAGCCGGGCTGCCCGGCTGAGCGCGGCGAGAGGCGATGAGGAACCCCTGTGTCACTTTCCAGCCTTAAATAAGTTGCTCGGTCCAGTCAATGGCGCGCTGCGCGGAGGAATTTGCGCTCGGCGACTCCCTGCCCCCGCCGCCCCCGGCCGGCCGCCTCGCGGAGGGGCCGCGATGCGGCCCGCACGCCCGGGGCGGGGGGCGATAGGCGGCGGCCGGCACGGAGGGGCTTTGCGGCCCCGCGAGCGGAGCGCGGGACGCGGCGAGGAAGGGACTCCTTTGTGTGGGGCAGGAATGCGAGGAAGGAGACTGGGCGCTGCGTCCCGCTGGAATGTAGTTAATGCTGGAGCCAAACAATGATTTTCACCGAGTCAGTCTGGCAGAGGGCGGCCGCGGCGCTGCTCGCGGCTTCCCCTCCGCGCCGCCCGCTCTGCTCCGTGGCCAGCACTCGCCATAGACCCCCTGCCTAGGGCTGGCTGTCGGGCGGCCCCGCCGCCGGCTGGCGGGGCTGTCCCGGGGATAACCGGGGACTCGGCGGAGCGCACCCAGAGCGGCCGCGCACGAACGAGTCTGTCGGGAAAGCAGCCGCTGGGGTCCCGCTTTCCGGGGGGCTCCGCTGCCCTCGCCCCTCCACGGAACTTTCCGGCGGGACCCTCGGTAAGGGGTGGCCCCCTTCCAACCCCTGACCTCGGGGTCGGGGGCTGCGGGCAGCGCCGTGCTGCCCGTGACTTACACGTGTGCGAAACCGCGGAGCAGGGCCCGAGAGCCGCTCAGCACCCACGGTCCGCACCGCAGCTGATCGCCATTAGCAGTTAGGTAGCCTCCTTGTTTTCTTTTATAGGCAGTGCTGAGACATATGATAAACATATTGTGGCCTAAAGCAATCTATGAATTGACACGAGCTTAAGAAAGCAAGCTACTGTGTAACTTTTCAAGAGCTGCATCTGTTGATCTGGTAACAAGACCCAGTGCTGCTTGTCATTTACATCTGTACATACACAAAAAAGGGCCAGAAAATAACATCCTCAAAATGTCCACTGAACTGAGAACTCCCGTACTAAACCAGCACCTTACAGTTAATTTTATTGCAACTAAGCTGAAATCCATGACGATCATTGTGTTAATGGCAGAAATGCTGACAAAGCCCTAACAATGGGTACCTGAGCAATGTTCTCACACTGCCAGGTGCTGGGCGCCCTGAGAGGGGAGAAATACGTTGCAATATTGAGCTATAGCCATTGTGCCATGCCAAGAACATTTTATCCTGTTACCATACCTAATTAAACATTAAAAGCAATTGTGTACTCAAAAATGTCCCCAGGCGTGGAGAGCAATTGACTGGCAATCTGTTTGTGTGGAGGGGTGGCAGGGGGGTGGAAATCCAACAAATCATATAAATACATAGAGCAAGACATGAAAAGCAAATCTGTTAGACATGGGAGAGGTATTCACAGTGAATGTGATCATCCATGTGCCAATACAAACGACCTCAGGAGCCAAGTGTTATTTTCTAATATATGTTCACATCTTTCATTACGCTTTCTGCCAATCTCCTAAACAAGGTGTTACTTGTGGTACAACTTACATTTCACCTGTAGTCTGCAGGTGTGTGATGGCTGGAAGCACCTCTTGCAGCTTTGTGTCCTGGTGCATGCTGTCCCTGCTCCAGCTAAGACAGTGCAGGCCCATGGACCAGCAGCAAAAGCTTCCCAGCAAATGTGCCACAGCACAGTGCAGGATCAAAGCAGTAGTTCAAGTCCCATTCAAGCCTTGGGCTTTCTGGTAAAGCTGTCAGCAAAGATACAACTGTGCTGCTAGCCACATGGCATGAACACACACCCACCAAGAACAAAGAGAGGTTCGTTCCACAGCGCACATGGAAATTGCCACTAACTTGAGCCCTCCATCTACCCCACCTGGGACTCCACACAGTGTTCGTTTGGGATAGTGGGTGTCTCATGAGCTGCTTCCTTCATGCGTAGGAGCTCCTTCTTCAGCCCTTCCTGGGGCCTGCGCTAGGATGCTCTATCCCATTGCAGACTTTGAACTACCTACTGTGATTTTTGCAGGGTTGTCTTCCTGAGAAACTAGGGGAGGGTCATGGACAACCTGGGGACTTGGTCCATCAGAGCACATGCAAGGAAAAATTAAGTTTTTGTTTTGTTTTAAAAAACTTTATGACACTAGATAACTTTACAATTAATCTAGAAGTGGGTAGGACATATATGGAGCCCCCTCTGGTATGCTCATGCATGGAAGCATTATGAGTGTCTGTCTTTACAGTAAGAACTGCAGAGCTGATGTTGCATGAAGTCAGAAGTGTGAGCTGCAGCAGAAGCTCCTTGTCCTTCTGTACCTTTACCCTTCTGAGCCACAAACCTGGCCCTTTTTCCACCTTTTGAGATAGCACGGTTCTATACTGCTTCCATTGCAAGCAGGTAGCGAGAGACTTGCTACCTAAGTCATTAAAGCATGTTGAGGATGAACTCCTGGGAGAATTATACAGGTGACCAAGAGAATATTGGGAATATAAGGAACCACTTTTTTTAGTAAGCAATGTGAATCAAATGATAAAAATCACTTACTTTTACTGTTGAGAGCTTATGCTCAATAAGTAAATCCTCAAAGCAAGGCCCAGATGAGCCTGCTGCAGTCCTGGGCCAGACAATCCTGTGTTCCCACCTCAGCCCTGCTCCAGGGGTAATACTACAGACCCCCTCTTCACCCGTAAATTGTACTTCTGTCATACACGTAATGAGCATAACGTTTATCCACACTATAGCCACAGATGCAGGCCACATGGGTGAAATAAATACGCTTGCAGTGGTACATAGCACACTTGAGCACTGCTGCATTTCTCACAGAGGACCATATGTGCTGGGCTGTGCAAACAAAAAGTGTGGAGTTGAAGCTGCTGTTGCTGTAATAAGTAGCCCCATCACTCTCCTAACTCTTATGTACTAGAAAACTCAAAGTTACAGCTCAGCAATCCTGATGTGATTTTCTTCTCACTTTATTCTAAATACACTTGCTGAATTATAACAACCAGCAGTAAAACATGTGTATTTCAAAAAGATTCACTTCCACAATCAAGAGCACAGGAGCCCTCATAGAGCATTATAAAAGCTGAACCTAATTTCTTAATTTGGGGTGGCAATCCTTATGCCTGATTTTAAGTTTTATCAGTAAATCAGATATTAGGGAAAGCCAGCTGCTTCTGTTAAACTCCTTTGTCTGAGACTTAAAGGGAGCAAAAAAGCCAGGTGGAGTTATTGATCTGTGAATACCAGCCGGCTGGGCCTCGCAGGCAGCACGCTGCTGTTTCTCCTAATTGCCGGTGCCTTTAAGTAAAGGCTGCCCAAGCCAGCAGGTAGGGGAATTTGATGAGGATTTTGTGTTTCTGAGTTGCAAACAGCTTAATGCCAACAAAGCAGAGAGCATGTCTGTGTAAGTAGTCCACCAGTGAAACTTTAGCCCTGTTGAAGACAATGGCAGAAATCCCACTGGCTTGCACTGTGGTGTATGTTATATCAAATGTAGTTCTAATGACGCAGTGCAGGAGGGGAGTGCTTTGTCTCACTTCATCAATTTAATGATTTGAAGCTACTCTGCAGGTTTGCTTACTGAACTGAATGCTACCTGATTTTTTTTTTTTTTGCAATTTTCCTCCTTGTCTCCAGCTTTAAAGAAATCAGTGAAATTATACCTTGGAGGCCAGAAGGTAAATAAGACTTATTATTGCTCAGGGATTTACTGTTCTGGTTTTCAGTTTTAAAGCTGATTGGTTTCTTGGTGAGGAATATAATGATAGTCCTTTTTCTCTGGTCTGTTTCAAGTTTAATTAAGAAAAAAAAACCTCAACAAAGCAAACCACCGAAAACCTTGTGAATTTCATACAAAAATTATGCTAAGGAATGTTTTTATTTAGGATGGGGGCACTGAAGTTTTAGTTTTATTGGAAGTGATGGTGGTCTTGTATTTTACATTGCTTTGTTTTGCATGCTTGGGTCCTGTGGTATCTTTAAGCAAGCTTTCTGGAATGTAAAGTTTGGAGATTAATATGTACTTGGACTTAGCCGATTTGCCTCTAAAACACCTTGTTCTGCCATGTTTTTAAATAGACTCATTTACAGTCGGTCGTAGCGTTTAAAAGCTGAAATTTTTGATTGTGTTTTAGAGCACCACCTTCTGGTAGACAGAACACATCGTATTTGGATGACTGCCTTTGCGGGGCACAACTATTTAAAGTATTTTTGACTAACACCACTCTGCAGGCGTACAGGTCATTTCTCATTCTAAATCTGCAATAAAACACTATTTAACATTTTTTACATTCTTCTTATTCGTTGCAAATGCAGCTATTCACTGTGCTGCACGAATTTAACTTGGGACAGGCCTCTGAAATTCCAGTCACAACAGGCGCTTTGTGGACCTGCTAGGTTAGACAGACAACATATGTCCAAGCACTTACAATTAATACACCATTTATGTATCTTATTTCTTTTATAGTTTCATCTTCTCTTACATATTTTAGACAATAGCACTTCTGGCTAAAGCCCTTTATTGGCTTGTACTTTGGAGACTGCAGATGGCCTTAGTCATACTTCCTTGCAGTCACAGGACATAATCCCTGTATATTTGTGTATATAACACAAAGTTAGTTTAACAACAGCCACTACATTTGCATAAATACATAAGTCAGCTCAATTAGCAGTGTACCCACTTAGTACTTTTAAGGAGGTCTTAGGTTAATACAGCTTCTTAATTCAGGGATTTAGGACGCTAAAGAGCTAAAATTTATCTTGGCATGTTAAGAAGAAAGCCCTCATTATGACACTGCAAACCATCATCTGGCAAAGAAATCAGATAGCATTAGTGCGTTTAATAAAAACCAGAAACACTGTGTGAGGGTCAGACTGCTATACACATGCTTCCTTATTCTCCGCTGGTGAAAAGCATCAGATTAACTGTATGCATCTCTTCATAGCTGTTCAAGAAACAAGGCAAGCTGCGAGTACTGACCTCCTGACCTAGCAATACAATGCACTTCAGCTATGATGAGAAGGATCATTGCAGAAGAAAGAGGACATTGATTTGTGGCCAATACCAGTTACATTTACATTTCATGGTATTTTCTATATAAAATGGTATTACAGAGATAGCACTTGCTAACTGAAAACATTGAACACATTTTCAAGAAGTATAGAGCTGTTTCATAAGCATTGGAACTAATAAAGGATGGTCTCCTACAGGTCTGTATTCTACATGCTTTGCATTCTGCTGCTTGTAACTTCCTCTCCAAAACCCCAGTAATGCTGCAGTTCTATCACACCCTTTGTCTCACAGAGCTGTCCCACTGCTACAGACTTACCCTAGTCTTCAGCCAGTATAAGCAGTACCTCCAGGTTCCTCCCACTGTATTCACCTACATCTCTAGCCTTGTCAGTGTTCTTTTGTCTCTGGAACTCCTCTATAACATCTTTATTCCTCTCCCAGGCCCACCTACACACCACCTTGTCTCTGTCCCCTTTATATCCACAGCTCCCAGAAGCTTCCTAAGGTGCTAATTTGGTCTAGCCACCCTTTCTTCTCAACACTCTCAGGGTACCTCTAGCTGTCACTGGTTAGATGCAAACTCCCATGTGGACTTGCATAAAGTCTGGCACAGTACCACACCTCAGAAGGCTAAGAGCTCCTGTAGAAGTGGTTCTGTGTTTCTGTCTCTCCTTACCTACAGCCACTTACTGATAGAATTGCACTAGCTTCGAGATCACTGATGCAATTGCTTAAAGTTTGCAAGTAGCTTCAAATGCTGGAGATGACTGGCGGAGCAATTCCCTATCTTTTCTTTAGCAAATCATACTGAAAATTTGTCCACGTTTCTCATGCGAGTGAAGAAGTATGTGGATGAGAAAGACAAAAATAATGACATGTACCTAAACAGCAATTTCCCTCTCTTAACATAAATGGGTTCAAAACAGGGAAAGTTTAGATTGGATATAAGGAAGAAATTCTTTACTGTGAGGGTGGTGAGGCACTGGAAGTTGTGAGGTTGGACAAAGCTTTGGGTGGCATAGTTTAGTGTGGGGTGTCCCTGCTTATGGCAGGGGGGTTGGAACTAGGTGATCTTAAGGTCCTTTCCAACCCTCACTATTCTACAATTCTATATCAAGGTGTACCTTTATTTAATTCATCCTTTTCCTCCCTTAAAGAAGAATCAAGGCCTCCAAAACAAAGCACTAAATTGCCTCCCCCTCCTATTTTCTTTACGTCTATCTTATTTGTAATCCCCCTGCTTAGACACCAGCCCAGAAATAACCTCAGGTGAACAAAACACAGATGACTGACTTGTGTAAGATTTGTTGTGTTACTTTGATCCTGGTTTCTGTGTTTTAGATGCACAAAAGTGTGGGCTTCTTGTCCTTATAGCTGCAAAGTGAAAAAAGAAAGTATCTCTACCTATAGACACAGAAACAGAACACAGGGAAAAACAAATCTATGTTCCTTAATTCAGTGTTTATTCAGTATTCCAACCCAAATTTAAAATTTTGGGTCAATAGAGAGATGGCTTGAAACAGGTATCAATGATATATACTAACCGCAGAAGCCTATTTTATCTTTTGGGATTAGCAAGAGGTCTTTGTTGTAAAGGTCAGAACTTGAAATGGCACATCAACCTGTTTCCCAGCTGTCAAAGCCAACAGGTGAGAAAGGCATGCATCTATCCTATGATTCAACAGTGAAATGGTTTCATAAAGTAAAATTAAAATGTCACATAGTTTGTTCTACAAACATTAATTATCCACTGGTTAAAGTTGCTTTTCAGAGCTGGGCTGTCTGTTATCAGTTGTCCCTTAGGGGTGATCCTCTAGATGCTTTCAGAATCAGACAGGTGCACTTCTACTGTTATGAAATATATATTTATTTCTTTTTACAATAAGGTTGTGGGAAGTCGTTACAAATTTCTTCACCATAAGCCACAGCAGCTTAATGAATCTCTGGTTAACTGTTGTGTATCAACAGTGGTTGATACTTCTCTCCATGCTCCACTGAATAAAAAGAATATTGAACTAGCATACAATGATAAACTGCTATGTTCAGCTACGCTAAAGTATTTTACTTTGTCTTTTTCATACATGCAACTGAAATTCACTGCATAAATAAAAAATACAAGCATCAAGAATGAATTGTTACTATGAAAAGCAGCCAGAAAACCTTATCATCTGCTTTACAGAAACTTGTTTCAGTATAAACAACTTGAGAATGCTGTGTGACAAGAGGAGCAATTTGTACCACTGCAAATAGGAATTTCTAAACTGATTTAATGAGCCTGCTTCAAAAATTGGTACTGAAGACACAGCCTACATAAGAATTGCCAAGCTAAGGTGCTAGGAAGAATTTCTCCTCCATTTTAACATTCAATCTTACATTTTCCAGCTACACTTCCTTCCATATCAGTATTACTGCTATTAGCAGTTGAACAAGTTGTCAGTTGAAAAGTGGCTTGCCTTGTGGTATTTTTTTAATTACTTGAAAGCTTAATAAATGCTTCAATTTATAACTTGCTCTCAAGGGCATGAGAAAGTTAAGGTGGAAAATTCTACATTAATACAATGTTGGTGACTAGAAGCCAATTAAGGACGCTCATACTCCAGTTCTGAAAAGCAGTTTTTCATTTAGCACAGAAGCAGCTTGCATTTTTCATTCAGCATTGCCAAACTTTAAAACTTATTAGAAGAGCTGACACTATATGAACAGCCTGTTGTATGTTCTATAGGAGCAGCCTGTGAAAAGAAAAAAGATTAAAAATCATTCACTTCAAAGTATTTTGCAGGAAGGATGCAAGAGCTTTTTTTGGCCATCTAACTTACTAACCAAACAAAAGTAACCCAATTACGTCTCATAAATATATCAAGATGTAATTGCTTGGTTTAGCAAGTTAAAATTCTAGACTGCCTCTCATGCTGCAAACCAAATGAAGGTGCATCATTAAAATTACTTGATGATTTTCTAAAACTTAACCTAACCAGTGTCCTGCAGCAGTACCTCTCCTTCAAGGATACACTGTCTGATTAATTCTGAACATTTCTGCTATCTGGCCTTTTTGACAGTTGTCTACTGACCCGAAAAACTACCAAGTATCTTCTTGAATAGCAGCATCCCAAATACTTTATAATTCCAGTACTGACATCTTATGCTGTTAACACTAGTAACTTAAGGAGCCAGTGAGACTGAATGGAACTGAATAGCCCCCTACCTTCTCACCCCCAAATCTGCTGGTGTTATTTTGATTCGGGTCATATACCATTCAACTTCCAAGTCATGAACACTCAATTTCAGTAAAACTAACACAATAAAGCTACCATAATTATATTTGAAAGCTAAGTTCCTGTGTACCAACCAGTACAAGCAGGGCAGTAAGGTAGGATCACACATGCTATCAGCTTAGATAAAGCTTTGTCATGGCACATTAAGTACATCTTGTTACACAGCCAAGCTATTAAATAAGTTAACAAACCAGTAACTTCATTTTTAGTAAAACTTTAAACCCAAAATATCAGCCTTAATTTTGGAAGATGTTAACTAGACATATTCTAGTGCATCAACTGTTCATAGCAAGAAACTATAAAAGCTTCTCACCATAGCATTAAAAATCCTTTCTGTAATGCCTCTAATTTGCATCTTTACCTCTTAGTCTTCACTCATGCTGTCCCAGAAGCAACTAACTCAAAAGTTAGTTTTTACATTCTGGTTCTATGCAGTTAACATCTTGTTCAAAATTCAGTTTGCAAATTGTAACAAAATATATCTTATCTAATCCATTCCTCTGCACTGAAAGGCTAATTCAGCATGCCTATGTATAAATAATAGCATTTTTGGTTCACTAACACAAAGCTGGAAAACAATTTTAGTGCACTGACAAGCAAAGGCTAATAAATGTGTTGTAAGGATCAACACTGATGGTTTTGAGAGCTACCAAAATAGTTAAGATGAATGCAGCTGGTTTTAAGATACCAATTCTAAACACTGCATTTCTGTTCCATGCACAAAATATAACGTACAACAGACTGATGCTTTCTTCTTCCTGAAGGCATGAGGTGGCAAAGCATGCGTGTGTGGTGGTGCAAATGCTCCAACTGAAGAGGCCAATAACTGATTGTCCAAGAAAAGAACCATTCACAAAAGTTTTATTAAAAAAAATCCCCTATCACCTCAAACAAGTGAAGCTTAAGTTCTGTACTACTAAGTTATGTTTAGAAAAATGAGAATAATACAGTAATTTTTGAAGGCTATACATTGTAAAATCCCATAAGTGCAAGCAAATATAGCAAGTATTTCAGATGTCATTTATTTGGTCCATCAGATGTACAGTATAGTAGTAGTATCTGAGTTTACAAAACATCAAATATAAATAACCTGAAACTGTAACAATACACAAAAATTTGCTTCTTACATTGACATACCAGGCAGTACGAGCTGAAAAACTTGAGTAAATTAACAGTTTTACAGTAATGTACATAGTTCCAGCTGAAGTTCAAAACCACTGTTAGAACATGGCACTAATATCTTTTATTGAATTTTTTCATTCAGTTGTTCAGGGTGTGAAAAATGTTTAGGACTAGGCTAAACCTGTTTTTCTTCAAGAAAAACAAACAAAGATAAAAAAATAAAAGCACTCAACATCTGGACATCAGATGATACCCTTTACTACATAATGGGTTTTTTTTGTCCTATTGAATTATACTAAACAGTATTTACACATAGTAAATGTAAATGTAAATACATAGCCTTTTTTATGACTGTTTAAGCAAATAATTATCTGTAAGTATTTATAAACTATGTTTCTACTGCATTTAATATATGGAATTAATATAAAAAACTTCTAAAAGAGTCTATTGAGAAGAGACCTTTATCATTAAGAGAAACAAATCATTTAAATCAGTGTTTTGGTATTCACTTGGAACAAAGGCCTTAAAATTAGTCTAGTTCTGTGCATCTTTCACATCCCAACATCCCATAATATGCTGTTACTGTATTACATTATCTGAATCATTTTGTCAAGGGGTATTTGCATGTTCAGTCTAATGCTATAATTTCATCTTGCTCTTCTGTCTGCTCAGTACGCACTCTCTTTGTACTGACACACTCTTTATCTTCTAGTTTTCTCTTGCGGGTTTTGTTTTCCATATCATCATCAACATTGCTTGAAGTACCTTCATCTTCAGAATCAACAATCAATACATCATCTTGATCTGGAGCTGCAAAATATATGTTTTTAATTCAAGTGGATACTGTAAAAACAGCCTACTCTCAACCCAGATTTCATACAAAAAAATGTCCCTAGTACAACAAATACAGCTTAGAGCATTCTTTCTTATTTGTCATTTAACTGCAGGAGTATTTTAACAGAACTAAGAGATATCTAACATATATAGGTCACAAGTATTCAGATTCATATGCTACCCCTATAGAACACTATGTTTCCAGAACATGAGCCTTCAGTGCTGAAACATCTGATATTGATTTAACTTAACCTACTTTGAGTATGTTCATATCCTCTACATTAGGAAGGTGATGATGGTACTTCTTCCTGAATAGGAAATACTATTTTCTTGCCATGCTTTGCTTGACAGGTAAAAACAAATTATTTTGGAAGCAGATAATAAAGACATCTTTTTAAATTTCCAAAATGAAACATGATCAAAGACATCTACAAAGTAATTTTTAATCTGCTAGGAGAAAGTGATAAATTTGGTTGATACTTTTTTGCCAAGCAATAGCATGACCGTCAGAAAGAATGGATCTAACTTAATTTAAAACACTGTGCAAAATGATGCATTTAAGATGACACCCCACTAAACCCTTGCAAGTTAAATATAATATAATTTCAGGTTGTATGTACTGTAAACCTTTGTAACAGTCTTAAATGTGCATTTTTTTAGCAACTGTAAATATGCATTTTCCTATTTAATATTATATTTATACACTAAGGCAACTTAAATGACTCTTATTTCATGTTGGCAAAGTTATAAAACTGAAGACAACCATTTTAATTGGACTGCTCTACTGAAAGGCTTTTTTTAATTTCATATTTATTACTGTTACTTACCTGTTGATGTTGAGGGCTGTGCTCCGTCATCACTCCCATTGGTAATGTTCTTGGTTGTTGGTTCTGATGGTTTAGGGCCAACCTTTTCAGGGGTATCACCAACAACTTCGAATTCTACATCTTTTTCTAGGTCTTCACTGTAGAAGAATACATATGCTTTTAAACAACTAAGTGAAAATAAAAAAAGCCTGTCTTTTTAACAAAGAATGTATGTCATTACAGTGTTAGAGCACCCTGCAACTGTGACAAAACAAGAAACACACAAAAAAGAGTAAAATCTGTTTAGCCCTCCTTTAGAATTTATGCTTTAGCTATTCATAAACACTGTTCCACCCAGTTCCATGACTTAAAAGCATTACCTGGGCTTACCTTTCTTCCTCAATGTCACATTCCTGTTCTCACTCAAAGTGCAGTATGTTAAATTACTGTACCAAAATGTATGTTACTTGTCCAGGGTTAAATACACACACCAATTATTTCAAAGCGACTTCTATTTGCATTCCTGTATCTGAACACAGGTAGTCAAACACAGAATTAACTACCTCAGCAGCCTGGGTGGCCTTCTGCCTTGTAAAACATTTTAATGGCTGTTTCTCATTTGCTGGCTGCCTCAAAAGTAAATTTGTTTTCTGCACTATATTTTTATGCTGTGCAATGACAAATTATTCAAATAAACATTTTCCAATTACTCTTGGGAAAAATCTCTGAACAACCAAGAAAACCAAAACCCCACCCCCCAAAACCAAAAAATCCACAACAAAACCCCAAACACCCTAAACTTTATAAATTCATTAAAAAGTAACAATTCCTCCTTTACCTCTTTATTTTTCTGTCTACAACTTAATGTTTGAGCTTTATTCATCAATTTAAAATTCTGAGTTGGAAATTACCTGTGGAACTGTTCTATATACAAAAACAATTATTTCAGAATTCTTACCTGTGAAGCACATTGATTAACAGTGTATAGTCCTGGAGGAAATCATCTGCCTGTAGTCGAGTGCCGTTTCGAATTCCAAAGTCTGATAACTTCCTGTGGTTATTTGCTACAAAAAAGTGAAAACCTGCAGTATGTACAGTAGTAGTGTATGCAGCTATTTATGTAAAGATTCTTTACACCTGAGTAAGTATGATGAAATGAGTACTCCAGAACTTCTATGTAGAAACATAAGATTAACTTTTATTAGCTATATTTAAGGCTAGCCATCAGTAGCTAAAACTGCTTATGTTTGAAGTATTTACCCCTCATGCATCATGTTCAAGCACTTCACGATTACTACATTTAGAAACATCTTGGAGAGAATATTTGCATTACAACAGTGCTTTCAAGCATTATTAAAATGACCACAATCTAAGAACAAGAAAATGAAGCAGCCTTGTGAAGAGAGGAAAATGACTGGGGCACTTTCATAGCTGAACACCTATTCTTGAAAGGAATCCTGACACTTCACATGAATAGTATTTTAAATAGGAAAACTGAGCTGGACATGCAAGCTTGTAGATGGTATCAGTACCTATTTTTGAGGCACTTAAATTCTTGCAATCCAGCTCTCTTCAAATATTAGTTTATAGGATGAACCCTAGAACATTTACTATACTTCCATTCTGTGTATCTTGGTTTCTCCCTAGTTTGTATCTACTCTTATCTAAAAAGCTTCAGTATGCATACCTTCTGTTTCTCCTTCTTCTGAAGAGATAAGAATAGTTCCTTTTCCATCATCTATTTGTACATCTGGTGCTACCATAGCAAATTTTTCTTTCACTATCTGAAAAGATGTAGATGATTATTTAATTAAAATTGGACTTAAAAACACTTACAAAAAAGAACCTTGAATTGTGTTGAGTTTCTTATCCTGGTTCATTTTCAGACATCTGTTCAAAAACTATAATGCCTATACTTTACCTTTTTTTTTTTTTTTTAAATTTCCATGAACAAAAGAATGATATTTGTTGCTGTCTGAAATCTACAGGTTTAGATATGCTGAAAAAAATTAGAATACTTCATAAAATGGCAGAAACACATCAACTGTGACTATACAGCTGTAATGTGGCTACTGAACAACTGAAATACAAATTTTTTTGTTAAATACAAACAGGCTTTTAAACCATCAAAAAGTTATAAAATACAAACATTCACAACATACAAAAGCCCACATGGGCAAGAAGCAGACTGGCTAATCTAGGTCGTCTTGCTGCTCAGAAAAATGCAAAATGTAAAGCAAATATAAATGTTGGTGTTCAGTCAAAATACACAGAGCAAAACCCTAATTTTAATAATTTACAGTATTAGAGTAATAACAAAAGTTGTAGCCAATACTGAAGATTTACCTTATCCTGGAGCGTTAACACAGTAACTTTGTGTACATTAAGTTTCACAGTCACTTCTGGCTTACTTGCACATACATAACAGTTAGGATTTGGAGGATCCAAAGCACAAGGAACCAATAGCTTCTTTCTGGGATTTGGCTGCTTGTTCAGAAAAATCTTGAGGACAGAAAAGAACAAAACAACTTATTCCACAAGTAACAGCAGTCATAAAACCTGTTTTCCTACAGATTTATTCACTTAGTCTCACAGGTTGTTCTGTTCCCTAATTCTTCTTGACATGCCTGTTGAACAGGAAAAAGTATGTATTACAGCCAGTCCACAGTAACACCTGTGCTGACTGACCAGCTGCTGCCAAATTAAGATGAAACAACCATATTTCAAATGATGTCAGTTTGATTCTCTGTCCTATTCAGCAACTGATTTTTATTAACTCAGAGGAATTTAATGTTCCTTAAGACTTCTACTTCTTTGTTTCATTGTTATTGAAAGTTCCCAGCACATTCAGAATCTACTGAAGCAACAACTGAGAGACAGTAAAACTACAGAATAGTCAAAGCAGATTAATTGTGACTTCTAGACAAATAATAAATAACAAGAAAGTAAAAGTATCTCATTCCCACTTACCGTTCTACACTGATCTATTTTTCCTGATAAAATCTTCAAACCCTCCAGCACTATGAGACCAGCGATTACTGCATTAGTAGTAGCTATAGCTGGGATAATATTTCCTGCCATTGCTGCAAAATAAGCAAGAGTATGCAAGATTTTTAACAGTAAAGGAAAATGAAAAGTTTATTATATAAATAAAACAGTGTTGCATTTTATCCTTACACTTGATATCAAATCTGCTCTTCATATTCATACTGAAAACATGCATCCTGAGGTTCGCAGCAGAAGTGACAAAATCCAGCGCAGAAGGATCATCCTTCACAAGAAATTAATAAAGTATTTAAAAATCACATTAGTCACTGGAGAAAGCTTGCAACATGCATTTCCTAAAACTTTAAAAATAGGAAGCTTAAAAAAAAAGTCTGTGCCATTCCAAACGCAATATACTTCCTCTTTCAGATGCCATGTTTAGTCAGGGCAGTAATACTTGAAATACACCTTTAACAATTGTACTTACTATTTCAGTAGCATATTAGTACCAATAAAATGCCTTGCATGTTCAAAAAAATACCCAAATCCTAAATCTTAAAATGTTTTACACTCAGTTTCAAAAATGGGTGTTTCAGAAGGAAGTATTTTTACTGTATGTTGTAATACTATTTTATTATTTTGTCCCTCCTGTATTTATGGGCTACTTTTTTTGATTATGTTAAATGACAATGACTGCATGAGGATTACACTATGGTGCTAAGAGAGAAAGTTCTTCAGTGAAACTCATTATCACATACCTATCATCAGAACTAATAAGAAGTTACAACTCAGTAGAACTCTAACTACAACTCATTGTTTATGAGCATGTTTTAGAGAAAGCTAAAAAGCAAAAAGTGAAGTTGCATTATTAAAATATTTTCAAAATCAAAACAAGTACTTTTGAATTTGTGCTCTCTGAAGTTGAATTATTTTACATCACAGTTAATACTTACACTCAGTAAGTTACGAAATACAGTGTTTAAAGTTTGTATTTGTTTACATAGGCAAAGCACTTTCAGTAAGGTGCCAGACATTGTTCTAACTAGTACCAGAGTACTATTTCAGAACGAAACTGCATATAATTAATATTTATACTACACATGTAGACTATAACTGGTTCTTTTGTATTTGGCAGACTAACTTTATCCCATATAAGCTCTGCTCCGTCACCCTTCTCAGCCAGGTGAAGTCTCAGGGTTTCAACACTCTTTGAAAATAAGTGTGCATAGCTCTTGACATCGAGAACCTGCTGATCCTTCAAGACTGCAGAAGACTCATTTTGTAGATCAGATGTGTTTTTCTCTTTGGGAAAAGGAAAAAAAAATTAAGATCAGGAAGACTTAAAAATCACACAGAAGTTCTCTCAAAGAGCTAAGAATTTTCCAATTTCAGCAAAATTATGTCTTTTCTAAATTGAAGAATATCCCTGAAGTATAGCAGCCCAAATGTGTTACAACAAATCTGCATTTAAAACTGCATTTGTACCAATCGCCTATACATGAACAAATTTCAGCAAAACTCAGCTTTCAGAGATAAATATATCAGTGCTGATACCTAATTTTGTGAACTGTGAATTTTCTACAGCCAATACCAAGTATCTAAAATAACAGCTGCAAAACAGTTTTAGAAAGAAAATGTTTTCTATATAGAGAAAAAAATTAAATACTCAGGAGTTGCAAAGAATTAAGATGTTCGTTTTTTCAGTACTCAACTGTGGCAGTGAGAAAATTAAGTATCATAGAGATGCCTTAATAAACAGCAAGTATGGCTTATAAATAAACAGTGGAGGAAGGATAAATACCTTGACTTTGTACCTCAGCCCAGTCCAGTGGAACTGGAGGTTTTCTTTTCCTCCACAGCTTATCCATTGTCAGCAGGTACCTAATGTCATCTTTGAAAAGCTAGGAAACATTAAAACAAAAAAAACCCAAAGAAAACACATTAAAATGAAAGGTAAAAAAGGGCATAGTTTATTTATGTATCTGCTGTGTAATTGAAAAATCAGCATGATATTTATGAGATCTTGCTTTTGTCCTTGAAAATATATTCAACCACATAAACAAAAACAGATTTGAATAATTTCATATTCCCCATCCTCTAAAACTTATTACATAAAACAAATATAGCTCTGATTAATCTGAGAAGGAATAAAGTAAAAATCAAGAAACAATAATCCAAACATGCAGTGGGTTCATTTGCCTGGTGAAGCCAACACTACAGCTATTTGTAGCTCCACAGCATATTCTTACCTACATGCCAATGTGTTTCCAAAGTAAAGTTGTTACTGCCTATCAACATTACATTCTATACAAATTTCCTCTACTTATCCACTTTCAGCAACTATTTTGAAGGAAAACTCTTAAACCAGTTTGTATTTTCTCATGCTGGAGCTTGATTATATACAGATGACTGATAGATTTTAGGTCCTCAGACTGTGAATATACCCAGTGAAATTCCTACAGAATTCAGGTTTACCTTTTCATATTAAAAGGAATGTGAATGAAGTGTTTCTGTACAGTACAGACAAGCTGCTGAAGCCATCTGTACAACACAGATGGAATGTCATAAAACAAACAAGTGTTGTAAAAGACCAATGTTACAGAAAAACTGGTGGAAGTTGCAGCATAATTGCATAATAAATAGCTAGCACTAAGTGTCCAAACTGGGGTTTGACAGCTTTACAGCACCTCAAGCATTTCAAATAAAGAAATTTATGGGGGTAAAGAAGATACCTTAGTAAAAAGTTTAACTGGATCATATCCAGTTGATTTAGCCCACTCCTTAGTTGAAACACGTTTAATCTCACCATCTTCATTGGATGCTTGTGCTCTGGCTTCTGCTTCTGCTGGCTCCCCTATTAATAAATATGAACCAGTATTTCAATTAAAAACAGGAAAGTTCCCATCCAGACATTTTCGCCTGGAGTCAATAACCAAAATTATGCACAGACCTGGCTATGCACAGACCTATGGCTTTACTGTGCCAAAAAAAGCTGAATGAGACACAGTGCGACTATAGCAACAACTAAAACCACTGGTGTTACCTGCGTTGTTTGCATGCTGAAAGTCAAAAACACAGCCCTGCACCAGCTACTCAGAAGGTGAAAATGACTGTTACTGCTGAACCCAGGACAAAAGGGAACAGGAGTCTTCCAACAGATAAAAGCCCATTCATCTAAATCATATCTTAACACTTGGATGTGTTAACTGGAGCTTTATGATTAGTGTATTGATTGTGCTCCTCACAGCTATTCTACACACACTATCTGAGAAAATTTGGTGAATCCCAGTGATCCATCTTACACTGTATTAAAAAGCCTTCATCACAGCTGAAGTAATCGTTTAATAATGGTTTAGGCTGCCCACAAGGGCCACACTTCTGACAGGTGAAGCTATTAAGCTGTTGTTACCTTGCAATGTTTTTTTATTTTTTGCACATTCTCCATGCAAAAACCTCTGGTATGCACTATAGATCAAGTTAACTAAAACCATGGAAATTGTTTCAAATATAAGTGACAGTAGGAAGGAACCAAATTATGCACCATATACATGAAGACCTGTTAGGGAAACTAGTGTCAACACATCCCAGACTCTTACTGCTCAAGGGTGCAGTAAATGGAATCATCTTAAAAGAAAATGTGGCTGAACTCTCTAAAGTTAAGAGATGTACAGAAACAAGAACCGTCTGGTAACAGGGTAAGCTACTGTCTTATTTCACACTCACAGGCAGCTTCAGGATCAGCTCTGTCAGGAGAGACTTCTTGATCAGCATCTTCTTCTCCAAACAACTGGCTATATAATAATTAAGAACAATAACACCACACTAGAATTTTATCATATCTTGTAAAAGACTGAAATATTTGCTAAGAGAGATATATATCCACTTTAGAATTCTTGCTATCAGAGCACCATTTCACACATTGCTTTTTAAATTGCTGGGATTCATCACACATGGTCTTTACACTGGCAACACAAAATGTCCAATACAAAAAACTAATTTAGCAAACCAGTTCTGTATTACTCACTCAACAGTTCACATAGCATTGTATTTATATTGCAGTACTGAATGCATTGCCTATAACCCTCCAAGATCCCAGCAAACTTTACATCTGCTAATACATGTATTAAACTGAAAAATGTGTTAACTTCACACACAGGTGAAGAACGAAGTAAACAGTACTGTGCCAAGCTGCCAGATTTTCTGTGAGGTCTAAGCAAGGTCTAAGTACAAGCCAACCTTCCATCTTCATATTAAAATTAAAAAAGCCCCAAACTGCACCCTAAAACCCAGGCCAAAGAACTGGTGGTTTTCCCTATAATCCATATTGATTTGAATAGCAAACAAACCAAGAAGTGCATGTTCAGTTTATTTCTCTGTCTGCAGGCTCAGCAACCAGAAGAGTGAACCACAGTACCTGTTTTCTTTTTAAATAAGTCACTTACTTGAACAAATACTTAGCCCACACAATGCAGTGGATAGGTTCTGATGGTGTATTTCGGATTGTGCAGCCTGGAAAGGTCTTCTGAGTTGGTTTGGGATGACATTCATAACATTCTGTCACTCCCTGGTGAAAAGCAGAATATTTACGTGTCACACTGTGAAGGCTACTGATAGCATATGCTATTACCAGCTGAACTGTAACTGTATCTCAAAACACCCAATGCCCTGTTGTTTAAAATAGCCAATGATTTAAACTTAAAGTGACAAGAGTAATAATACACAAACTAACCTTTTTAATAACTGTTACTTGTCCAAGGTAGCCTGCTGTCCCACTCTCTATAAGAGGAACATCAGCAGCCAGACACATCCTGTTCACATGGTTACGGGCAGCTGCAAACCAAGAGATTTTTAAACAAGAACAGAAAAATAGTTTTACTTCTCCAAATTCAAACCAGCCTCCTATGCAAACATTTATCCTTAAGTGCCTTATTTCATTATAAAGCACTGCTACACCTTTTTGACAGTTATTTTTCAATTAACACAAAATACATCAACAGTATTAAATATAGCAAACTCAACTGAATAAAGTTACACATGTACACACAATAATCATCAGTTCCCATAAAGCAGCAGCACAGCAGTTAATGTTCACCTTCTGAACACCTGTTAAAGCACTAACTACCCTTTCAAGTTTCTAGTAAAGCACACAAGTATTAGTGAAACTCCAGAGAGGTTAAGAGGATACTTATTATTTAACTGACAATGCAGAAACACTAAGAGTAAAACACATGAAAGTTCTCTTTGTATGATTATTCATATGAACATCTCCAATAAAAATCATAGTGAAAACTTCACCTCTGTTATCCAGAGCATTCATAACCAACGTAAACTGGCGGAAGAACTCTACGTTATAGTCAGGGCTACAGAAAAGAAAACAATACTCAGAATGGTATATCAAAGTTGTTGGTTATTATGACACAACAGAAACCATACACATGCAAAGGGCGGACTGATGCGATAAATTACACATATTATGAGTTTACTGTTAGCTTTTAACTGCCTCATTTGCTGTCTGCCCATTTTAGGACTGGATGAAATGATGGATTTTATGCTGCTGGGAGGAAGCTATTGCAATTAGTGCTAATTTGACCAATGAAACAGACAGTCAAGGAAGAAATGATTATACTGTTCTGAAAGTAATATGGGTAAATTGGCTGAGCTGTGGTAACTGACCTTAAAAACCACTAGCTGAGGCTAAAATGTGCACACTGTAATTACCATGTCATCAGACTGTTGATAAGTCATTACACTGTGATAGCTCAATTGGTTTTGATTGTACCTCCATACTTTTAGGATCCAAGACACAGGATTTTAAAATCCTGATACTTTAGTACCCTTATATTGCCTTTTTCTGATTTAAAGAACATGATGAGAGAATAAAGAGGAAACAGGATTAATGGTTTCAGTTTCAGAAGGATGCAATGAGTGAGTGTTTCAGTGGCTAATGACATCAGTGTTCAAACCTGAACATGCCACAGTATCAATTTTTGAGAAACCAAACAAATACAAATTAAAACATAGGAAACAGCTAATGAAAATCTACATAATCCTGTACTCTACTCACTGGTTATGGATCATAAAGACTAAATTTTAACAGTTTTGGGCACACATAATACTCAGTTACCTAAGACAAAGGACTTTTTTTTTTTTTTTCATTGCAGACTCAACATTCACATTTATTTTAACCTAATAATGGCTCAAAACATCAGGGGAGCCTTACAGTTAGAAATTTATATACTAAATGTTGCTAATACAGTGAGAAATAGATATAAGCAAATGACTACAGCATAGTACCAGAACTACTCAAAACTCATTCAAAATCCACACTCCCACTCAGGTTTGTGGTAGTCTCACAGCTTTTTCTTCTTACTCTGGTAGCTGTGTAAAATACCTTAAAGCACCCCATCATAGCACTTAAATAGCACAGTATTTGTAAACTAAAACATGTAATTAGAGCATAAAACCAAACCTACTTCATGATGCTATCATGGTAAGCTATAATATTAGCCTCTGGATAAAACTGTAACACACTTTCCTTGGCAACCTAGAAATAAACACAAACAAAAAACCACTCATTATTTCTCCCTTCCTTCTAAAACCAGACTTCATATCAGTTGAATATCAAGCTGACTACCTTAAGAGACTTAAATACTTTTATAATGAAATCCTGTGGATAGTCAAGACCAACCAGCCAATATTTACTTCCCTTTCACAACTGAAACAAAATTGTGACATGTTTCTAACATTCAGTATTATTTTGTGGACAGTAAAACCTGGTCTTTGACTTTTTCCTCACCTGTGCTTTTGATCTTCCAACATGTTTCTTTTGAAACAAAAACTGCCTGTTGAGATTGCTGACATCAATAGTATCCAAATCAATCTACAAACACACAAGAGACAGCCATTTCACTTTTACAGAAAAAAAGGAACATAATCATTAACAGAGTTTTAAGCAAATGAGATTGACCAAAACACATAAACTCTACAAACTCCTTTTCAGACCTGTGTTCAGGGGTTACATCTGCACAATAACAACTGTGGAGGCACAAGTGATCACCTAATCATCTTCATGAGCTGTATGTCAAAAATTAAGGGTTACACACAATGAACTTTCTGAATAAAGAGTCCTTACTAAAACCACATCTGAATTTTGAGATACGTATGCACAGTAGTTAGGACAATCAGTTACTGACTTTCTACTGTTTACTGCACGGTAGAGATGTTAGTGAGAATTTGTAAGGAGCAGTGTACAGACTCAGAATGGACACTGCACACATCAGTCTAGGTAAGTCCAGTAAGACTCAATTTTGGACTAACCATCCTGACCACTGGCTCTGTTCCACGCTTCCCCAGTGTCAAAGAAGGGCTATTCAGCAAGCTAATTAGTACTTCTACTTCATATTTGAACATCACTTTGAGCAACAGAATCAGTTCACATCAGTTCACTGTGTCCCAATACATACACTGAAGTGCAAAAGGCTTTACTGTTGTCACCAGGACTAAGTGCTTAAGTGTGTATTAAAAAATTACAAAGTCTATTTGCAAGAAAAAAAAAAAAAACCAAAAACCACAACCCACCAAAATCCAATCATGCAATCAGGATGTGTAACAACATGCACCAAAGAACATGTGTGAAGTGCAACCTCAAAGGATGCCATGACTGTAGTCCCCCTAATGGCCATGATTCTATTTACTAATACATGCACATGAACACCATAATTTCAAATGTGTTTACCTCCCACCACAAGAATTCAGATTTAATTAGAAATTTGAGATTTATTCCTACCTTTGATGCCACTACTTTTGCTTTAATTAAACAGTTGCTCTGATCCATCCTTTAAGAAGTCCTCTCCTGTACCTAACATTTTTAACTAGGATGGGAGACAATTTTTCGGAGCCTCAGAGATATTTCCTCCCAAATCCCATACACCATGTTGACACAATCAGCACTGTAATGCTTCCAGCTATAAGGAGATTACTATCAGATCGAGTGTGCAGCATGGAGTTGAAACATGATCTACTGAGGGCATTCTCATACACTTCTAATTTTATTAACCAAACTTGAATAATGAAAAAGTATGCCATGCACTTCTCATTGAAGACCCTTTGCATGTGAGATTCATGCTCCAAAATTAAACTGGCTGTTTTCTGAAGAGAATACTTTTTAAATCTAAGTTTTAATATACTAAGAATTGTAATAGTACAGAATTTTATTTAAACACTAAATATGTGCTTATAGAGCAAACAGAAAATGTACAATGCTTTAGGGAAGTATTATAAAGACTTTTAATTTTTATAGGATCCTAGTAACTACCCACGGTCTTGCATCTTTAAATGAAAATGGTATTTGCGTGAAAACACATCTCTACCTCCTTTCCTTTCACTGAGACACACTCAAAAAGCTTGCTTAGTCCAAAGCCAGAAAGCCCAAGAACCTCAACTGAGAATGATCAAGTGAGTGCATCATTGCTAAAAATTCCACTACCCAGAAAGCATTCAGGAGTTTAACTGGAGATGATAACAAATGATGTAAGCCACACCTGAGCACAGTACTACCGAGATCAACAGAAGCAAAGGAAGTTTTTCTCTGAAGAGAATACCTGAGACCTTTAGGCCTCAAGAGAAGCTTCAATCAAGCTCAGAATAATCAGAATATAACAGTTCTCTTATTAAAACAGCTTTTACATTATTCCAATTTTTGTAAGTCAGAAGGAAAGGCCTCAGAGCTTCCTAAGAATATATATATATATTCATGTTCAGACCTGGATTTTGAGTAATTTGATTTTGTTTTTCATGAGGACAAAGACACTGCCTTCCATGAAGTATACTTAATGAAATCACGTATCTGTATTCAAAACTAATAGATTTCTTTTTAAACAGTATAAATGTATTTTTTTTTTAATTCACAACTTATAAAATATAAAGCTTTTTCAGATGTCCATGTTTGCTAGTATTTACAATGAAAACCCTCAACAATACCATATGTTCTACCAATAGCACATTTCATCCCTGCATACCAATTCTCTTTTTGCTCTTACCTCATCTTCTGCCCACCCACTCCATACGTTATTAAAATGTTACTGTGTTGCATAGAACATTGCCAATGATATTTTTAAATTAAGATGGCCCTGATCCAACAGGTACTTAAGTTAATGGAGTCCAATTTGCCTTGAAAAACCATACAAAAAAATCAAACTATAGTAACTGAAAAAATAAGTGTACTGCAATGAGATTTATACCTAATGACTAACTGCCAAATCATTAGATATTACACTTCTCCTATTAGAATAGACTGCAAAAGTACACAAATGACATAGCAAGGTAGGAAAAAGTAAAGAGGGGGAAAAGACCAGTCCAGAAAACACAGGATTCCACTTTTTTGCACACATTTATTTCACCAGTACAATACTAAAATCAGATGGGCTGTCAGCGCAGACTGAAATCAAAGGGACAACCTGGAGTTACACTTAAGCATAACCTACAAGTTTTAAAATATTGCCGTAGAAAGGCCTTAGTTTTCTGAACAACAAGGCAAATCAGCAGCTGCACACTTCTACGAGCAGATATAGTTTTAGACAAAAGCTGTTTCTGCGTGCTTTGCTCAACGAGTCTGATTGTAAGAACTTCTGACAACTTGTCATGCAAAACTCTCAGATGTGAATCCTGGCCAGGCACAAACATCAGCAAATAGAAAATAGCCCTGTGCTCCACCTGGCTTAGTACTCCCATGAGTTCTTAAAACCATATATTTTTCTTAAAACAAGACATCACTAATAAAAGTCTGGAAGCTGGGTAATCAGACTTTTGCTAACAATATTTCTCTCCAACCCCTTCTTCTCTACCACCTCTCAATTCTGCCCTTCCTATACACACTTAAAGATTAGTATCAGGAAGCAAAACTGAAAGCACAGACCGCGGGAAGCTACTGTGGCCGGTTTTTTAAAACTGACAGCTTTACAGCTCGGTCTCTGAAAATACAGTTCACCCCCCAAGAGTTTAGTTTTCCACCACTGGACCATTACTGACAGCATCAGCCAGCGAAGGCGGCACTAGGATCTTTGAAGAACACTCGCGGGCCAGCTAACATAGCACACTGCTGTCTCCCGGGACATTTCATCTACGGGCTCCCAGAGAGGCGCA
Source organism: Agapornis roseicollis (assembly GCA_002631895.1). Taxonomy (NCBI): domain Eukaryota; kingdom Metazoa; phylum Chordata; class Aves; order Psittaciformes; family Psittacidae; genus Agapornis; species Agapornis roseicollis. The sequence continues at coordinate 168,092 of NDXB01009303.1, forward strand.
ACCGCTCCTCCGCAGAACGACGGCGGGACCCAGGACGACGGCCGGGCCGCCGGGGAAAGCAGCACTCGCTCAGCCGGGCAGCCCAGGCACAGCTCGTACCGACCGCTCTGACGCGGGGACGCGGATGGCGCCCGCAGGCCGCAGCCCCTTTGTGGCGGGGCCTGTCCTCGCCTCGCCCGGCCGCTTTGGCGGGCCAGGAGCAGTTTGAAAACACGCAGACAATGCGGCTGGCGGGAGCGGCCGCGCACACACAGCGCCTCCCCCTGCCCCCCCCCCGCCCCCGCCACATTCCCCGAACCCCCAGCGCCCCGGCCTCGCCGCCGGCCCCTCACCCGCCCCGGCCCCCGACCCCGACCCCGGCCCCGGCCCCGGCCCGCACCACATCGATGTTGCTGAAGCCGGTGAGCACCAGGTCCTTGAGGAGCTCGCAGCCGATGCCGCCAGCTCCCACCACCAGGAGCCGCGCCTGGGCCACGGCCTCCGCCAGCTCGCTGCGCAAAGGGCCCGACACCGACAGCGGCACCGACATGACTGCGGGCGAACAACGGCGGCAGCGGGCAGCGGGGCAATGCGCGCGACTCTCCTCAGCCGGGCCGCTCTCCGGACACCGAGTCTGGGTGAGACCAGAGCGGCGGCCGCCCGTCTCGTCCGTAGCGCCCTCTGCCGAATAGGAGGGCTATGGCTCTCTCCCGCGCACAGCCCCGGAAGGCTGCGGCGGGGCTCAAGGCCGGGCGAGGAGTGTGCCCGCGGTTCGAGTCTAGCTTCTGCCGCCATCGCTCGGCCCTGCTTCTGCAGGAGACTGCCTGAGGTGGACTTCGCCTGCTACAGCCAGGGATTGAACCACAGGCACCCGGGCTACCGGCCGTGGCAGGGAAACAGAGCAGGCGGGCACCTTGGGGAGCGGGGGCAGCACTCCGGGCCGAACACGAGATGTGTGTCTGCCAGCCTAGACTGACTGACTTGCCACCTGTAGCCCCACACAGTGAGCATCCTTCCTTCAAAAAGTAGTTTTTCAAAGACGTTCCATCATGTTAGCCCCCGCCTCTCCGCTTTTTAAACTCACACTTAAAGACACTCAAATTACTCCTCCTTTAAGTCAATTAAAATAGTGCAGCTCAGCCTACACTAACAGGGAACCCCACAGAAGGCTTTAGACTGTTTTGAACTAAAGCACCGTGATGAGCCTGCAAGGACCAGGCTGCGGTAACAAGGCAGATGCTGTACCTACCCCATCACTGTACCGGAGAGAAAAGAAGCTCCAACAAAACCCCCACCTCTTCCCCATCCAAAACAACCTGTCAGAGCACATTTCACCATGCTAAAGCAGCTTATCTCTCATCAGAAAAACAGAGAAAAGTTTCATGATAGGAACTCTGCAGCGATAACAGGGTTTCTGCCACCACCCACTGAGTTTACAATCTGTGGTCAAAACAAAGCAGATTTGGTTTTTAAAATCAGGCTTACATTAAGCTCTTCACTGCTTATAGTTTCTAAAAACAGAATCGTGTTAGGCTGATGAATTAACAGGTTGCCTCTTTACAGTTAGCTATACTTTCTACATTACTGTCCTCCCCAAACACTGAGCATTAACTACACTCAGGAAACCATCTCTACAATTTCTATGTGTAACCAAAGTATGCAGGTTTCTTGCCACCACATTTTAAAGGCATGTTCAATCAGTTATTTGTGGACATAAACACGTCATCACATCAATTTCATTTTTCACCATATCTGAGTAAAGCTCTCTTGCATAATTACACTCTTTCACCTGTAGTAAAAGAAACCCCACAAAACCAAATCATCAGATTTTCCATTTCGGCAGAGAAATACAATTTATTTAAATAATCTCTGATCTGGGTCTTCTTGTACGAATATAAATTCTTCAAGAGGGGTGTGGTGATCTGCTGGCCAACAGCTCTTCTCACACATGTAAACAAGAGCAGTTCCAAATTCCACTGACAAACCTAAAAACAAAGCAACAAAGGGATATAATGTAAAGGTATGAAAAATGTGTTGTGGCTTAAGCCCAGCCAGTAACTCAGAACCACACATCCGCTTGCTCACTCCCTTCCCTCTCCCCCCCCCTTTCTTCTTCCCCCAGCTCCCAGAGGAATGGGGAGGAGAATTGAAAGAATGTAACTTCCACAGGCTGAGATGAGAACAGTCCAGTAACTAAGGTGTAACACAAACCACTATAAGAAAAACCACTGCTGCTACCACCAATAACAATAATAAGGGAAATAACAACAGAAGAGAATACAACCACTCACCATCCACTGACCAATACCCAGCTTGACCCGAGCAGTAATCTAGCCCTTTTGGGTAACTGCCCCCAGTTTATATACTGGGCATGATGTGCTGTGGTATAGAATACCCCTTTGGCTAGCTTGGGTCAGGTGTCCTGTCTCTGCTTCCTCCCAGCTTCCCCTCCTCCCTGACAGATCATGAGACTCAGAAAGTCCTAGGTCAGAGTAAACATTACCGAGCAACAACTGAAAACATCGGTGTTATCAGCGTTATTCCCAGGCTGAAAGTCAGAAACACAGCACTGCATCAGCTACTAAGAAGGAGATAAATGACTGCTACTGCTGAACCCAGGACAAAACAGTTATCATTGGAATTGTTGCTCATTGCTCACTTCAGTCTTTACCAATTCAGAAAATATTTCTCGTACTCAGTCTTCTAATGGTAAAGATTTTAAAGCAAGCACACTCAGAATTTTCAAAGACCTTAAGTGTCTGCAATCTTACCTGACAATATTTATTTTTCAAGGCCTCACTTAAGAGGCAAATAAAGACAAATTACGCCCCAGGTCAGGAGTTATCTACAATTCTGTTCACTTGTGAGCAAATGAAGTTGCAATCACAGAGTCTCCATAAACCGGAGTTGTATCTTTCACTTAGTGAGATCAATTCTGTTCACTTGTGAGCAAATGAAGTTGCAATCACAGAGTCTCCATAAACCGGAGTTGTATCTTTCACTTAGTGAGATCAATTCTGTTCACTTGTGAGCAAATGAAGTTGCAATCACAGAGTCTCCATAAACCGGAGTTGTATCTTTCACTTAGTGAGATCAATAGTGGGAACAGAGTGGATTCTATATATGAAGATGACCACAGTGAAGCACATCAGTGCAGATGGTTAGTGAGAAACAATCCAAATTGCAGTCATAAACTTTACCAAGAAGGTGACTGTTTCTAGTATTCATTCATCTAAGTCAAAGGTCAGCACCTGAATCACTCTGTAGCATGCTGACCAGTGCTGGCATGAGTTGAAATTCAAATATTCTGTTGCTTCCACAGTTACTGCAGGCTGGAATACATTTGGTAAAGTTGTCTGGAGGACATGTGATGAATAAAGGCTGGCCACCCCAAGAGTATCTAAGAAAGGAAAGGAGAAAAATATATATTTTTTTTTAATCTGAATTTTGGAAGAAAAGTTACATTTTGGCAACAGCATTCAGGATTCTCCAAAACCTCCAAAGTCGCTTGTAGTAAAAACACTATTATGAGCTAGAATTGTTGACTCAGCTTCAGATGAATCATTAAACAAAGAGTAAAGATGGGGAGGGGGAAATACTTGTAAAGTCAACACCTCGAAAGTCAACACCTAAGCAAGAGCTGGATTTAACAACAACAAATGCTTTGAACTGACAACTTTAAAATGTGCTGTACCTGACTCAATTAAACAAACGATACTTTCCTGAAAAATGAAATCCTAACCAGTGGCAGTTATTCAGCACAATATTTCTCAAAACCACTCTAAGTTATGCCACAGAACTGATATTCTATTTGTAAGAGTTATCAGAGCTCCACAACTAACAGGCAACCAAGACTGAAGACAGTTTCCACTGAATGCCAAGCTGAGGATTCTGTGCTAAGTGGAAAGCTCAACAGAGATCAATGTCTAGGAGCAACAGGGGTCTAACAGGCATACTCATAGTACCCATGAAGGGGAAATGGAGGGCTGGGTAAAGACTGTAACTAGTGACAGTCATAGGGATCACTAGAGATGATGTTTCAGAAGAATAAAAAACTCAAAGAGCGTAACACTGCAAAGTGACAGATCCTGCGGAAAAGAAACCCACTTGTCTCAAAATGCCACTTGCATTCTGCATTAATATATTTTCTTTACGATCTTTGACACATAATGTTTCTAATGTTTCTTCTCTGCATAAACAGACCCTCAGACTTTACTACCTCCTCAAGAAGGTACCGGTTAATTATACCTGGTTTTGGAAACTAGCCAAACAGAGGTCCTGTCACTGCATTGAGACAGCTTGACCAGATAGGCTGCACTGGACTATCTGGAACAAAGAAGTAAAAAATCTGATTGTTGGTATGACCCATGAAAACCTCGTGTGTTACCTGTTACTATTAATAATTTATGATTTGAACTCCTTCTTACACTTCCATTCAGAATTAACTCCTCATTCAGGAAAGTAGCTGCTCTGCATTTAAATCCGCTTTTCTCCTAGGAAAAGCAACAGGTTTACAAGAACTGAAGACTGCAGTGCCCTAAGGGGTAATCACAATAAGCTGCAGAAGAACTCAAGGTTTAAATTGGGTAATCTCTTACTCCAATAATATCTTTGGGACTGAAACAATCAGCAATTACAATACGGTTACAACATTTCAGACAAGTAGATTGCCCTGGAAATCTATCACAACAGCATACCACTGTGTATTATACTTTCACCTCAAAAATGCTTCTTGAAAACTGCTATGTGTGGATTTCAGGGAGTCCTCAAAGACAGCCTGGGTCTGTTCTCATCAGATTTTATGTTGAGGAAAGTCTCCCACAGCCAAATCTAGGTTTCTTGATCTTAATTCACTTCTCATCTACTTAGACTTTGCACAAAAAGCCCAACCAGGGACTGAAGTCTGACCACACATAAGTAGTAGGAGCCCTTTTTATTTTCCTTATGAAGAAATAAAAAGATATATATATTTCAAATGAAATAGTTTATTTTGAGGTACTAACAATCCCTATCTATGATTTGTATTTCCCTGGTACAACCAGATGATCACCATACCTTAAAATCTGTTCAGGACACAGAGATAGTCTTTTCATAAATTTATGGAACCTGTGGTCCCTGCTTTTGACTTCACTCTTCTCGTATTTTTCATTGCCACCTTCACCGGCAAAACTAGAACAGGAATAGAAACAGAATTTTCACTAAGGCTTTCAGTACAATATGCTTGCTTTAAATAAGCAATAGTTACTATACATTCACATTAAAATTATACTAAGTGCACAGAAAAAAATATCCATGTTAAATTAAGAGGCAATTCCTGTTAAAGGCTGCAAATGAACATTTTGCCTCTAGTTCTTCTGCTTTTGGTGGATTACAATTACTAACAGTGTTTTAAACTACCACATGAGATTGAAGTCTACCATATACCTCCTTACAACTTCAAAAAATCATTCTTCTAGTAACTTCTCACAAGTTTTTAAATTACAATGTTGTCTTTTTAAATTTTGAATTCAATGCAATTAAAGTCCAATAGTTCATTAAAGATCAACAAAACTCAACAAGAATACCACCACTAAAGTGTTCCATGTAGATTCTGCAATTGGCAGTAGCCTTATAGTTACCAAAAAATTCATTGTTGTCCACAAATCAGGAAAAGTCATACCACATGTTTACATGATCAAAAGCAAAGCAGTAAGGATTCAAGTGCTTGCTGTGACCACCTAAGTTAAAACTGAAATCTTTTCAGTAACTATGTTCAAAACCCGTCTTCAGATAACCTTTACAAAATCTTTGGGAGTCCTTCCATCATCACAGTCTCTAGCCAAAATCCCCAAGTAATTCAAATCCTAAAAATATGACTGGAATGTAAGAAAAGCTTTAGCCTTGGAAAAAAAAAAAAAAGTCAAATGTCACAATATAAACTCGTGCCATTTAGTGTAAGACATTGTTTGAACCACACAAGTTTGGTTTCCGAGATTAACAGTCCATTGCTCTATCTGGAGCCCAAGGACATTCCAATTGCTCAGTCACTCAGAAGCAGATGCATCTCTGAACAACATAAAATTTGACACAGCAGGGTGTATTGTCATGTTCTTCCAGAAAAGTACTACACACCAATGGTTACAAACAGAAAGCATTCAAATTTAGTAAGAGTCCAGTTTCGACTACAATCATCAGACAGGAAATTACGGAATCTCTTCAGTTCAGCATGAAATCCAGACATGTTCTCACCTTTCTGACATCAGCTGCTCCAAATCAACACCCTCTCTCTGCTGATACTCCTTCAATAGCCTATCTGCATGATCTGTATCAAGGAAACCAGTGTAGTCTTCCTCATCTACAACACTAATGTAAAAGGGCTGAAACACAGGAGCTGAACCAGATGTTTCCATTACCATTCCCTCACTGACTGGAGAATATGTATTCAGGGAACCTGAATCCATAGCCTCAGACAAGCAAAGCTGTTGGAGCTGGGATGCACACTCCACCTCTCTGGACAAGGAGCGGCTCACTGCTTCATTTAAGCCAAGCAGCTGAAGGGAGGTACATGCAGGAGTTTCTACTCCATCAGAGACTCCCCAATCATCTGCTTCATCACACCAATCCTTTGCATTGAAATGTGGTTCTTGTTTCTGAGAAGAACAAAGCAAAAAAAAAAGAAGATTAAAGAAAAAGTAGAAAGAACATTGTCAAGATCAGCCACCCTAATGCACTTCAAATATAGCTTCATAAAAACTAAGAAAACCAAAACCTTAACCTAATGCTTTGTGTCATTTCACCTGTTCTCCTCACAGAGATACTTAACAGTGTACCCACATTTACTTTTCCCGGTACTGCAGTCCTGGCCAAAAAAACCCTCACATTTATGAGTAATGGCAAAAAAAAAAAACTCTCACAGGAGATAAACAGAGCAGGAATTCATCAACTTTTTGCCTGGCCTTTGTACATCACATTGCCATACCTTGGCTGCTGCCAGGGCCACTGACAGCTACTTTGGGTATATTCAGCTGAAGCACAGTTACTGCAACACAGGTAAGCTCAAAGGGCAGGATATGGAGGAAAATAATAAGAACAACAATACAAGCTCATTTACCACAGACCAAAATTTCACAGTACAAAAGCAGCAGCTGAATAAACACTTTCTGCCTATCATCACTACTTTGACAGTCATCCTCTTCTTTCAATCTTTTCAAGCCAACATGCAGCTGCTCTTCAAGAGCAAGAATACCAGAAGTGTATTAACAGTAACTGAGTCAGATTAATTAGAACTAATAATTTTTAGGAAATATATTTAAATTAGAAAACAAGTGATTTTAAAGATCCAAACCTAAACAGTAAAGCCCAAACATTTAAAGTTGAAAAATAGTATTTAGCTAGCTCAATTAAAATATTATCAATTTTGACCATACAGTTGCGTTGCCATCTCCACTTTAAAACAAGCCTAACACAGATCACAAACAAGAAGTCAAACTTCTAGCAAATAACATGCAGTACTCATGGCATCAAAATTCTGTGACCACAACTTCTCCCCACAGCCACTTATGTGAATCAAACTGGTACATAGCACAGCCTCTTTAAAAAGGTTATCACAGACTGGTTTGGCTTGGAAGGCACCCTGAAACTCATCCAGGTCCATCCCCTGCCATGGGAAGGGGCACTTTCTTGCCCTTCCTTACAGCACGTTGCTCCAAGCCCTGTCCAACCTGACCTTGAACACTGCCAGGGATGGAGCAGCCACAACTTCTCTGGGCATCCTGTGCCAGCACCTCAGCACTCTCACAGTGAAGAACTTCTGCCTAATGTCTAATCTAAATGCACCCTGTTTCAGCTTGAAGCCATCCCCCTCATCCTGTCACTACATATCCTAAGTATGGTTACTTAAATAACTATATATAACATATTATGGTCACTTAAACAACTATCTATAAGGTGCAACACTCATCCAACCCTTACGAATTTCTTATTTTCATAAAGCACACTGAAACAAAGGAGAGGATAGCCGCATACAAAGAGTTGTGGTCAATGGCTCAGTGTCCGGCTGGAAGCCAGTGAGGAGTGGTGTCCCTCAGGGATTGGTGTTGGGACTGGTCTTGTTCAACATCTTTGTCCCTGACATGGACAGTGGGATTGAGTGCGCCCTCAGCAAGTTTGCCGATGACACCAAGCTGTGTGGTTCAGTGGATACGCTGGAGGGAAGGAATGCCATCCAGAGGGACCTTGACACGCTTGTGAGGTGGGCTGATGCCAACCTCATGAAGTTTAACCATGACAAGTGCAAGATCCTCCAGCTGGGTGTGAGCAATCCCAGGCACAGCTACAGGTTGGGCAGAGAAGAGATTCAGAGCAGCCCTGCAGAGAAGGACTTGGGGGTGGTGGTCAATGAGAACATGAACATGAGCCGGCTTCAGTGTGCGCTTGCAGCCCAGAAAACCAACCGTATCCTGGGCTGCATCAAAAGGAGCGTGACCAGCAGGTTGAATCCTGCCCCTCTACTCTGCTCTCATGAGACCTCACCTGGAGCATTGTGTGCAGTTCTGGTGTCCTCAACATAAAAAGGACATGGAACTGTTGGAACAAGTCCAGAGGAGGGCCACGAGGATGATCAGGGGACTGGAGCATCTCCCATACGAAGACAGGCTGAGAAAGTTGGGGCTGTTCAGCCTGGAGAAGGCTGCATGGAGACTTCCTAGCAGCCTTCCAGTATCTGAAGGGGCCTATAGGGATGCTGGGGAGGGGCTCTTCATTAGGGACCATAGTGACAGGACAAGGGGTAATGGGTTCAAACTTAAACAGGGGAGGTTTAGATTAGATATAAGGAAGAAATCCTTTCCTGTTAGGGTGGTGAGGCACTGGAATGGGTTTTCCAGGGAAGTTGTGAATGCTCCATCCCTGGCAGTGTTCGAGGCCAGGTTGGACGAAGTCTTGGGTGACATGGTTTAGTGTGAGGTGTCCCTGCCAATGGCAGGAGGGTTGGAACTAGATGATCTTAAGGTCCTTTCCAAGCATAACTATTCTATGATTCTATGACAGAACCCAACAAGGCAGGTTGTCAGTTATACCTGTTTTACACTGTAATCTTGTGTTTCCTTTTCTTGTGTCTGCAAGTACTGGGAGCGCAGCACCTTCCAGCTTTAACAAGTGTGTAAAGGAAGAAGAAAATGAATCAAACCCAGGTAAGGCACAAACAATTCGAGGAGGTAACACTTATCAGCGGCGGGGGAGGCTGCGCACGTGTCGAAGGACGCCGTCGTGAGCCCATCCTCACCTGCGGGCGTCTCCCGCGCAGCCGGTCCCGGTGCAGGCAAACACGTTGGCAAGACGGTGGCAGGGAGACCCCTCCAGCGGGCAGTACACCTGCACCAGCTGCGCCAGCAGTCGTCCGCACACCCCGCACCGCGGCGCGGCCGCTCGCACGGACGGCACCCAGTCCTGGAAGACGAACAGCGCCGAGTGGCCCTCTGAGGAGCACCACGTCGCCAACCCCTCCCCCGTCACCGCCGCCACCCTCCGCCCGCCCGGCGCGGCCCCAGCCCTACCGCGGGGCCGCCCAGCTTGCTGGTAGTCCAGGCAGGGTCCTGCCCGCTCCCTCGGCACGGCCCCACTATAGCGGCGTCCCGCAGGCCCAGCAGCACGACCGGCCCCACCGCCATCCCAACACCGCCCGTCCCGCTACGGCGGCCACCAGCGGACAAACCGGACGCAACGCCCCACAACGCATGCTCGCTGGGCGGGCGTTAAGAGCAGAGACCGCGCGGTGGCGGTGTGGTGTTCAGGCGAGAAACGGGAGCTTACCGCGTCCCGACAGCGCGGCTTCAGCGGCTCGGAGCTGTTCTGCTCGATCCGAGTTCCGCGCCGAGGGGAATCGCTACGAAAGGACAGGGTGAGAGCTCCTGCACCCCGCGTCTGCGGTTTCCCTGTGCGGAAAACGATGTGGAAGAATCACTGCGGTGTTACAGGAGCTTTGCTTCAATGCATGTCCCGGAAGTGGTTCCACCTAGATAAAGTAATGAAGGAGCAAGAGTCCAGTGTTTTTGCAGTGTACTGAAATTTATTATTTTACTAGAAATGCTTTTATCTTAGCAGTGCTCAAACACAAATGAGTAAACAAAATGATTCCCCATCCCTGGCAGTGTTCAAGGCCAGGTTGGACAGCGCTTGGAGCAACCTGATCTAGTGGAAGGTGTCCCTCCCTATGGCAGGGGGTTTGAACTGGATAAGCTTTAAGGTCCATTCCAATCCAAACCATTCTAGGATTCTGTGATGGTTCTATGATTTAGCAAATCACAGCTACCTGCTAAGATACCTGCCAAGAAGGACTTCCCAAGCACAAAGCCAATGTCACCTGCATGATCTGTTATTACAGAATTGAGTTTTGAACATTAAGTTGTACTTGGTGTCATGGTTTGAGCCCAGCCACTCACTCACTCCCCCCCCCACACACACACCTCCCCTGCTCCCAGAGGGATGGGGAGGAGAAAGAATGTGAGTCTTACGGGTTGAGATAAGCACAGTCCAGTAACTAAGGTATAACACAAACCACTGCTGCTACCACCAGTAACAATAATGATAAGGGAAATAACAAGGGAAGAGAATACAACTGCTCACCACCCACCGATTGATACCCAGCCCAACCCAAGCAGTGATCTAGCCCTTTCAGGTAGCTGCCCCCAGCTGATATACTGGGCATGCTGTGCTGTGGTATGGAGTACCCTTTTGGCTAATTTGGGTAAGGTGTCCTGCCTCTGCTTCGTCCTGACTTCCCCTCCTCCCTGACAGAGCATGAGATGGAGAAAGTCCTTGGTCAGAGTAAACATTACTGAGCAGTAACTAAACCATTGGTGTTATCAGCGCTGTTCCCAGGCTGAAAGTCAAAACCACAGCACTGCAGCAGCTACTAAGAAGGAGAAAAAATGACTGCTACTGCTGAAGCCAGGACACTTGGTTGAGGCTGAAATTCCTGGAAGTATACTACACTAATAGACAAGTGAAGGAAGTAATTGAAACTCATTGCTGGTGGTTCAGTGTTACGTGTTACAGCTTCACTTAGAAGCAAGAGGTTTGCAGGAGCTTGAAGAGGAAGAGTCTCCTGGAGCTTTGGGAACCGGCCTCCAGGACCCCAAAATGAGGTACCCTGTGTAAAGCCTGAAAGACAACCCTAATGTCTCCCTACACTTGGCACTCTAGTTCAAGGACATTGCAGCACATGGGGGAATCCTGCCACAGTCTCAGTATCCAAGAAAATGAAGGGCAGAGGGAGAAGGAGGGAGAGGGAACAGGGACTAGTGGAGGCTTGAAATACCTACCCTCACTGAATAACAATCAGCACGTTAAAATTGCCCCTCACTGTGAAGGACTCTGTGCTCTATTTCAGCACCTGCAGGGTGAAAGAATGTTATCTATTAGCTCCCATGAACTCGAATAGTTAATAAATTAACATACAAATAAAAGGCATTGTACATATCTTGCAGTTGGAAGCATAAATCCAAATTTGTGGTTCATTAGTCCCGTTATGTCTAATTACAGACTGCATTGATCCTATTTTCAGCCAGCAGCAGCAGTGGGTTTTTAGGGAGAAATACGCTTTTCACAACTGCATCAATAGCAAGAGGATGTTGGAGAGAAAATTACCTCTTCATTACTTATCTGTCAGGTTTGCTTGAAAAGATAATTCAGCTTTCTTAGTATTTACTTAAAGAAATCACTCAAGTGACCTATTTTTAGCTATAATATCTAATATAATATAATATAATATCTAATGCCAAAAGTTGTTCTGAGTTTCTCTTATGCAATTTTAGTACCAGTTAAGAATTCAATAGCACTCAAGACAGAGAGTAACTTGTTAATGAGTTTCTAACGTCTTAGAGTTGCATGAGTAACAGGGTCAAAATCAGATTACATGGTAAGATTGTGAAAGAACTGACAAGCCATCACAGTGGTATGGAAAAACTGGTTAAGACAACAGATAAAACAGCTATTAACAAAAGGTCACATTTGTGACAAGGAGAGCTTTCTTCATGGCTGCACTTCCTAGAAAGGGTTGAGAAATCCTGTGTTACTTCCTCCAATATGCAAGTCCTTCCTTCTTGCACACTGTGTTGAAAATCAGCCAGCTGCTGGGAAGTGCCTTGCTGATGACAAAGGTGAAAAATGGGCTGTGCAAAGCTGCCAGTTCCATCTTTGCAATTTTAACTAGTTAGTATTCATGATCCTGCCTGGTTCATGACCATTCCCAGGATAAAACAAGCTTAACTGTTTACATTCCTATGAGCAAGGTAGGGAATGTACCTGCTCACATTCTTCAGGTGCATAATTACTGTTCCAGTCCACTGTTATGAAGTCCTGCAATAGCCAAGCAAGTGTGATACAATGGATTTGCTTCTAGTTATTGTCATCTTAAAGAAGGATTTATTCTGTCTTATAAGTACAGCACTAGCAGCCATTAATAGTTATGATTACCATCTCTTTTGCTGGGTGTTTTTTTTTTTTCCTCTTAAGCATTGAGTCACTGCAGCTGAATCAGGTTTTTCACAGTAGTGTAGACGGAATTATCTGCAATCAGTGTAACAAGACTGACAATTTTCTTTTATTAACTGTGCTTTACTCCTCCATGAACAGTACTTTCTTCAGCAACTAAGTCACAGTGAACAGCAGCTGAAGGCCGGAGTCAGGAAGACTGTGTGTGTGTACTTTACAGAGCAGCAGGTCTTCCCTTTGTGAGCCCATGAACAATACTGAACTAACAATACACAGTGATCAACATCATACTTGCTCTCCCCTCTGGCTCAGTGTGTGTCTTTCCTGCCAGCAATACCTCCTGCCTTCAGCCAACGACTTGTGAATTCTTTGCCAGGAAGGGTTGAAGAACAGATAATCACACCACAGAATAGTCTGTAAAAATCCTAGAGCCTCCATATTCAGGTTCTGCAAAAAAAGGCTGCAAAATTCCTATCTGAAACCCTTCAGGTTGAGCAAAGAAACGGAACACATTTCTGGCTTCCTGGGTGTGATTTAACCTCTTGGAATTAGCCTGCATCAGTTAAGTGAAAGAAAAGGAAGTTCCAAAAAATCAAAAGCAACATTAATTTATAACACTTTACAAAACAAGAACACAAGTAGAGATCTTCTGTCCTCATTTGTGACATTGAGAATCCTCATCTGATTGATGCTTTTTTGATGGATGCTGTGCTCCCTACAAGCTATTTTCAATTAAAGAAAGTGGAAAGAGGCTGTAAGAATGATACCTAACCATTCTAGTCTGGAAGAAGAGGGGAATAAGCATATATCATATATTTGACACTTATGATATATTCTTTATAGATAATTTCTTACAGATTTCAATGCCTGCCAATTTTTCCCTCATTTCCCCTTCTCACATGAGCATTATTCAGTTTTAATATATGGTAATTAGATACCAAGGTCTTTTTGAGCCTGAATGATCATGGTCTTTTACTGCTTGCTTCATTAAAATAGTGATTTTTAGTCCCACAAACATTCCACATTTCCCTTGATTCTCTCCTTTCCCTGTGATCTTGACAACAGATTACATAGAATCATAGAATAGTTAGGGTTGGAAAGGACCTTAAGATCATCCAGTTCCAACCCCCCTGCCATGGGCAGGGACACCTCACACTAAACCATGCCACCCAAGACTTCGTCCAACCTGGCCTCGAACACTGCCAGGGATGAAGCATTCACAACTTCCCTGGAAAACCTATTCCAGTGCCTCACCACCCTCACAGTAAAGGATTTCTTCCTTACATCCNCAACCTGGCCTCGAACACTGCCAGGGATGAAGCATTCACAACTTCCCTGGAAAACCTATTCCAGTGCCTCACCACCCTCACAGTAAAGGATTTCTTCCTTACATCCAGTCTAAACTTCCCCTGTTTAAGTTTGAACCCATTACCCCTTGTCCTGTCATTACAGTCCCTAATGAACAGTCCCCCCCCAGCATCCCTATAGGCCCCCTTCAGATACTGGAAGGCTGCTAGGAGGTCTCTATGCAGCC
>NDXB01009305.1:24063-39000 GCA_002631895.1 Agapornis roseicollis
CCCCCCCCCCCCCAGATAGCCCTGTAAACTTGATGCTCCAGCTTTCTTCTTTCTCCACTCATTTCTCTTGTGATGTAGTCTCTCCCTGTGGGGTTAAGCCCTTTGAAGTGATGTCTGCTTTAGTGTCTAGCATCCATTTGGTGTCACAGAAGCTGTCATAGCCATTAAGGAGAATATAACCTGCATTTTTTGATGCTTTTAGGTATGACATATGCAGCAAAAGGATACTTTGATGCTCTGGTTAAGATGGGAGAGTTGGCCAGTGAAAGCCAAGGATCTAAAGAACTGGGTAAGTCACCAATTTACTGCTAAATGGAGCCACAATCCGGCGCAGGCTACGAGCATAGGGATGGAACCAGATTTTTTGCTGTTGAAGGGGATAGAGAGCTCGGTGCGGAGCTGATCGTGCCTCATGTGAATGGTAAAAGCATCTCTGTATTTAATGTAGCTTAAAACAAAAAAAGCCTGCTATTCTTAGTGCAGGATTTTGGGGCACTGTCAGCTTGTGGTGTTTGCAAAGAGGAAGCGTTTGCAGAGAGCGGCTTTGCTGGCGTTTGGCTCGCTTTGCAAGGGAGAGGAAACGACCAGCTCCTGCTGTGGGGCTGAGGCAGACCCTTCCCCTCTGCGGGTGACACAGGGGACCGGGCAGGTCGGTGTCCTGGGGACTGTTCCTCCTGGTCTTTGCCCAGTCAACCCCAGTTGCGACAGACATCACGAGCTGCCATGCTCGGTGCCTCCTTTCCCTTTCCTCCATTTACTCCTCTGGTAAGTCCTTTGGGAGATGCTTTTCCAGTCTTCCCATTGCCCGGACATGTCTCCTGTGTTCTCCCCCTCGCTGCTGTTCTGCTGTGCAGATGTGGATCAAGGTGGCTCCTGTCCCAGCTCCTCCCAGGGATGCTGCAGTGTTTTCTAAGGCTCTGTGGGGCTGAGATGGGTTTTGATCTCGTTGCCTTTGCAGTCCCAGGTCAATTCCTCCTCCCATTCCTTCCTGCAGGTCTGGCTCCCTTGGTTGCTGTCCTAGGAGGTAGCAAACTGCTCATGGTGAGCTCTCTGAGGCAGGCAGTGAACAGCAGAGGTGGAGCTGAAATGACTCTGATGGAGCAGTCAGTGAACAGCCCCTTGCAGGAGCCAGGGTTCAGTTTTCCTGTGCTGTGCTCGGTGTCAGGCACTGCTTACCCCAGCCACAGCTCGCTGCCTGTGCCTGGATTGTGATAGGGAAGCAGTAAGTGTCTATGGAAACCGATTCTATCGCTTGGATTAGAGCTGCCTATAGCAATCTGCTTCTGTTTAATAAAACAAGAGCCTTGTGTGCAATGCAGGCAGAGACCGAGATTGTAAGGGCTGTGCAGACCTTATGAAGGGCTTCTCCTCTACCTCTTTGGGGTGGAAAGATGCAGCAGCTCTGTCCTTCTGGAAGTGAGAGCTTGGAACACCTTGTCAGAGGTGGTTCAGCCAGGGAGGAGCATGGAGACCCCAAACCTGCCTCCCCTTCTGAGCAGCTCCAGGCTCTGCTCTCACTTAAAACCTGGCTTTGGTGTATTGTGGTGGTCCTGGTTCCTCACCTTAGGGTGGTGGTTTGACAGCAGCCATCCTTAGTGCTCCTCCTCAGTCTCCTGATGTACATTTGTTGTGTGGCTTGGTTTAAGCGTTTCCACTCCAGTGTGAGCACATCCAAAGGGGGATCCTGGCAGCTGCTGCTCAGCTCAGAGCCACGATGAGTGGCTGCTCCTCGGACCCCTCGCTTTGTCGGCCCTGCTGGTTATTTATTGTGGCAGCTGCTCCGTGCAGAAGAAAGTGGAGATAAAATTCCTGGCTGTGGCTTCATGGAGCTGATAACCAGGGGCCAGCCCCCTCCCGTGCTGGGTAGACAGGGGCTGAGCAATGGCTGAGGTCAGAGCTTTGCTCGCCGGCTCTTCCTGGGAACACCTTTACCTTATCGGTGACTGCGCTGGGATTGCTGATAGTGCCGGAAAGGATCTGGGTCTGGGTTACTTCATTCCCTGCGAGAGGCAGCAGCAAATGGGGATGTTCTTAGTTGCCATCTGCATTAATGCTGTGCCCTCGCTGTTCTCTCCCTGTGATGGTGGCTTCCTCTGTGACAGGGAAAGCTGCTCTAAGGAACCAGGCAGGGCTCTGGGGTGCTCTGGTTGGGAGCACAGGTAAGGTCCGTTTCCAGCCTCCACGGAAAAGGATCGGAGATGTTAGTTTCCCTCCATAACCCTTTCTTTTGTGAATGTGGGTGCTTTTCTGATGTCATTTCTGGGGCCTGAGGTGTCAAAAGAGCATTAAAAGCGCTGCAGATCACACGTCTAAAATGTGGTTAAGCAGCCACATCTTTTCCCTCGCTGTGCTACAGTGATGCTGCCTGTGCTGGGGTGGCCACGGGGGCTCTGCACCCTCTGGGTGATCCAGCACAGCCAAGGACCAGCAGCTCCGGGGGGGGTTGCAGCCCCCCGAGGAGGCTTCCCTGTGCTGGGGAGAGCTGCTGTGGCTCTGCGGGCGCTCCAACCCAGCCGTGTTTTCCTGCCATCATCTCTCCAATGGTACTTGTGACTCCCAAGGATTGCTCTTCAAGCTGGGTGCTGGAGAACTGCCCGTCCCTGCCTGGGTGCTGCCGTGCCAGCTCTCCAGCACGGTGACCCAGGGTGCTTTGTTCTGCTTCGTGCTGGCTCCTTTAAAACCATATTGCTCTGGTGCGTATGCTGCACATTTATCTTGCTGAAAGCACTGACCCTGGCTCCAGGCTCCGCTCCCTGCTCAGAGCTTCACATTTTGTGAATTCCCCATCAGATTTTCCTTGTGTAGACGGGATAATCCTGGGTGGTCATGGAAAACCCAGCGATAATAAAGCTCTTGAGCTGTAATCGGCTCTGCGGCTTGAGTTTTGGGTGCAAGCGTCTGGTGGGGTCGTGCCTCTGTCTGAACCCCACTGCTGAGGCTTGGGATGCTCAAGCTCTTGGTTTCTAACTAAAGGGATGCTCTGATGGGTGCAGGGTGTAGCTGCCACTGGTCCACACACAGAAGCTTGCCCCGAGACAGTTTCTGTGTTCCAAGGCTGCTGACCCGTTTCTGGCACGTGGAGGTCAGACCCATGCTCACAGTTCCTCTTTGAGGGAGGCTCCTTACGCTGCTCTTGGGAGTTGCTGCAGTGACTCTGGGGAGGCTGATGGGAAGAATATGAACACTGTGTCTGATCAGTGAGGGTCTGCTCCCTTGATCTGGGAATAATGGTTTGTGGATGCTCCCCAGGAGCTCCAGTCTCACGTGTGCAACTGCTCGGGTGACTCTGGCGTTGCCTGGCTCCTGCTTGAGTCCCTTGCCTGCTACTCACAAATGTTCCTTTCGTCCCACTTGAAAACTGGGCCATGGCAAAGTCACGGGAAGGGGGTTTCTCCTCCAGGGAAGGACGTGCCTGCGAGCGGAGCCGGAGGCACCGGGATGCTGGGGCTGAACAGCACCTGTAGGAAGCTCCTTCAGGCTGGAGGTGGATTTTGCTCAGCCGCTGGTTTTCTCTGTGGTCCCTGGGAACCCGTGAAGGCTGCTCTGCCTAAAGCTGGGTGCTGGGAAAGGGCAGGATGTACAGTAATTAGTCAGCCATTGTTGAACTGTAATGAGGCTCTGGTAGATCCTGGCTTCCTTCTAACACATGATTTGCACAATAAAACTGGGACCAGTGGAACCTTTGTGGTCCTGGAGCTGTTTGTCAGTGAAGGATGTTGGGCTTCAAGGTCCATACAGCTTTGAAACCACTGATGAGCATCACAGAGGGATGCAGGGTAGAGCTGCCTCCACTGGTCATGCTGAACAGAAAAGGGGTCTGTGGCTGGCACAGAGCCTGGTCCTGTCCATGATGCTGCTGTAGAGCATAAAATGGGCTTGCTGAGGGTGCAAAACAGAAGGGAAAAGCCTCCTAAAAGCTGCTGCCTGTCTCAGGAAGAGACTCGCTCTGCTGCTGCCTGTGTTGCCTTCTCACTGCCTCCACATCTGATTACAAGCAGACTGCCATAGCAGTGGGCTTGTTCTCACCAACCTGTGCTTGGGAAAGCAATGGTGGAGGGTTGTGAAAGGAGCAGCTGTGAGGCGCATGTTGCTTGGCTGGAGTTCCTGACGGGTAGCAGCTGTGTGCAACGTTTGGGTTTCACCTCCAGTGGTGGCATCTTCCGGGGATGCTGACCTGCTGCATGCCTGGGACAAGCTCCTGCAGGATGCTCCCTCCTCTTGGGAGGGAGCAGGGGCCACGTGTGTGTCCCAGGGCTGGTTTCTGCCACCCGTTGGCAATGCTGTGAGCATGGCAGGGTTTAGGAAGGGGCACAGCTTGTTGTGTGGCCATCCCTGGGCCCTGGAAGTGTTTGCTTCCCCTCCTGGGACTGCTGGCGTGCAGATGGCTTGGTTCCCATGGGTCCGAGCCGGGTGGCTCCAGGCTGGTGAAGGTGAGCTCAGTGCAGTTGTGTCCTCCTGTGCTGGTTAGTCCTGTGCCACCAATGTAGCAGCAGGGACTTGCTGGTCCATACATCATGACCCAGGTACGGGGCCTGTTCACATCCAGGCTGGCTGTCGGGAACCGCAGGGACCCACAGGTCACCCATGTCTCTGATCTGTCCCTGCTAAAGGTGTCAGTGGCAACTGCTCAGCCCAAGGGAGCCAATTACTGGGAATGTGTTTGTGAACGTGCCCCAGTCAGGGTGCTTGGGAAGCCACCTGCTTTTCTCTTTCCCTTGTCTCTCAGTAAGGACATAATGAATGTCTCGGGCTTTGCCAGGCCGGGCTGGAGCAGAGGCTGTGAGCAGAGCACACCACGGTAGTGCTGATGAGTCGCTGATACAATACCAGCAAATCGGTCCCATCCTCTGGGGCTGTGGTGAGTGAAACCCTTCTGAAGAGGAAGCGAGTGAATCATCGGGGAGAAGCTGATGGTTTCCCCACACTCGGCTCCTTCCCACTGCACACGCACGGATCATCCCCCACTGCCAGCACTGGTGCAGTCAGAGCCGCCTTGCCGGGATGAGGTGCTGGGATGGGGAGTGCTGCTCCCCATGGCCGGAGGGCTTGCCCATGGCACGTGCTGTGTCTATGAGCTGGGATTGAGGTGCTTTAATGTGTGGGAAGAAGAAAGATTACAGAAGCGTTCAGGAGCGTGCTTCTGCCTTGATCAGGTCTGCAGCACGTGGTGTGATGTGTGAGCGGCTGCTGCCTGTCTGTGTGCAGGATGGGGAGGCAGCGGTGGGGATGTGGCCAAGCCGTGACCAGGATGAACGGCCCCACTTGCTGCTGGTGGAAAATGGGAGCTGTGAAACTGGGTGGACAGGGAACTGGTAACTGCTGGGCTGAGAGCAGAGCTCTGCTGTGTTCAGGGGGACAGGTTTCACCCTAAAGCAGTGCTTTATGTACTAAAACGTGCACAAGGGTGGTGCTCTGCCCCTTACTACCCCCATAAAAAAACCCAAAGCAATGGAGCTCTCCTGTCCAGCAGAGTCTGGGAGGAGGGCACTGGGTGCCTGTGTCAGAGCAGTGACTGGTGCAGGGGCCTTCTGTCCCCTTCTCCTCCAAGCACCCAGTGCTCTCACTTCTCTGCCTGCGCTGGGAGTGTGCTGGCACATCCCTCCCCAGGTTCAAGTGGTTGCTCGGCATCAAAGGATTCAGCTAACAGCATTTAACCAGCCATTGAAAAGCAGATTAATTTTTTTCCCTCCTGAGCTGCAGGAGCTCAAACAATTTGCCCTGTTACCGTCTGTTGGTTTTTCTCATTAAGGAGCTAATACTCCTTTTCTGGAGCTTGGTTACTTCCTTGACAGCACCATCTCCTTTCCTGGCCTCCCTTAAAAATAAAGCCCAGCCCAATGTGAAAGAGTGGAGGAACTGAGCCCCTGGGCTCCTTGTTTCACGCTCTGTATTTGGGATCTGAATGTCCAAAGCAGGAGATCTGATGGTGAACGATGCTGGTGGGGCTGCATCCCTCATCTTGCAGGAGTGAGGAGCAGTGCCGGGGATGCTGTGGTGCTGTTTTGCTTGTGTAAGCATCACCGGTGCCGGTGGCAGCAGGAGCTGGTGGCTTTGCCAGGGAGTTGGTCCCCCGGCCACCGGTTCCACTGCCCTTGCAGGACAGGCTGGGCTGCCTCAGCCCTGTGCAAGCATCAGCATGTTCCGGCTCAGAGCAGTTTGGCTCCTTTGCTGATGCACTCTTTGGTGTTTCTATTCAAAATAGCTGCTATCTAGATCGGGGGGAGGGGGAATCTTGAGGCTCTGAGAAGTCAAAGCAAAACCCCGTGAGATGGGTTCCTACTGCTCTGCCTTCTGGAGGGGCAGCTGGCTCCTGCGTGATGCCCATAGTGATGGGAGGGATGTGGAACAACCTGTTTGCCTGTGCCTGGGTGTGGTAGGGAAGGGCCCACAATAGCCCCTACAGTTCTCCCAGGGCGATACTGTGAGTCAGACGTAAATAGCAGCTCCTCCTTCCCTGTGTGTGCTTGGCAGCCTGCGGGAAGGTGTGTGAGCCGGGTAAGGGCAGGTGAAACCTTGGCTCTGGTGTCCAGCCCTTCCTCATCCTTACTTTTGCCTCTGGGCTTAGGTGAGACGTTAACCTTGGGTTTCTTGACCTATAGGATGCGCATTTTGGCTGTGAGGCTGGTATGGGGTTCACACCCCGTGTACAACGTGCACTGGGACCCAAGCCCTTGCTCTGTTCTCTGCCCTGCTGCAGTGTGTAATCATTATGTTTAACTTACAAATACCACCGGTGGGTGATGCAGAGTGCCCATGGTGGGGGTGACTGTGCTGCTGCTGGGGTGTGTGCAGTGGTCCTGGCCCTGCCGTCGAGCTCTGTGAGCACCACAGGGTACCTGTTGTCACCATGATGCCACAGAACCTCCTCTGAGCTGGGCTTGGATTTAAGCTTCCAGCTCCTGTGGTATCTGTTAGTCACAGTTTAACCTGTGCCCTGCTGCACGCTGGGTTAGTCACAGAGGGTTTGGGGTGAAACGTTAACGTCTAACAACGTCTGTAGCTTTTCTGCAGTGCTGTGGGGTATGGGGGTGTCGGAGGTGCTAAATGTGAATTCACACAGACCTGGGGGACTCGGCTCCAATCCTGCTGCTCCACACGGGCTCCGGGTGATGGCAGAACACGGGGAGCCTGGGGCGATCCCTATGGAGCCAGCCGGGCTGTCTCAGCCCGGGAGCGGCTCCAGCGGAAGCTCCTGTGCTCCCAGGCAGGCATCCAGCCGCTTTCCTGCGCTGCTCTCGGTGCTGGGCTGCACCGCACCACTGCTGCCAGCACAGCGAGCCGGCTGCGGTGGGCACGGCAGCATCCCCTCGCCCAGGCTGGGACACGGAGCAGCTCCTGGTCCTGGGCTGGGTGGGGAGAGCTCCGCACCGCTGCTGGCTTTGATGTGGGGCTGAAACGCCCCGTGCTCACCGTGATAAGAGCCATGGGGGTGGTGATGGAGGAGAAAGTCTAAACAAAGATGAGTATCTGTTGAGAGACACACCACGCACCTCCCTGGCTGCTGGGAACAGCTGAATTCCCTGGGTGAGGAATGTGGTGGGGGCAGAGCCCTGTTCTGGTGCAGGAGGTTGGGTTAGGGATAGGTAAATCACGGCTGAGCACCCTGATCCCTGCTCCCTGGTGGGTTGAGAGCTCAGAAACCTCTCAGCCAGCTCTGCACCGGCTTTCCCAGCTGGGGTTTCCACTCTGGCCAAACGGGAAGTGAAAAGGAGAGGGGGTGGTGTGAGCCTTGGGAATAACAAGCCAGCCACCCTTGCCTTGATAGACTTGAAACCGGAATCTCAGCCAAGCGCCGGCATTGCGTCATCGCCTCCTTGCAGTGGGAATTCGTGCACTTCCCATCATTGAGCCGTGGCAGCCCGGCCCGAGAGCGGCTTCCTGGCGGTGCTGAGGTGGTGACCCCTTGCCAGGACCCCCCCTTGGTGTGTGCAGCTCTTCACCACAGGCTCTGCTTCATCAGCACCTTGTGGGGTGCCTGCAGGAGTCCCAGCAGGTCTGTGGCTGTGGCAGCTCGGGCACATGGTGAGGGAGCAGAGCTGCAGCCAGGCCGGGTCACCTCTTGCTTGGTGGAACCATTGGATGATTCGGGTTGGAAGGGACCTTAAGGCTCCTCCAGCTCCAACCCCTGCCACAGGCAGGCACCCCTGTGTCCAACCTGGCCTTGAGCACTGCCAGGGATGGGGCAGCCACAGCTCCTCTGGGCACCCTGTGCCAGCGCCTCAGCACCCTCACAGGGAACAGCTTCTGCCTTGTATCTTTGTGCATTGCTGGGCACAGGGTGGCCATGGTGAGAGTCAGTGCTGGCTGAGCACCTACCAGTGCCACAACCGGTTCTGTGACTGCATCAGAGGGGACTGGTGCCTGCCAAGGACAAAAAGGGATCAGATTTTAGTGTTTGCAGAAGGTTTTGACACATGATGCATGGCGCAAAGTACGAGCTGCTCCAGTCACAGAGCAAAGAAACATTGGGCCAGGTTGTTCCTGATCAGCCGGGGGTGTTGACACTCGGATGATGCATGGCCAGTGTGTGCCAGGGATGGACTGACCATGCCCAGTGTTCGCCATCTGGTTTGGGCTGACTGAGGCTCCCAACGGCTCCTTTGCACCGGCTGCTGAGACAGGAGCGGCTCAGACACAGCTCACGGCTTTCAGTTCACAGCCAGCTCCACATAGGCTGGAAGCCTCAAGCTGCCGTGCTGGAAGTAAGAGCTTCCCAACGCGGCACTTACAAAGAGGTGATGGAGCTCGGCTCTTCCCGAGAGCTTGCTGTGGTGTGGGAATGGTGCCTCCGGGCGTGCAGCAGCGCTGGCTCCAGTCCCACCGGCTCCTGTGTGTGCCTGGCTCCAGCCACGGGGTTTTTGCTGAGGCAGGACCCGACCCTTCCGGTGGGGCTGTGACTGCATCGCTGCCGCGCTGGACCAGGAGAATCGAAGGAAGCGGCGAGGCAGAGCTGGGATCCCTCGGCTGTTTGTGGGGCTGAGCCTCGGCTCTGCCCTGCCCTCCCCTCGCTGCACGGCTCTGCCCTGAGGGCGAGCAGGTCCAGTGGCTTTGAGGCAAACATCAACAGAGCTCTGTTTGCAGCTCCGTGCCTTGTGACCTGGACCAAGTCCCAGGGCTGCCCATCGGCTGCTCAGGGGGAGGGATGTGGGTGCTCCGTGCTTGGCTTCGGGCTGTGAGCGCAGCCAGAGAGCGGCAGGCAAAGCTCCCGGCTCTAATGGTGCTGTTTACATTCCCATCTGTTGTTAGTGCAGCATCTCTTGTCCCCGTTGATCCTCTCAGTAGCCGGACAGTCAGGTCGAGATGAGGGTCCTGTCTTGGAATCGTTGTCTCTGGCTCCTTGGTCACATCTAAGGGCTGGCTTGGGTAAAGGTGACCGAAGCTGGGGTGGCCAATGGCACAATGGGTCGTGGGCACCCCTGGGTGCTGATGTCCCACTGCTGCTTGTCCGTGTTTCCCTTCCTGCTACACAAGGTGTATGTGTGTGCCCAAGCATCTCAGATGAATATCTCACCGACGGCTCTCCAAAGATGGGCACTGGGGGTACTCTAGGAGCACCCATCAGTCCAGCTGTGGTCCCCTCCATGCTAACAGGGTGCCCCAGCCCAGGGGTGGCCCCTTAGATCTTGGTGCCTCAACCCCCCTCCCTGCATCTTGTCTTTGCAGGAGATGTGCTCTTCCAGATGGCAGAGGTCCACCGACAGATCCAGAACCAGCTGGAGGAGATGGTGAGTTATGGTGGCCAGGGTTGCCTCGTGGCCCTGGGCTCTTCTGGTGCTGCAGCCAGGCAGCATGGGTTTCACTTCTTGCCTGGGTGACACCCTCTCCCCTGCCTGCCCCGCGCTCCCCGGGCAGGGTTTGTCAGCCCTCCCCAAGGAACCGTGTCCTTTCCTTCTGCCTGCAGCTCAAGTCCTTCCACAACGAGCTCCTGACGCAGCTGGAGCAGAAGGTGGAACTGGACTCCCGGTACCTGAGTGTGAGTCATGGACTTGTGTAGCCTGGCATTGGCTTGGGCATCTCTGTGTCTCCCCTTCCTGCTGCCCAGCTCCCTACCCAAGCATGGTTGTGCTCAGACATTGTTCATGCCCCTGGTTGTTGATGGTCTCTGACCATCACACACATCACCACACAGAGAACAGCATTCCCCCCAGTGTCAGACTGTTCAAGTCCCCGTTTGCTGTCTGGGCCATGGGGAACCTGTTTCTCCCAAGGGCTGGGGGGGGGGTCCTGCTTGCTTCTGCCAGCCCTTGACAGCAGGAGCTGTGGCTGAGGTTTGGCTTCAGCTGCTCAGAGCTTTCTCCTGCCACATCCAGGCTGCGCTGAAAAAATACCAGACAGAGCAGAGGAGCAAAGGGGACTCACTCGACAAGTGCCAGGCAGAGCTGAAGAAGCTTCGGAAGAAGAGCCAAGGCAGCAAAAACCCCCAGAAGTACTCTGACAAGGAGCTGCAGGTAGGACCCGGGCCACGGGAGGGACACGAGCATCCTTGAGCTGGGCAGTGGTTGCTGGGTACCATGCGCTAGAGGTGGCCAGGTTCTTACAAGCATTCAGCTACAGGCTCGCTGTTCTCTCCAGAGGAGCGGGGGCAGCAGCATTAGGAGCGTGGTGGGATGTGGGAGGTGTGGATAGGGAGGAGGTGGCAGCCCGTCATGGAGCACGTTGGTCTCGTGGCTGCCCTTGGGGCGGACGGAGCAGAGGGAGGCTGATGGCAGGTGTTGTGCTGGGCAGTGCGGTGGTGATGAACCTGCTGGACCCACCTCCCGGTGCTCTTTACTGAATGAGCCCCACAAGGTCACTAACTGCTGCTGTGCCAGATCCACCTTCCTCTGGGTGGTGTTTGCTTCAGCGTGTGCCGGGGTGGCAGCGCGTGCCGGGGCGGCCACAGTGAATCACCGCGGTGTGATCACGGTGTGGGCTCCCACACCGACCACGTGCCGGTGGCTGATCAGGTTGTGGCTGCGCGGGACAGGGATCCCTCCTGGCACGTGCCTGGGTGGCTGTGCTGCAGGGTGGGCGCATTCCGGAGGTTGGGTGTTGGGATTTCCTGTAGGGATGGAGTTGGGATATTGATGGAGAGCATCCAAGGGCACATCCCTGGCTGGTGCCAGAGCCATGAGCAGCATGTGCCAAGGTGCTGCAGCACTCAGGTTCCTGATGTGTTCACAGTTGTCTCCTGAGGTCTCCAACCTTTAGTTCGAGCTTTGCCTGGAATGTGGGAACCTTAAATAATTGATGTGACTACGTGCAAACCCTCTCTGTCTGAAAGCACGGCTGCTGCTGGTGGAGTTAAAGCCACTGAATGATTGCAGCATGAATAGGACCTTGAGAAGGGGACAATGAACCCTGAAGGCAGAAATCCCTACCCCTGTCTGTGAGGCATGAGAGCATGCACTGTGCTGGGCCCAGGACCTGTTACTTTGGATGCCACAGGCTGGTAACGTGCCAGTGACCTGTGCCTGCTGAAGGGGCTTTAAATGTTGGTGGGGGCTGTGTGCAGGGTGGCATTTGAAGCCATCAGCAGATAGCTACCGCAAAGGTTGTGCTGGGAAGTGACATTAATTGCACTAGAACTTGGGAATCAGCCATTGTCTTGGTAGCGTGAATCAGAGCGAGCTCTGGAGAGCCCTGCGCCCGCCCCGGCTTGGTGTGCGGTGCCCGCGGTGAGGCACCGTGCGTGGCGTGGGGCTCGTTCGTGGTTGTTCAGAGCCCCGGCACCGCGCCGGGCAGGAGGTGTTGGTGTGCACAGGTCAGTGCCCTGCCCCGCTGCCAGGAGCTGAGCAGCTCCAGCGGCTCCCGAGCAGCAGCATAGAATCATAGAATAGTTCGGGTTGGAAAGGACCTTAAGATCATCCAGTTCTAAGCCCCCTGCCATAAGAAAGGACACCTCACACTAAACCCAAGGCTTCATCCAACCTGGCCTTGAACACTGCCAGGGATGGAGCACTCACAGCCTCCCTGGCCAACCCATTCCAGTGCCTCAGCACCCTCACAGCAAAGAATTTCTTCCTTAGAGCCAATCTAAACCTCCCCTGTTTCAGTTTTAACCCATTACCCCTTGTCCTGTCACTGCAGTCCCTAATGAAGAGCCCCTCTCCAGCATCCCTATAGCCCCCTTCAGATACTGGAAGGCTGCTAGGAGGTCTCCACGCTGCTTCTCCTCCCCAGGCTGAACAGCCCCAACTCTCTCAGCCTGTCTTCATACGGGATGTGCTCCAGTCCCTGATCATCCTTGTGGCCTCCTCTGGACTTGTTCCCACAGCTCCATGTCCTTTTTATGCTGAGGACACCAGAACTGCACACAATGCTCCAGGTGAGGTCTCACGAGAGCATCCTCACCAGCCCTTGCTCTGGGTTCCTGCTGGGCAGGAGGAGCCCTGCAAGGCACAGTGCGGGGATCAGACCTTTGTTACCCCCAACCTGGGAAAGCTGCTGATAGGAACAACAGAGCAGAGCCGCTGCCAGAGCCACCCTTCTCCTGCCAACCCCCCGGGGCTGCTGCTGTGCTGGGATCCCCAACCCACACCCGGAGCCGGAGGAGGGGAAAATCCATCCCAGTGATTGGCTTTATACAGTGGGAGAGGAGCGGTGGCTTGATCCTCCCGCTGGGATGCGGTGGGGATGGGGTAGTCCTGTTAGCGCAGGAGCTTTGGGCAGGGAAACAGGATCAGGCTTTCATTCTCTTAATCTTTCAGCAGTAAGTATTTAGGAAGCGCTTATCTCTCAAAAAGCCTTATGATGGCTTTTGAGCTTAAAGAGCTATGAGACTGCTCAACTGCTCGCTGCTTTTTTTCCAACCTAGCTCAAAACATGAAGTTAAATTGCTGAATTCAGCCAAGAGAGCAGTTTTCCCTCTCTTTGCTGCTGCTGCAGTGCTGGTATTCCCTTTCAACAGGAAAAGAGGTGATCTGGGGCCACCCTTGATGCTGTTGTTACCTTTACCAGGGTGTCAGAGTGGGCTATTGCTGCAAGGATGGATCCAGCCTGGAGCTACCTTGGGAGCCCCATGCACGGCTTAGTGAAACCAGGCTTAGTGAACCAGGAGCACCTGCAGAGCTGCTGGTGTTGCGCTGAGGGGCTTTGCCCCACAGAATCCTTTCTCCTGGGGCTCAGTTTGTTTAGCTGGCCCTGCAGCTGGCTTGTAAAACCCCAGCAACCTCCAAGCAGGCTGCTGGAGGCACCTGGTGATGCTGCGGGAAGCTGATGACTTCATCAGGCTGGTGCCTGGGGACCACAGACTGATGAGCAGCAACTGGATGCAGCTCTCCTAATGGGCTGTTGCAGATGACTTGTCTCGTAATGGGGGAAGCTGCTGTGGATGGAAGCGTCCTCGTAGCTGCATCAGTCATCATCTTGCAGGAGGCAATAACATCTTACTCTGCTTTTGAAGACTCATCCACTTAAGCTACCGTAGCAGGCGGCAGCCCTCAGTCTGATGCTCTGTCATCATCCCTCTCTGTATTTAATGCTGCAGGAAGCAGAATTGCTCCTTTCTGCCTTTTCACCACTTGTTAAGTGACCGCCTCTTGTCATCGCCGGTGAGATGAGCGTGGTGGGAGAGGCAGAGCTGTCAGGAGCTCCAGGATGTGGTTTCTGTAACATCCCCTCACTGCTGAGGTGAGAGATTTGTTCAGCTCTGTTTTGCTGGGGGCAGAGGAGAGCCCTCACCTGAGCCAGGTACCAGCGTGGTTTGTCTGCATGCTCTGCTAGAGTGATCACAAAACCCAGCAAATCAGCCCAAACCTCCCACCTGTGACTCTTCCATTTAGATTAGCCCTCTTTGTAAAGCACAAATAAAGGCTGATATTCAGCAGGCACTGCACATAACTGATTCTCTTGTGGCTGGTGGGCAGTAGCTTTGGGGACACAGGAACTGAGGTCTGCTTGGGATCAGGCAGCAGCGTGATGCTCATGGATGCTTGCAGGAGGCATCTCTTGAGCTGCATCAGTCACTTGTTGCATGGCAAGAGCTGATCCAGGTTTGTCTGCAGGTTTCACATTATCTCGCCACTGTCTCTTGTGCTCGTTTTGTGGAGTTTAATAGATGAGGATGGGATTAAAATGGTTGGGGATGTAAAACACCTTGTGGTTTGCTGTAAAGACAACTCATGTAGCTTAAAAGCAGCTCAGAGTGCAATTAGGCTGCAGGAGTGATTTTCCATCTCCAAAGCTTTGTCTGTCATGGTCAAAAGAGATGCTGTGGTTGTGGGTTGTTAGTGCTGAATGTCATGATAAAGCTGGGCTTTTTGTTCCTTATGAATCAGTCCTGAGCTTTTGTTAAACACGAGGAATGAAAGCTGAGGCACCAAACTGCCTCCAGCGTCTCATCTTAGTTAGGCAGTTACTGAGGGGTTTTTTGACCTGTGTTGAGAACTGGGAGAGTAAACGAATGCCGTTCACTTCACGTCTTTTATGGAGAAGGATGAAAACAACATTCAGGTGAAACAATCACCAAGGAAGCTAAACTGCTGTAATTTCATTAAACGCTGCTTGTGATCAAGCTGTGAAATCAAGGTCACGATGGGTTTAGGCCCTTGATTGAATCAGCAGCTCAACAATGAAGTTATGTTGGTTCAAACTATTTATCAAATCATATTAGCTCTCTGAACAATTGGATTTCTCCATCGGCCTGAGACGAAGCTGGCTGTAATTCATCCTAAAGAGCAAAGCTGAAGGTGGTTGTTTGCGGTGAAAAGGCTGTGCCTGACCCGGCCAAAAGGGGTTTGGCACGTCCATGCTGGTTGAGCAGCTGCACTGGTAACTCAGGGGGGGCAGAGGGAGCTCCCTCTTCTTCCCAGCCCTGCACAACCTGGCTCATGGGTTGTGGACACCGAGCTCAGCTCCTGCCCAGATTTGTCTTTGTCCACACCTATTCCTATGAGAATATTTTAAGCATTAAATGCTGCTGTGCCCAATAACGGGGGGGGGGGGGGTTTTATGGGT
>NDXB01009305.1:39115-53485 GCA_002631895.1 Agapornis roseicollis
GGGGGGGGGGGATTTATAGGCTTTTGTAATTGAAACCTCATTTGAGATTCCCATCAGGAGACATAATTTTAGGTAGAGGTCAAGCAGCTCTAACTGATAAGGAGTTTGCACAAACCAGGTTATGAGGGCTTATGTGAAAGTCAAATAGGGAAGAACTATGTAAAAGCTCGGTGGCTCCAGTGACTCTGAGTGAGGATGTGTGTCCAAACCCAGCAAATGCAGTCAGGGGTGCAGGGAGGGGAAGTCTTAAACTTATCTGGACTGAAATGCCTCAAATGCCTCTTCTGGAAGCTGGTCTGCGGGTCCCTGTGCAGGTCAAGGCCATGTCTGAGGAGTATTTAGTACCCAGCCTTGTGCATCGCTGATCAGGGTGTCCCTGTATTGAGGAACAGCTTAAGCAGCTGATCCTGAAACCCCCACACAGCCGGCTGGGAGAGCGCTTGCCTGCTGTTTGCTCTGGTTTATGTAATATCACATGTGTGCGTGGATGGCATTTTGCAGGAACAGTGCAGGAAGGCTCCGGCTGATGCTCTGATGAGCAGATGTGTGAGACAGGCAGCGTAAAGAGGGGAGACAGCCCTTCCCAGGGGAGCAAAGGCAGGCTGGCATCCTTGGAGCAGGGCAGTGCTCCCTGGGAGCTGCTCTCAGTCTGGTTTCACCTTTGATACCCATCAGTGCAGCAGCATCAGCAGCATCCGCAGCATCCCGGGGAGGGGCTTGGCTGCAGGGTGATGGAGCTGGGGCAGTCCAGGCTGGTGGGTACCACAGTGCTGGCCCTGAAAGACCTTCCCTGTCTGGAGATGTCGGTTGGGTCTGGTGCTTTCTTTGCCTCACTACTATTGCAGTTTGGTCTCCTTCCCAGCTGTGCTCTGTTGAGAAGAGCCACTGATACCCCAGGGCTTGAATCCGTCACTGGGTATCACTGTGTCCAGCTAAACAAACTGACCAACTTCCCTCTCCATCTGTAACACACTTGGGTGATGACAGAGGCTGGAGGGAGCAAGGAGGGAATGGCATCTCCCCTGAGGATGCTCCAGGGTCCACCAGCTTCCATGCAAGGAGTGAACTATGGGAATAAGGAGAAGCTGCATCCTTCCCCAGGAGCCACTGGGGCTGAGGATCCCCACGCTTCTTGTCTTCCTCACTTTGGCTATATGCTGTGATAGTTTCAGCTGTATTTCCTTGAGAGACTACTCATCCGCTTAGATGCTCTCCCTCTGTTAATCAGCCTAACTTCTTTCTTATTTTATCCCAGGACTTCCCAGTTATTCTCCCTTGTAGTTCCTTAAATAAACCCTCCCTTCTTTTGGTGTTTACTCCTTCCAGCTACTCCAGCCTGCCACAGTGGTCCAGCACAGCCCACAGTCCTCTCCCTTCCCCTTTAGCCTTTGTCCCTCTGTGGGACCAGAGCTGTGTCTGGGGCTGCTACAGAGGCGCGGTCCCCTTCCTGCTCTGCATCTTCCACCCTGTGATCCTGCCTTCCTGGTCTCAAAACTCATTGCTTTGCTGGCTGGTGACCCCTGGAAGGTGCCTTTGCTGCCTGCTGCTGCTTCCCTCTTGTTCCTGTGGCTGGTCCTTCACTTAGCCTGTGTTACTGGCTGTGACAGAGGCATCTCATGGTTGGTAAATACATGTAAGGATGATTTCCACAGTTGTGTTCATGGTGATTGGCAGTGCCCTTGGCTCCTGTTCCTGACTCGTTTGCACATTCCTGGCTTGGATAGAACAGTTTGAGCTGTTTTTTTCCAGTAGGAAGAGTGGTTATTGAAAGCTTGACTGAAGCTCAGGGGTGATGTTGTCGTTTCACCTGCACTAACTACATCGATTGCCACCTGCGCTTGGAAAGAACCCGGGTCTTGACATTTCTCAGCTGGTTTTCCATCCTCACACACCTTTAGCTGTCAGCTTTGGAGTAGCGGTGACAGGATGTCAGTGTAAGCAGCAGGGCCGTGGTGTGCCCTGGCTTTTCTGTGCTGGGGGTGACAGCTGCTGCTTGGGCTGGGGACTTTGCAGCATCTTCTTTCCTCTTTCATGTTTCCTTGTCCCTAATGTACTGTCTGACCCGTTAGGTAACTTGGTCTGGTTTCAGCACAGACATTGCCTGGCTATGGGGGAACCCAGCATGGCCAAGCTTTGCTCCAGCATCGCTCATCACCTCAGCCATCAGCGCATCCCTGGCTGAGCCGCCACCACCCCTGGTGCCCCCTGAGTGCCAGGACCAGGCTCCTGCCTTGGGATCGCAGCTTCCCCAGGCCAGGCAGGAGCCGTCGCTCTGCCTGCAGCAGATCCTGAGCTGCAGCAGCATCTTAAAGCAAGCCCCTTGCCCGGCTGCCGCACGCTGACAGTGCTAATTAGGTCAGCGGCTCCCGGTGCAGTGCAAGTGCAGTGTTCGGGGGGGCACGGGGGAGTTATTTGAGGTTTCTCCAGCCTAGAAACCCAGAAACAGGTTTGTGGAGCTGTTGGGTGGCTCTGGCACGTGCTCCGGCTTCTGGCACGGCCGTGACCACTGCGAGCACAGCCCCACTGGCTCCTGCGCCGCGGGTGCTCAGGTCACAAATGGGGCTTCTTTTCC
Source organism: Agapornis roseicollis (assembly GCA_002631895.1). Lineage (NCBI taxonomy): Eukaryota > Metazoa > Chordata > Aves > Psittaciformes > Psittacidae > Agapornis > Agapornis roseicollis. Next base: position 41,688 of record NDXB01009305.1, read on the forward strand.
TCCTTAAAACTGGGGTGGTTTTTTAGATGGAACTGGAAGTCTGCATTTGAAGTTGGGTGTTTGACAGCCTCAGCCATGGGCTGAATTTAAAGGCAGTGCTTGAGCGGTACCTGCTTGTTGGTGAGGTCTTGGAGAAGACGCTGCTGAGCCACGGAGCCTGAAGACACCAGCAGGGAGGCACCTTCCTTACACTGCTTGTCAGGTCATGCCAAGCTGAGAAATGTGGGATTTGGGGGGTTCAAAATGCAGGATGGATCCAGATTCCCGCTGTACCAGGGGGAAAGGAGACCTGAGCAGCAGCAGTGAGCCCAATGGGCACCAGGCTGCAGGTAAAGCACTGCTCGCTGGTTAAAGGCAGTGCTTCTCCTTAGCAGAGAGTAGAGAGATCTTACACCGTGCTCTGCATGTTGCATTTTTTCCTGTGCATCTGGCATATTTAGCCAGGTTTTTATTTAAATTGCCTTTCTGTGCATCATTTCAAAGCCCATTGTCATTTTGAGCAGATCCAAAATGAAAGCTGTCTCGTGAACGAGGAGTGTGGCTCGCCATTTTGTAATGGAATAGCGTGTAAACCAGGCTTGAATAAATCAATGGCACATCAAGCATATTTACATAAAGTATATAAAGTGCTGAGAATACTAAGTTTAGAGCACAGGCTCTCTGCTTGCAGTCGACATGTTCTAACTGGCTGCAGCCATTAAGACAAGCTTTGCTGTAGTGAAATATTAAAAGTATACTTGCAAAACAAGGTTGAAATTAGGGATGTAAATAAGGCTTTAATTTGCATATGTAAATCACTATTAAAAACCTAACATTGCTAAGATGAAGAGGAATTTCCCCTATGTTGCAGTGTATGATGTGCTCAGGATAAGAGCTGGGCCTTTCCCACCCGCTGTACCTGGGCCGCTGCTGCTCAGGGGTTGTTATCCTGCATCACGGTGAGATGGTCCTTGCGCTACTGAGCTCAATTAGCTGGAGGTGGACTCATTTCACTCCTCACCTTCTCGTTCTTGATGGCCCACTTAGGAAATTAAGCAAGATGAGTTTAGGGTGTCCAGGTCCGTGCTGCTCCAGCGCTGCTATTGCAGGTGCTGTCAGGGTTGTGCTTTCCTTCCGGAAACCGGGCTCTGCAGGAGAGGGAGCATCATCCCACCGCTTCCCTCTGGAGAAAAGGGAAGGGGCCTTCTTCAGGAACTACCTGTGGTGCAGGATGTGGGGACAGTGGGGTTTGGTCCATGCCAAGCATACCAAACTGCAATGGAGGGGTTGGGGCACTGGACCCTGGGGGAGCTGCAGCTCTCTGGGCTGGCGCTGGAGCATCCTTCTCTCCTGGCTCCCATCACCACTGCTGACGCCTCTGGGCTCTGTCCTTGTACTATTCTCGGGGCTAATAATACCCGGGAGGAGGCGGTGTGCTGGGTCCTGAGCCCACTCCAGGGAATGATGCTTTCCCTGCTCGCATCCTCCCACAGCCGCCTGCTCCCACCCGCCAGCATGTGCCCGGGGCTGCTGCTGCCTCTTCCTGCACCATGCTGGCCCCAGTGCCTCTGTGCCTGCTGCCTTTCCCAGTGTCCTCCCCTGTGTCCCTGCCAGTCCCCAGCCAGCTGAGCTCTCCCTGCGGCTTTGCTTGGGGGTGATGCAAATACCTCCATTATTTCTGCTCCTGCATCCAGTGCCATCAGCTCAGTCACCTTCATTTATTTCTGCTCCTAAATGCAGGTGTTTGCACTGGATTTTGTCATTTGGGGGGAAAAAAATGACTCCTTGAAACGGGAAGTTTTACCCATTTCTCAGTTACCCCCTTTTCCCTACCTATGTTGATGAATGTGGGGAGACCCAAAACCCACTGGGTGCAGCACAACTTCTACATGGGGTTTGCTCTTGGGAGGATGCTCTGAGCAGGGTTGGAGCAGCAGAAGGTCCAGCTCTGAACTAAAGGCCCCTTTGAAGTCTGGGATGTCACTTAATCTCACTGCTTTTGTTGAGGTTTGTTCCGGTTTATGTGCCTGCTAATAACTATTGTAACATGCTAAAAATAACTGTTAACAAGAAGGGAGAGCTAAAGCTGCCCTGGACCCTGAATTTCCAGTTAATTCCTTTCTCGGAGAAGCTCTGACTTCCTGAAACAGGTTTAGCCCTGCCTGGGCTGTGTGGTTGGTTGTGGCTTCTCACTGTGGTGCTGCTGTCCTGGGGAAGAGCTGGTGGCAAGGAGCGTTGGAGGGCAGGACAGCAATGAGTGAGGGAGATGCTCCTCTTAGAGGCTCAGTGGCTGATCTCACAGTGCCACAAGGGTGGAAGCTCCTTGCAGAGGAGCTGGGTGCATCCCAAGAGAACTGAGGGAGGAGAAAGTGGCTGGTTCAGGGAACTGGGGACATTTCATGCCCTCTGTGCTCGGGGATGCTGGTGGGGCCGAGCAGCAGCACTGCAGTCCCAGGCGTTGCTCTGAAGCCCTCCCATGTGCCACGTTTGCATCGCACGGGTCAGCCTGTGTGGCTGAGTTATCCCAGCCCCATGTGCTGCCGCCATGCTCCAGACGGCGCTGGCAAAGCCTCTGTGGCACAGCCGTGCTGGCACAGTCACATCGGTGGAGCCCGAGCCTGTGCCAGCAGAGGAGCTTCCCGCTGCTGCAAGCGGGGTGCAGCGTCAAGGAACGGCTGCTCGGGTGGCCCTGTGCTGCTTGTGCCAGCGCGCAGCCCTGCCCTGGCACTGTCCTGGTGTCCGCAGCACCGCTCACCGTGTGGCTGAGTGGTCGCAGTCAGCTCAGTGCTGGTGATGGTTGTGCGTTGGAAGGGTTCAGTGCTGTCCCGCTGCGGTACCCAGCTCTCAGCAGCGCGGTCCTGCTCATCCCTACAGGCACCGATGGGCAGAGAGCAGCGGCTCGGTGCTGGCACCAGCAGCACAGGAGGCGCTGGGGGGGTTCAGCCCGAGTGCTTTGTGCCCTGCGGGGATGAGCTCGGGGCTGCGGGGCCCGGTGCCAGCCCCGATGATCCGGGCACCCCCTCCCCCCCCCCAGCGCCTGGGCACGGCTGCGGGGCCCGCTTGGTGAGCAGGCGGCTGCTCCCGGTACAGCTCGTCCCGGCTCCCAGCCCACGTGCTGAGTCAGCGCCTCTGCGTGGGGGTTCTGGTGAGTAAAGGCGGGTTGGAGGCACATGTGTGCGTGTCCTGTGCGGGGGGGTCCCGCCAGCACCCTGCCTGCTGCGCTGCTCACCCCTCTGCAGGGGATGCTGCTGCGCTGGCACCCGTTCCAGCCCGTGGAAGGGCGCTGGAGCTGGGGGAGCTTTAAAGGCCTTCCCAACCCCAACCATTCTGTGATCCCCTGCCCTGCCGACGGAGAGGAAAACTGCCAAAGTAATGAAGGCAGCCACTTCTCTGCTCCTCTTTCTGTTCTAGTACATCGAAGCCATCAGCAACAAGCAAGGTGAGCTGGAAAACTATGTCTCCGATGGCTATAAGACAGCTCTCACGGAAGAGAGGAGACGGTTCTGCTTCCTGGTGGAGAAACAGTGTGCAGTAGCCAAGAGTGCGATCACCTACCATGCCAAGGTGAGTCAGTCCCACTGGAGATGCCAGTCTGGTGCTGTGCTCCCGCAGTTGCAGGGCTGCAGGTCCCGGGTGGACGCTGCTTTTGCCTACAGAACAGGCTGATATCCCAAAAGCTGCAGCTGGTGCAGAGGGAAAGGAATACATCAGCGGGTGACCCACAGACAGGATGCCCTGGGAGACGCATGTGTTCTGGACTGGGAGATGCAGCACTGCACCCTCCTCTAAACAAGGGGGCATGTCTCCCATGGGTGCTGCCCTGCGTCTCAAAAACAGCTTCTGGCTGCAGGAGGTAGTTGAGATTGACAATGGTTTGCTCGGGTGGTGATGGAGGGTCCTGGCAGTGTATCGTGCCACTTGGCTCACCCCAGCAGTCCAGTCCCTGCATGGCACAACTTCACCTATGCAGGAGACCCTGTGGTAGGGGAATGGGGCTGAGTTTACCCCTCCTGCGTGTTGTGGTCACTGAAGTGTGAGGGCTTTGTCCTGGCAAAGGCCAGTCAGGTTTCTCCCGCATCAGCTAGTTGTCCCAAAGAAGTTGGAACTAAATGATCTGTAAGGTCCCTTCAAACCCAAACCGTTCTGTGATTCTATGACCTGTAAAAGCAAAAGAAATGTAAAGCTGCACCATTCCTGCTTAGAGTCAGGCAGTGCTGCCTGCCTGCTCAGTCTGCACCTTACCTCCCAGCCTTAGCAAGGTGGGGATTAAACCAGAGATTAAACTGCTCCAAACCCCCTCCTGCCTGTTCCTGGCATCCCACATCTCCTGAGCCAGGGGCTGGAGCTGCTGCTAGCCAGCCTGGGGAGCAGTGGCTCCCTGCACTGATCCAGAGCAGAATCCATGCGGATGAGGGCTGGGAACACCAGCGCTGCTCCTGCAGCCTCATGCTCCCGTTGTTCTGGTTGTTCCCCACCGCCACCCCCCGTTGCTCACAGCATCCATCTGTCACCACCGTGCTTGGCACCACGGAGCAGGAGTTTGGATTAGTCAGGAGCTGCGGGCTGGATGCATGCTTGGCATATGTGAACTCCTCCTGTGGAGCAGAGGGGGGAACGTCCCCCCTGGGAGCGGGGGGAGCAGCAGTCACGAGGGTGCCGGCACCCACAGTGTGGCTGGAGCACGGTGAACCCCAGAACTGCCTGCACCTGCAGCAGCAGCAGCAGCAGCAGCACATGGAGGGTGATGGTGCAGGGGGCACGTTGCGGGTGGCTCACCCAGAGCACGGTGGGTGTTCGTGTGAGGTGGGTGCCTGGCCCCGCTCCAGCCCGGCCCCTGCTGCACTGCTGCGGCTCTGGGGGGTGCTCAGAGGCCGGGTGATGGGGCTGAGCCTCTGGGACCAGTGCAGAAACGTTCCAGGACCTCCCAAGTGATGTTTAGATCCATGGGGACGAGGTTGCTCCCCAATGAGACCAGTTGAGAGGTCAGTCAGAGGTGTCAGGTCACCCTCTGCCCCAGGGACAGGGAACAGGGGTTCAGCTGCAGGGTGCCAAGGCCAGAGACTGTCAGAGCTGAACAGCCCTAAACGAGAAGCTCATTCCCTGGGATATGGGTGACAGCACAGAGCACAGGCTGAGCACTGTCGGGCCTTCAAGCTTGGTCCATTGATGCTGTACCACAAGGAGCCCAGCGGCTGAGAGCTGCCCCATGTGAGATGCATCAGAATCAGCTGGGGAGATAAATAACCTTTTCCTTCCCTCCTTTCCATTTTTCATGCTACCTTCCTGGCTCAGCTGCTGGCAGAGCCTGGAAGTGGGAAGTCCCTGTTGTTATTGCACCCGTGCCATGTACAGAGGAGCCGATCAGTCTCGTGGCCAGGATCAGGCCAGCTCCCGTGCCCTCACACCTCCTTTCTCTATTGCAGGGGAAGGAGATGCTGACACAGAAGCTGCCGCTGTGGCAGCAATCCTGCTCGGATCCCAACAAGATCCCAGACCGCGCTATCCAACTGATGCAGCAGATGGCTGCCAGCAGCAATGGCACCATTATGCCCAGCCCTCTGTCTACATCCAAATCCAACCTCATCATCTCTGACCCCATCCCTGGTGCCAAACCTCTCCCTGTCCCCCCGGAGCTGGCACCTTTTGTAGGAGTAAGTATCTCCGTGGTGGAAGCTGTGCTGCCCTTCTGAGCAAGGCTGGAGGGACGAGCCCGGGCCAGTGTCACCGTTGTCCTCAGCAAGTTGCCTCTTGATGGACTGCCATTGATGTGCAGGGACAGGCAGCTCCATGCATGTGCTGCCCTGGGATGTGGGAAAAAGCCTGGCATGGGAATGGGCAGCCTGTCCCCATCCCATCCTGCTTCCAGAGGGGCAGGGGCTGCAGAGGCTCTTGTGGGGGAACTGGGGAAGCCATGAGCTGGGTTCACCTGGTCAGGGTGGCCCCAGAGTTGTGGGGCTCAACCGAGATACCCCAGTAACCACTGGGAGTGACCCATGGCATGAAAAGGGTCCCCCCAATGCAAAGGCATGAGCTGAGCCCAGGAGGGGGTTATCAGGTGCAGGTCAGCTTGGGGCAGTCAAACAGCACAGAGGTGACTCCACTGCTCCCCCAGAGCAGTTTGTCCCAGGTGGGAGCTCAATGCAGCAGCCTGAAGCTCTGGTTGCTGTGAGCCTCCTCCCCTGGAGCTGTGTCCCGCTGCAGGAGCTGCGGTGGGATGCCCTAATGAAGCCATTCCCCATCTTCCCCCCTCCTCTCCTCTCTCTGTAGCGCATGTCGGCGCAGGAGGCCCTGCCGGTGATGAACGGAGTCTCAGGCCCAGACAGTGACGGGTACAACCACTGGTCTGAGATGAAGCCAGCACAGCCCAAATCTTTATCTCCTCCCCAGCCTCAGAAGCAGCTGAGTGATTCTTACTCCAACACGCTCCCCGTTCGCAAAAACGTGCCACCGAAAAACAGCTACGCCTCAGGTGAGGCCCCATCCGCGTTCATGGGGATGCTGCTGGTGCTGGGACAGAGACCGCAGCAGCCCTTCGGCATAGTGCTGCTTGTGCCTCTGGAGCTGGGCGTTAGGAAATGAGCAGAGCTGGGCTCTGCGCTGGCTTTTCCGGGAGGATAAACCTTGAGGAATATTGCACAGGGAGCAACCATGGCCGGTGGGTGATGCCAAGAGCAGTGGCTTGATCCTGCCTGGGATGAGGGTGGGAAAGCAAAGGTTAGAGTGGCACATGGGTAAGATCAGCAAGGTTAGGGACCTGTCTTGGCAGGGTTGTCCTGCCCCTGGTCCCACTGGGCTGTGCCTGGGTATGGCCACGGGGTGAAGGACTTCGAGGTGCTCATTGGTCTCTGTCTCTCACCAGCTGAAAACAAGACACTGCCACGGTCCAGCTCCATGGCCGCAGGGCTCGAGAGGAACGGCAGGACGAGGGTGCAGGCCATTTTCTCTCACGCTGCCGGAGATAACAGCACCCTCCTGAGCTTCAAGGAGGGTGATCTCATCACGCTGCTGGTGCCCGAGGCGCGGGACGGCTGGCACTATGGGGAGAGCGAGAAAACAAAGCTGTGAGTGCCAGGGCTCTCTGGGGACCCCCCACAGCCCGGGTGCAGCCTCTGCTGGCTCCTCCGTGTGTAAACGTGGGTTCGGTTTCATCCCTGCCTTTGCTTTCCAGGAGGGGCTGGTTTCCTTTCTCCTATACACGGGTCCTTGACAATGATGGCAGCGAGCGGGTCCACACGAGGTAGGAGCACTGTGCTGGGTGGGTGGCTGCACCGCTCCCAGGGCAGAGCTGTGGGCTTGGGATGGAGATGAATGAATTTCTTACAAGGGCAGGTAGTGATAGAACAAGGGGACCTGGTTTTAACCTGCCCAAGGGGAGACTGAGCTGAGCTCTAAGGCAGAAGCTGTTCCCTGTGAGGGTGCTGAGGCGCTGGCACAGGGTGATGGCCCAGAGAAGCTGTGGCTGCCCCATCCCTGGCAGTGTTCAAGGCCGGGTTGCTGCAAGCCAGGCAAGCTGCTGCAGTGGCAGGGGTCCCTGCCTGTGGCAGGGGTTGGAGCTGGAAGAGCTTTAAGGTCCTTTCCAACCCATTCCATGATTCTATGAATAGTCCACTTTCCCAGGGCACAGGGCATGCTGTCAGGAATAGCTCCCAGCATAGGCAGGTAGGGGCTGTCTCAGGGGGTCTTTGGCCATGGGATCCCTCACTGTGGGTGGACGGGCAGCCTGGGGCATCTCAAACCGGGCTGGCCTGATGCTGATGCCTCTGCTTTGGTCCCCCCCAACCCAGCCTGCAGCAGGGGAAGAGCAGCAGCACCGGCAACCTGCTGGACAAGGACGACATCGCCATCCCTCCGCCGGACTACGGCATGGGCTCCCAAGCCTTCCCGGCACAAGGTGCCAACACCTTCAAGCAGAGGCCGTACAGCGTGGCCGTGCCTGCCTTCTCCCAGGTGAGCCCGTGGGCAATGGGGTCGGCTCCCACTTCGGGAGGGATGCTTTATAAACAGGAGATGCTTGGGTGAATCCCTGGGTGTTAGTCCCTGCTGGAGCCAGGCCCGGGTGTCCGCAGCTTCTCCATCCCGATGGTGGTCTTAAAGCAGGATGAAATGTGTTAAGCCCACGGAGGGCTGCTCTCCAACCTCTGTTCATTGTTTGTAGGACTACCTAATGCCCTATGGTTGTGCAATTAAAGACTATTCCAGTGGCCTCTGCCAACCACCCTCCGCTCACTACAAGCCTTACACTAGGTCGACAGCAGTAAGTCCGAACACACGCAATGTTTCCCTTGGGATCTACGGGCAGTTGGCTGGTTTTGCCTGGTGATCCATGTGCCTTGCCTGGGGCCACATCTTCCGAGCATCTCTCCTGGGGAGGTGGGACGGGGCATGCAGGGAGGCAGTGGGAGAGGAGAGCAGTGGATGGGGAGGTTTGGTTTCCTCCACCTGGGCAGAACAGGCAAGGCACAGGGAGCAAATGGCACAAAATGCCACCGTAAACCCCCAAAGGACAACACTTGCTGACTCCATGGGAGCCTCCCACCAGAAACAGGCTGTTCACAGGCAGCTGGGAACGTTTTCTCTGGCACAGGCCAGGTCAAGCCAGATGGGATGCTGGGGTGAGTGCATGGAGTTGGGGCAGACCCTGGCCAGGACTCTGGTGGTGTCCAAGATGAGCTCAGGGTTTCTGAGATAATGAAATGGGAGGATGCACGTGTGGATGAGATCAGCTTTACCCAGGAGCCACCGGAGTAGTGGGGCTTCCCCACCAGAACAATGAGGATGAGCCACACTGGCTTCCCCAGAGCACTTGGCACATGCTGGCAGATGGGGGCAGGATGAGGAGGGGAGAGGCAGCCATGCAGCACCTGATCCTTCAGCAGGATGCTCTGGAGAGGCAGCAGATCCAGTGGGATCTGGTCCTCTCTGCAGCCCCGCTTCTTGATGTCTGTTGGGGTTTCCCAGTGGGGTTTGTGGCTGGATTTGGGGTTTTGTGACTGGGAGCATTCCTGGGGCCATGGGAATATGGGTCTCTGATCCATGGTGCATGGCCAGTAACTCCTGCTCTTTCCTGAAGTGGTCCCATGGAGCTGCTCCATGGTCATATCCCAGGGCAAGTCCTCACCCAAGGAGTGATGTCCTCAAGGTACATGCTCCAGCCCTGGTCCCCATCTGCTCCTCAGACCAGTGCAGTCCTTCCCTGCTGTACAGGCTGTTCAGTACCAGCTGAAGGAGAAAATGGTCCAAACCCCTGTGGGTTTCTGGTGGGAGTTAATACAGAGAAACCCCTTCCACAGAGCATTTCACTGGTGACTTGTTCAATCCCTTTGCAAGTGTCTCACGTCTCAAAAGCAACTGGAGCTGTGCACCTCAGTCGGGCTGGGCAGAGCAGCCTGGGGCTCTCCCACCTGTTGCTTTCCCTTGGCTTGCCGGATAAAGTCCTGCTCTGAAGAGAGTGGAGCCACTTTATTTCCTGCTCCTTAAATCCCATTCAAATCATCTCCATCTCCTCCTTTCCGCTCCAAATGCATTGGCCCTGGGTCCTGATGCACTTTGGTCTGTTGGTGTGACCCTCTGTTGGCACCTGAATGGGCTCAGCCCCGTGTCCCCCACCCCTCACCATGCGTCCTCCCCTCCTCTCCGCAGGGTCTCGATGACTACGGGACGAGGTCCGTCAGCAGGTAAGACCTCACCTTCCTGTTGCATTACCTGAAAGTGTATCGTCTGTGTTGGTTCTGGGTGAAGCTGTTGAGCCGTGTCCCCACGGGGGTCCCTATGTGGGCTCCCCAGGGGATGCGCAGTGCTGGGGATGAGGTTGTGTGGTGGAGAACACGGTGCAGGTCTCATCCGAGCATGGAGGGACCCAGCATCTCCAGGGGAGGGCAGGTCCTGAGGCAGCCCCTGTGTCCCTGACCTTGCACCCCACATGGGCTCGTGCTCCTCCGGAGAGAGTCAACCTCCTCAGCCTCCTTTGGATAGCAGGGCCATGGAGAGCGCACACTGCTGGGGTCATTCCCCAGCCTCTTCTCCCACCCAGCAGCTCCTCCATCCCCATCCCCTCTGCCTCACAGCCCCGTCTCACTCCTGGGGCTAACCCCAAGCACAGGGGCTGTGAGCTGAGTGGTGATGGGCAGGGGCCAAGCTCTCTGCCCCGCTCTGGTGCCGGTCCTCGTGGCACTGAACTGTGGAGCTGGGCTCCCGGGCACGGTGCTGCCTCGCGGTGCGTGCCGTGGTCCCGGCCCCTCTGGCAGTCTCCTGTGCTTTGTTCCGCAGTGGCAGTGGCAGTTTGGTATCAACGGTGTGAGGACACCTTGGCTAGCGGCTGCTTGGAAGAGCTTTCTGCTTCTTTCCCCACTTCTTTTTGTTTCTCTTTCCCCCTCATTTCTCTTTCTCTACTTCCTTTGGATTTTAAACTCTTGTGATCTTCAAGGAAACCATGGTGCTTCTCCACCCCCCGGTGTTCACAGTGCCCTTGTTTCTGAAGCCTTTTTCCGAGCAGAAACTGCCGCTGGGGCTGCGCTCGCTTTGCAGCAGCCCGGATGCAGTTGACACGTTAGTGGGACCCGGTTTTTTGTACCCCCTGTGACCGTTAGCGATGCACTATCACCCCTCCTCCGGGGCTGCCAGCGCCTCGCACGAGCCTGGACACAACCTCCCACACTGGAACAAATATGCATGGCCTCTGGTGTCCGTACTGTTACTGAGCATCCGGGATGCCCGCGCCCGGGATGCTGTTCCCAGCCTCATCCGCTTCCACCCAACTGCCCACTGCGGTGGCTTTGGGAGAAGGGGATAGCGCAGAGCCCCCCGCCCCGGAGAAAGGGCTGCTTTAGGGCTGGGGTCCCGCCGGCCGTGGGGCGCAGCCGGCAGCCCCCCCGGAAGGGTTATTCCTGGTTGTTTTATAAATATATATATATATTTTTTGTAGCAAGGTATTGTTACCTCATGTCAGCGCTGGGGCGGGTGCGGGGCCGCATCCCTACACCCGGCTTGGCCGGGGAGGGGGGTTCGGCACCACCTGGGGTGCAGAGCCCTTCCCGTGCCCGTCTCCACTGCAAAGCTGTCCACGCTTTCTTTTTCTGGTGTGGTTTTTACAAGCTGTCACATTGCCTGTTTACTGGGACGTTGCTGGCAATAGACACACACACGGACACGGCTTTGTTTTCTATACTCGCCTATGGGCAGACTGTAACAAGACCCTCTTGCATCCATGTCCTTTTGCTAAAGATTTTTAACACAGGATATTTCACACTGAACGACTAAATGTAGAAGGGAAGGGAGGGTGTGAAACCCCACCCCAGCCTAGCGAAGCCTGTATGGAGATTGTAAAGTGCTGAAAACCCTTTTTTAAAAGCCAGAGAGAGAAATGTGCCCTGTACTGAGTTCTTGTTTGAATAAAAGTTTTATTTATTGCATTGAGCTGGGCCTCGGTGTCTTTTTCGGCTGCCGTGCCTGTGTGCTGCCCATCGCATCGCCCGCTGCACGTTGCCATGCCTTTTTTTTGTGTTCCCCCTCTGCATCCCCGTGGCATTCAGAGGCCGGGGGATACCCGGGTACTGCCTGCCCGCGCTCAGCCCCGAGGCTTTAAACAGCTTTTTGCTGAGCGGAAGCAGCTAAAACTGTTTAAGGGCTGGGTCCCTCCTCCGCGCGCATCTCCAGGGGAGGATGATGCTGCTGATGCTGCGCTTGTCGCATGCCGAGGCTGCGGCTGCGCTTTCCCGGCGGTGGGAAAGCGGCGATGCCGATGCAGGGGGAAGGAAGCTGCCCCCTCCCTTCCGTAGCATCCCCTCCCCCCCCCCCCCCCCCCCCCCCCCCCCCCCCCCCCC
>NDXB01009305.1:68192-78918 GCA_002631895.1 Agapornis roseicollis
CCCCTCCCCGCTGACCCCCTCCTGCCCGGGCGCCGCGAAGCCTCCACAAAAATCCCAGCAATTAGGGCAAAACCGTTCCTTCGGCACATTCTGTGCCTGTGAGGTCAGGGAGCCTCCACCCCCGGGCGTGCGGGTGGGACCACGCGGCCCTGAACCGAGCCGTGGCCTGGCCCCGCACGGAGCACGGAGCATGCGTGGGTCAGGATCCGGTCTGCAGAGATGCTGAGCCCCGGAGATGCAGGCACTGCGGAGTGGGGAGCATCACAGAATGGCCCCCAAGTGATGCTGAGCCCCGCTCTGCAGGGTGGGGAATCAGGCCGGGTCAGGGTATGGTCCACAGTGATGCTGAGCCCTGGCAGCACTCGGCAGGTGGGGGGGTGCTGAGCTCCCCCTGAGCAATGCTATCCTGGGCCGGGACACATCCTGCACTGGCACTGGGACTGAGAGCCTTTGGGCACCTCTATCCTTCGCTGGGCTCCCAGGAGAAGCCCCCCTGGTCCCAGGATAAGCCTGGCCTGTGGACACCCCCGATCCCCATGGCCCCGTGTCCCAGCTCACCTTGAAGCCAATGTCCCCCTTCTTGCAGCACAGGCAGGCCAACATGAGGAAGATGAAGGTGAAGAGCCCCGAGAAGGAAACAGCCACGACGGCCAGCGAGGAGGACCAGGAGAGCTCGCTAAGGGGGGTGCCGTCTGCGGGAACAGGGGAGAAGAAGGGACCGGGGAGCAATGAGGGGGGGGTCACAGGATGTTTTGGGGCACATTGGGAGTCATGGGGGAATTGGGGCTCCCAGCACCACTGTTCCCTATTGCTGTCTCAGCTCGAGTCCAGGAGGGACCCCAGAGCTGAGTCAGGACCCTACGTGGAGTGGGACAGGGCATCCGAAGGCAAGATGGATGCTGCACCTGCAGGAGCAGGAGGATGGGAAGCTGGTCCCCAGTGCCCAGGCAGAGCCAGCTCCTTCCCCATCCCGTCCATGGAGCTTGGAGACAAGATCTGCCAGGGAAGGGTCTGCTGGAGACTCCCTGGCATGCGGCAGATCCTGCTGCCACTAACACCAACTGCTCTGCCTCTGCCCTTCACCATCCCGCATGCAAACACCACTGGGCAAGCCACAGCTCCTGCCCTGAGCTCCACACCACCTCCATTGCATGGGGCACAAGGATGGGGACACGGCTGCTCCGGCAGCTCACCACATCCTCCAGGCACCAGCACACCTCAAATGCAGCACCCACCACCCCACTGCAGCCCTTGCCGTGTCCCCATGGGTGGTGGTGACAGTGGTGGCAGCCGTGGCCCTGCTGCCCATCCCCACCAGGCCCCACCGCGGCTGCAGCTGCCACATTACTATTCTGCCCAGAGCCTGCCCGAACAACCGGCGCGATTGTGGTGGGAGGAAGCCGGTGGCCACGGTGCTGCCAATGGAGCTGGCATCGCCGGGGACCCACACGCAGCCCCACGGTGCCATCGCCACAGGACATCATGGATGGAACGGGTGCCCTGCCCCAAGCCACTCCATGGTTCAGCCAAACCTCCTGCCCAAATCCCCATCCAGCACCGCAGTCCCTCCCCAGCCCCTCAGGGATGCTCATGGTGCACACAGCTCCCATGCACGAACCATGGGGCATCACCCCACCACCAGCCACGCTGCCCCTCTGCCACCACCATCACCGTGCTGCCAGCTCCTGTGTGTCCTTGGAACGGCACCTGAAGGGCACAGAGGTCTCGGGAAGGTCCCGGTGGGAGCTGGCAGCTCACGGGTGCTCCCAGGCACTGCTCGGCACCGCACGGCATGGGCACGGGGCACCCTGGCTCCCGGTACAGCAATGAGCGGGTGCACCGGCCCTGTGTGCTTTGGCAAAGCCCAAACCACACCGAACTCTTTGCTGGTGCTTGTGAAGGAGCTCAAGAGCCATCTTCTAAGGCTCATGGATGCAAAGCCGAACCTGGGAGGAGCAGGGGGTGGCGTTCCCCCTCCTTTCAGCCGGTTTCCATGGTGAACATACTTTGTACCGAGAACGTCACCATTTTCCCTGGATAGTGGGACAGCAAAAGAGAAAATGACTCACTGAAAAGAGCCTTTTGAACATCGACAGGGAGCAGAGCGCGGCGACAGCAGCTTTTCCAACAGGGACCATTGCCTGAGCCGCCCTCAGGAACCGGAGCAAACGAACCACTCTCCAAACCAACGGGCCAGCGAGGTCAAGCTGCTCCTGCCTCAGTTTCCCCACCTGCACAGCCACAACCTGGGCACCATGAGCAGCCCAGGCTGGGCCGGGTGTCACAGGGCCACCACCATCACCATTCTGCTGCCCGGGCAAAGCAAGTGCTGCCCTTCCCATAACCATAGCACAGGCATTCAGTGTGGGATGGAAAGTGTGACATCGTTTCAGAGGCCAAATGCTCCCAAAACCAGGTCGAATGCACCTGCAGCAGCGGCTGCAAAAGCACAGGGGCACAGGGAGCAGGGTGGCTGCATGCCATGCTAAGGACCCCAGAGCTCTCAATAGAAGCTGGGGGCCCCACCACATCCTGCATCCTACCCTGAGGCTCTGCCCTCCTTTGGCCCTGGCTCTTGGCACCACCATGAGCCCCTTGCCCAGCCATGGGGATCCTGTAGGACTCTTCCAAACGCACCTTCAGCCTCACCCTGGGGATGGGGTCAAGCTGAGAACTGCCAGCTCAGTGCATGCTCCAGCCTAGCCAGCAGGAACTGCTGCATCACCCAGGCAGCCCCCAGCATCCAGGGCCAGCCCAACAGTAGGGCCAGGATGCACTGGCAGCAACACCAACCCATCAACCCAGCCAGCCCTGTGGGCTTTGGTGGCACCCATGAGGCCACAGCTCCAGCCTCCATGGGCATCTACCCCAGCCCCGCATCCAGCCCTGGAAAACAGGAGCAGAACGGTAACAGAGAGAGACCAGGAATGCCGGATGCAGCGGGATGCAGCGGGATGCAGCGGGATGCAGCGGGATGCAGCGGGATGCAGCAGGATGCAGCAGGATGCAGCGGGGCACGCGTTGCCCTCCCAGCCCCTGGACCAGCAGAGCGCTGCCTGCCCCCAGCCCAGGTCGCAGCCCCGAGCACCGGTTCCACACAGGGATGGGAGAAGGCTCTGGGAACCCGGGCGTGGTGAGGTCCCAGCCCCGCCGCGCGGCTCCGGCCGCTGCCCGCGCTGCCGACCCCCGTGTGCCGGTAGCGGAGCGGGGCCCGGAGCGGTGCCTTTGCTGACTCACGTTCTCCGGGCGGTCGCGGCCGCCCCGCCGGCCATGGCTCGCTGCGCTGGGGCGATGCTGCGGCCGCCGCTCGCTGTTCCCGGCGGACAACGGAGCCCGGCGCGGCTGACGTGTGCGGAAGGGACGAGCCGGGGCTCCCGCAGAGCCCGGCGGCAGCTCCGCGCTCCCGGCCTCAGGGCCAGGCGCGGGCAGGGAGCTCCCGGCTCTCGCAAACCCACCGGGCACCGGCTGCCCAGCACCTCCCAGCCGGGCTCAGCACACACGAGAGCCCCAGGGCAGAGAGCTGCAGGGCACAGGGCTCAGCACATCCTGACTCCTGCTGCCCAGCCTCTCGCTGCAGGACCTGCTGCAAGCCACTGTCCTGTGCCTCAGTTTCCCCATCTGTAATTTACACAGTGTGGGTGCCTCCGGGATCACTGAGGGGCTGCACTGAGGGGTGAGGGCTTGCAGGGCTGTCCAGAAATGATGGATGCTCCACTGCACCTCTCCTCCTGCCCCATCATCACATCACTCCAGCTCTCACCGCACCCCATCAACCTGCTAGCCCTGCACCCCGGGGTGCAGCCCCCTGGGCCAGGCTTCAGCACCCAGCTGGGAGAAGCTGGATTTGGGCATGATTTAGGACAGGATTTAGGCAGGGAGCAGAGCAGGATTTGGGCATGGAGCAGGACAGGGTTCAGGCAGGGAGCAGGGCCTGATCCAAATGCACAGGACCCATCAGCAGCTCCAGCTGCGAGCGCAGCTCTCCCAGCACGGACCCAGCCCTGGTAACGCGTTAATCCCAAATCCATGGGCGGCTTCCAGGAAAGCAATTTTACACCCCACAGGACGAGCGCTCTGCTCACCCACACGCATCCAGGCGGCAAGAAACCATCCGCTGCCATTTAGCACGGGAACACAAGGCTGAGCCTCACAGTCTGTCTGCAGCTCCAGAGGGAAACTGAGGCACTCGGAAGCAGCAGGATGACCCTGAGCACATCCACAACAAGAGCCAGGGCTGGCACTACCCAACAGTGCCACCCGGCACAGAGCTGGTACCCACAGCATCCTTCACCAAAACACCACACGAGCCACATGTCCTCTCACAGCATTCAGCCGAAACCAGGACACGAGGAAGCAGCACCCTGAACCCCCAGGCCTGGAGCCCTTCTCCCATGATAAACAACCAGAGCCATTTGGGCAACCTCTCTGGTCATTAATAGATGGGTTAATTTTAAACGCAACGTATGCCTTGTTAATCTGTTCTCCTTATGTACCTTTTAATGCAGGTTTATTTAACCAATGCAGAAGTGGCTTAAAAAGATTGATTCCTGCCTCTTAATTCTGCTGTTATCATCTTGGGGTGAATTAGCAGTGAAAAAGAAATAATTAGATGGAAAATAGAAAAAAAAATCATCCATCATTTTCTAACGCGATGAAATAAAAATTAGGGCTGGAATAAGCACAGGCCAAGCCACATCATTGTTGTGCATGCACCAAGCATGTCAGCCTGATGAGAAACAAGAAGTTCCTCCATCAACGCCTGCCCTGCTGCTGAGCTGGGATTCCAACCAACACAGCCCAACGCACCAGCCTTCTCCATACCCAGAGGCATAATGTTATATCGAGAAAGCACCCGAACCAAGATGCAATTCATTATTAAACCCGAATTTCCTCGCTTTAGATCAGGTCTGGGCCGGGGGCCTTCAAACCGCCCTCGCCAATAGGATGCTCCGGCTGCAGCACAGCAAACCCACTGTCCCGAGGGACAGCAACAGCCCCAGCCCTTGGTGCCGGGGGAGCATCACCCGTGCCGTGCCGGGGCTGCCCGGGAGCGCGGCCCCTCGGGCTCTCTGTGCCGGCGCAGCGGTGTTTATGTAAGGGCGGCCGCGGCAGCGCCGAGCGGGGCAGCCTGGTTTGGTGGGAGGCGCTCGGCGGCGTTATGAAACCGCAGCGATGGCTGCGAGCGGAGCGGAGCGGGGCCGAGCCGAGCCGAGCCGAGCCGAGCCGAGCGGGGCCGAGCGGGCAGCGCGGCGCTGCGGGGCGCAGGAGGAAACCTGGCCATGGAGAGCAGCGGGAGCCGCAGAGGGGCTCTGCCATCAGGAACCCATCCCTGCTCCGAGCCGCGAGCTGCTCCCCTGGGAAACCGGGGGCTCCCCTCTCGCCTGCCCCACGGCTCAGAGCACCACCATTATGGTGATGGCACCATCATCACCGCAATGATCACCGAGCAGCCAACAACGGCATGGCACAGCTCTGTGTGCCCAAACACTGCCCTGGCTGTGGAGGGGACCCTGGAGATGGCCCCACTGGGATACTCTATGGCTCCTGCAGCCATGGTGCTGGCTTGACCACCAAGAGCCACAGTGGCTGGTGCCATCCCGGAGCAGCAGTGTGTGCTGAGGGCCCTGCATGGCCCTACCAGTGCCACTCATTGGGTGGGCACTCAGGAGACCCAGGCAGCTACCACGGTGCCCCCCACAACAGACCAGGGAGGCCAAATCAGCCCAGACCCAACTCCCATGGCGCAGCAGGGAGATGGGGTCAGCATCCAGGATGCTCACGCACAAACCAAGGGGGATGCTCAGCACCAGCCAGCCCAGCACCCCTTTACACCACGCCTGCTCTCAGCCAGCCCCACAGCACCCGTCTCCCATATGCATGGGATCACACAGGCCGAGGAGCCCAGAAAAATCCTACTTGGCCATAGTGATGAGGGCAGGGATGACCCAAGGGTGGGAGCGGGTCTCAGCCCTGCTCCAAACACCCCTGGGTACAGCCACTGCAGGGAGCAGCGCATCACAACCTCCCAGGTATTCTGGAATGACAAAGGGCTGCAGAGGCAGTGGGAGACCCCCGCAGGGCCGGGATGGGAGCCTGGGAGCAGTGCTGGCATGCCCAGCCAGGCAGGCAGCGCTGCTCCACTTCCAGCCTTTGCCTACACTGGAATTTTCCTTCGCTCCAGTAATTAAAACAAACCATTTTAACACGGCTGCTGCAAGGGGGGCAGCCGTGGCTGGCAGAGGGAAGGGATGGGAAGCAGGACCCCCCCCAGCACTCGCTGCCTTCATTCTGGGCTCTGCAGGAAATGCTGGACCTGCTCCCCTTTCCTCCGGTGCTGAACCCTTCCACACGCACTCCATGTCCATGGCCAGCTGCGGGCACCACCGTGAGCCCTGGTGCCACCCGGGATGCTCCCTGTCCCCTCCATGCCCCCAGGCTGAAGCCGCTCTCAGAGCTCAGCCGATGGCAAGCGCTGTTACGGCAGCTCTTGCCCTACAACACAGCACACTCCAGCGACGCTCCCCGGGCTGTCAGCGGGATTAATGCCCAGAGGAGACTCATTTCCCCGCCACCGGGCACGCTGAGTCAGCACAGCTCAGCTCCTCTCCACGCCGAGCCCTGTCCTCACAGGGTCCCTCTGGGGTACAGGGGTGTTTGCGGGGATTCAAGTCCCAGATGGCCACCGGACACAGCAGGATCACATCCTCCGTCCTGGAGGTGCCTCCATGCTCACTGGTAGCACAGGGTAGAAAGAGGCTCAATCACAGGACAAGTGACCCAACGCCCCTTTGACCCAGGCACAGGAGCTGTGGGGGTTTCGAGCCCATGGAATCAGCAGGATGGCGAGGCAGGGCAGCATGGACAAGGCAAAACCTGGGAAGCACGAGTCACCCGCTCTGCCCGGCTGCAGGCACAGGCACAGGCAGGCCCTTGTGTCAGCGGGCAGGATGCGCTGGTGCTCAGCGCGTTGGTGGTGCTGTTTCTGCCCCACATCCTCGGTGGTGGGGCACAGCGAGATGGGCACCGGAGCCCTGCTCTGCCTGGCACCACGCAGTGCTGGGGTGGCACACGGTGCCCCACGGAGAGCTGGGAGCACCGGGCAGGGAGCCCGTGGGTGCCGCTGCCCCCTGAGCGCGGACTCTTTCAACCCCAGTGTATTAATTGCTCCTAATTGGCTCTGACAGGGATCCGTATCCGTGCAGAACGCAGCCGCCCGTGTGCGCCGGGAGACAGCGGCACATGGAGGGGGGAAAGCAGGGGACAAGGGGGGAGCAAAGCAGCACCCTCGAGGGGCAGGACCCTGCTGCCCTGTGGTGCTGTGCCAACACCATTGCCCAGGGCAGGGGCATCGCCATGGGCTGCTCCATCAGCAGCATCCCTGCAGGCTCTGAGACACCAGCCACAATGCTGGGCATTATGGCACCTCATAGCCACCACCTTCACCTCCTATTTCCCTATCCCAAATCTCTCCTTTGCATCCAGTCCTGGCAGCACCTTCTCACAGTTGATGCCAGGGTGGGAGCTCAGGGGGTACCTGACCCCCATTTGGGCTGCTGGGGTCCTTCTGGGTGCTATAGCCCCTTTTCCACTGCAGTTCCCTAAATCCTTTCCCATCCTCACACCAGGAGTGGACGGTGATGCTGGATGCACCAGCACTCACCAAGCTGTTGCCACCATGTGGCTTTGGGGCAGTGGATGGCAGCATGTGCCAGCCAGGACTGCAAATACAGGGCTGAGGGGACCCTTCCCCACCAGCACCTTGAGCCCTGCACTGCCTCAGCACATGACACCCTCAAACCACAGGGCACAGCCGTGGCAGGGAGCTGTGAAACCGTAGCCACCAGCAACCAAAAACACCTCGACAGCCACCATGGGATGGGGAGAAAGGCCAGGGCTGCCAAGGGGAGGAAAACAGGGGGAGAGGAAACAGGTGAGGGAAAGAGGATGGCTCCTGTGATATCAAAACGCAGTCCTGGGTCTGATGGGGAAGTGCAGGCTGGGAGCAGGGAGGGCAGCCAGGGCAGGCAGCAGGCAAGCAGGGGAGCAGCCCTTTCCCCTTGCTTGTGTCCCCAAGCAGCTGCCGTCAGCTTCACTGCAAGGGGACAGGGTGCTGCTGACCCCAGAGCAAAGCCTTGCCCACCCAGATGACACAGGGAACATGGTGCTTCTTCCTGGTGTCTCCAAGCAGTGGCTGCTCAGCTGGGCTGCAATGGGTCACGGTGCTTCCAGGGCAGGGAATGAGCATCCAGCTCCCACAGAAAGCCTAAGAGATCCAGGCTATAGGCTGGGGTGGGCAGTGTGGTGGTGCTGCTCATTGGTGGGGCAGTCGGTGCTCCAACAGTGGCAATGGCATTTCATGCACCATGTGGGAGCATCTGTGGATCCACAAAGCAAGATGGGAACCATGAGGCTGCCGGGCTGAGATCCCTTCCGTAGCCCCCAGCATCAGGACTGAATGCATCCATCCCCCTGCATGGCACATCCCAGCCCAGGCAGCTGGCACAGCCCGGCATGGGCACGTCTGACAAACAAGCAGGAGGTGAGGCTGGAGCACAGATCACCTCGGCACCTCCATCCAAGGGACACCGCTGCCACCATTCCCTGCTGCTGCCTCAGCCCATGGCCTGACCCAGCATGGGAGTGTGGGAACGTGGGCTGGGAGCATCTCTGCTCCATTCGGCACCACTGGATCCCCTGGGCCCATCCCATTGCCCAGCTGCAGTGCCATAGTGCCGCCATGCACTGCGAACGCTTCCCCCTCTTCCACTGGCACAAGCAAACCCCAGGAAAGCCGGGCTGGTGCAGGCAGGAGGTGCTGCCGAACGGACAGAATCAACAAAGAATGAAACAGGGAGCCCGGTTTGTTCCCCCCTTTCATTCCTGTCCCTGCCAGCAATCGAAGGTGGCAGCGCGCCGCGGCGGCTGAGCCCTGACCCGGGTATGTGGCGATGGAAACCTTCCTGAGGAGGATGCTTAAATCAAACGTGCTCTGCAAATGCCCGGTTGATGGGATCAGGATGGCAAATGGGGCACCTCACCAAAACCCGGGTTAAAACCACACCAGAGGCTGAGGAGGGCGAACGCGGCTCCGTCCCAGCGCTACCGCATTTGAGATGCAAATAAAGAGGTTTCCTCCCGACCAGCAATCGATGCCGAGCGGGCTGGGGACAAAGTCTCTGGCAACGGGGACGCGGTTTGGTGAGTCCTGGCGCGGTTCATTATTAAATCCCTCCACGGATTCAACCCGTCCGCAGCGCCAGAGCCGGGGCAGCAGCGAGGGAAGCACAACCAGGACCGCGGCTGGGAGCGATGCGGCAGCCAGGCACCGGCACCCGGAGCCTCCAGCACCGGCACCGGCACCGCTCGGCCTCCTCTGCGGCGCTGGAGGCGGCGGTGGGAGCCGCGGTCCGGCTGCTGAGACCCCGACGTGCCATTTGGTAAACAAAGGGGCCGGTGCCGAGCTCCCCGCCAGCCCCACCGGACGCTGCCACCGCGGGCCCCGCGGGCAGGGGCTCACACGGTGCCGGTGACCGGGAGGGACGCGGGGCGAGCGGCAGAGGCGAGGCTGCGGCTGCAGCAGCCCCAAAACACGCGCACACAAAAGCCAGCCCCTGCTCAGCTCCGCTCCGCTCCGTGCCTGCAGCATCTTCCCGCAGCCGCGCCGCGGCCGTAGCACGGCACCTTATGTAATGTGCACCCCAAAACCCCCGGGCCCGGCCCCCCGCCAGCCCCGGCGGCTCCCCCAGCCCAAAGGGTGACCCCCAGCCCGCCGCGCACCCACCTCCTCCTCGCTCTCGCCGTCCCCATTATTCCCTTTGTTGTTATTCCGTTTCCACTCCGGAGATGCCTTCAGAGGCAGCGCAGCCCCCCCCCCCGGGGATGCCTCCGCGCTCCCGAGCCCCGCTTAAACGGGGGTCCCGCCGCCGCACCGGGCTGTCACCGCGGTGGCAGGAGCCGGGAGCCCCGCAAGCCGCATTGCACGGCGAGGAGCGGGGCTGCCCGGGAGGGACCTCCGAGGGCAGCGGAAGGGATCCCGGGGCCGGTGCAAAAGAGGGCAATACCGGGCTGCCCCGGTGCCGCGGCACTTACCGGGGTCGAAGTGGGAGCTGAAGGCGAGGCTGGGGCTGAGGAACGCGGCCGACATGGCAGCGGCGGCGGCGAGGCGGCCCATGGCGAGGCGGCGGCGGGAGCCTCACGGCCGCCGGCTGCCGCTGGCCCCGCGCTGGGCACGGCGGCGGCGGCGGCGGCGGCTCCTCCTCCATGGCGGCCGCGGCGGCCCCGCGCCCCGTGCCCCGGGGAGGGGCCGCGCCGCCGCCGAGCAGCGGGATGGGGATGGGGAGGGCGGGGGCGGCAGGTGGGGAGGGAGCCGCCGCACCGGGACCCGCACCGGGACCCGCCTCCCCCCCCCCCCCCCCCCCGGGCGCCCCGGGCCCCCCGGGGCCCCCCCCCACNGTGGGGAGGGAGCCGCCGCACCGGGACCCGCACCGGGACCCGCCTCCCCCCCCCCCGCCTCCGCGGGCGCCCGGAGCCCGCCGGGACCCCCTGCAACGGGAGCGGGACCCTGGAATGGAGCCGGGACCCCCCCGGGGTGCTCCCCACCCGGCCCCGCGCAGCTGCTCCGGTGCTGACCCGACCCGGGCATCCCGGGACTGGGGCTGGGACCCAGGGACGGTACCGGGGACAGAAGTGTCCAGCGGGGGGGGGGGGGGGGGGGCGGGGGGGGACC
>NDXB01009305.1:78985-97860 GCA_002631895.1 Agapornis roseicollis
GGGGGGGGGGGGCGGGAGCTGGATGGGACCCAGGGGTGACACCAGAGGCAGGGGGCAGCTGGAGCTGGACGGGACCCAGTGACAGTACCGGGGACAGGAGGGGCAGCCCCAGCACGGTCCCGCACACCTCGCACCCCAGGTGGACACCCCTCATCCCCACCTCTGCGCTTCAGCCCCCGAGTCCGGCCCCCGGAGCCCATGGACTATGCAGGACCACACAGCCCGGCCTCATGTGCTCGACGCCCCAGCCCTGGCACATGGGACTGCACCCTCCAGATCCAGGCTGCTCTAAAGACCAACCCCCAGCAAAGCTACGGGGTCACATTGGGACGGTCCCTTCCCATCCCCATCCCTTGGACCCCATCTGGGAGCTGCTGCTGCAAGACACCAGGCCAAGGGTTGAGCTCCCAGCCCCGGGCTCGCCTTCCCCGCAGTGGGATTTCATATTTAAAGCCAAATTTCTGTGCACACGATTAATTCCCGAGCAGAGCTGAAGCTCGCAGGGAACACCACGCGGCACATGTCACATTGCCACAAATAGACACAGGCCTGGAAGAATTGCAGGCTGCTGGGAGAATAAACACGTTCCCGGCAGCCGGAGCCAGCTTCCTTCTCCCAAACCTCCATATTTCCCTGCTCGAGAGCAGCTCCGACCCTTCCCAGCACCCAAAGCAACCAAGTGAACGTGGCACTGCCCCAGCACGGTGCCTGCACGCTGCAGGTGGATCTGGGCTCTCTCGGAGCTGCGGTGGCATTGGCACAGCCAAGCCCCGCTCCTCATGTGGCTGAGCTGGCACCGGCTGAGTCACGGCGAGCCTGGGTGGCTGCACAGAGCCCACACCAGCACCCGTCCAACCAACCACCCTCAGCACCCGAGCACATGCAGCCGGCCCTGACTGCGGGAGGAGGATGAGCTCGAGGCCTTCCTGATGCTGGCCAGGGGCAGCGGTGGCTTTGGTGAGTGGGAAAGGACGAAAGGACCCGACTGTTGTGGCTGGGGGTGGCAGGGAAGCTTCCCTCCGAGGCAGCCCTGGTGCCCAGCATCCCATCCCATCCCATCCCACCCAGCACACAGGAGCCCAGCAGAGCCCACGTCTGGAGTAGGAGGGGGGTAGAGGTTGGAGCATGGATGGAGCTGGAGGATGAGGTAAGGGATGAGATGATTCATGGGCCTAGATGGGCACAACTCGGCTCCCCATCTCCACCAGTGCCCCAGGCATGGTCCCACACCCTGCCTGCCCAGGTGACAGCCGTGGTGCTCAGCCCCAGGAGCCGTTTGATGCAGGCAGAAGCAGGGCTGAGCCCAACCCCAGCCGCCCTCCTCACCCCCAATTCCTGACACTGCTGTGGAAGAGGAGATCCCAAAGAAGAGCTGAGGCCCAAAGCCCCAGCGCGGCTCCCCCCGGGCATCACCCAGGGTGCAGCGGGGACGGTCCCACCCCAGCAGAGCCCCATGGGCAGCCGGAGGCACAACGTGGCTGCATCCCAGGCCTGATTAGCAGGAGCGATTCCCCCGCTCCGGCTTCCCGCTGCTCCGTCTGGGGCCGTGGTTAATCCTTGCCGGGGCAGACACCAGCTTGAGCCGCGATCTCTGTGCGGCAGCTGCCAAAAGCCCCCTGAGCTCCTGACCTCCTTCCCAGCAGCCAAGGGGCTCCTCCGCTCATCCCATCTAATCCCGGCGCTGGGAACCAGGGCCCTTAATTGGGGCTCTTTAGCAGAGCCTGCTACAACCACAGCAGCAAACAGCCCTGCGGAGTGCTCCTCGTGGGGAGCCAGCGCTGGTGGCGGCCCCGGTGCCAGGGGACCCCGGGCGCGGCAGCAGGGAGCAGGCATCCATCCGGTGAACATCCGCATCCCGGTTATGCAACGGCGCTGATTTATTCATGCCTGAACCGGGCACTGGCCTAGAAATGAGCCCGGGTGACGCTGGGGAGAGGCAGGGCTGGGAGGAGGCTGGAGGAGCGAGTCCCAGGGGAGGACTGAGCCCCGGGGGAGCGGGGCCAGGCATGCATGGCCCATGCATGGCGCACCGGGGACCGCGCATGGGTGCTCAGCACAGCCCCAGTGATGCCAGATGGGGCACAGGGTGCTGCCATCCGCCATAGGACCAACAGGGCACAAGCCCCCCAGGAGAGGCAGGGACGGGGCTCATCCCCTCTTCTCCCACCCCGGATTCCTCATGGGGAATGAATGTCACCAGGGCAGCTTTGACCGAACGCAGAGCCGGGGCCGGGAGCAGGGAACGGCAGCAGAAGGCTCGGGGTGGCCCGAGCAGAGCTGGGAAGGGGCGGAGGAAGGAAGCGGTGCTCAGGAAACGCTCATTAGAAAGAGCAACAACAGCGGAACGAGTCCGTGCCCGGCCTTTCCCGGGAAAACGGGACGAGGCCTCCTCCCTTGTTGGGATGGCAGAGGGGGAGCCCAGACCGGCAGTGCAGAGACTGCTGTGGCCAGGAGGGAACGGAGCTGAGCGGGCCCCAAGCACCCTTAACACGGGCATTCAGGGGGTACCAGCACCCTGGGCTGACCTGGGGCCGCACCACCCAGTGCCAGGATAAATGCCGGCACCAGGGTCCCTCCACACCTCACCCTGTGGCTCCACAGCCCCAGCCACTTCTCCCCCGGGGGAAGGGTGCTCTGGCAGCGCTGCCATGGGGGGAAGGAGCCCACAGCCTCCCCCCCATGGCCCAGCTGAGCCGATGGGAAAGACCCTGGGCCTGGGATGGGCAAACATCTGCTCCCCCCGCGCCCAGCCCCAGCATCCTCCTCCGAGCACCGACAGGAAACAGGCGCCGCGGGCCCGGCCCTGGTGCTTCCCCCTCGCTGTTACGGGCGATGAGAGATGTGCAGGTACCAGAGGCTGCGGGACCACATCCTGCCCCGGCCCCGCCGGTGAAGGGTGCTGGGTGACAGCAGGAACCGAGGAGAGGAGGCTCCTGCCACGGGGAAGGGCTCAGGCTGCAGGAGCAGAGGTAGGGAGGGTGGCACCACGAGGAGGGGCAGCGCCTGCCCTGGCACCGGTACACACGGGGAGGGACGAAGCACCAGGAGCGATGGATGCCAGCGGGGCCGAGCCTGCCCCTGTTCCCAGGGGACACGAACCAAGCGAGAGCTGTAGAAACCAGCACGGATTTATCTTCAACCACAACCCCGGAAGGCCCGGAGGCTGCTGAGCACCCACGGCACCGGTGCCTGTGGCAGAGGGAGGGCCGGGCCCCACGCACCCAGCACTCAGCTGGGGGTCAGGAGCTGCTTGCGCTGCTGCTCCAGGAGGGCTTCCAGGCGTGTGGCTCGCTGCACGGCTGCCTGCAAGAGAGCAGGGAGAGCTCACAGCACCCCGGGCACAGCCGCAGCACCAGGGCAGAGCTGGCTCCGCACTCACCTTGTCCTGCCCCACACCTCCCATTGCCCCACACTCACCTTGTCCTGCCCCACACCTCCCATTGCCCCACACTCACCTTGTCCTGCCCCACACCTCCCATTGCCCCACACTCACCTCGTACTGCCTCCGAAGGCTGCTCACACTCTCCTCCTTCTTCAGCACCGCTGTCTTCACCCTGAGCAGAGGCACACAGAGGGGCTGAGGAGCCCAGCACCAAACACGGGCTGGCCTTGTGCCCCAGAAGGGTGATTCCAGCAGTGGGGAGCGCAGCCCCTCTCCTCCAGGTGCTGCAGCAAGCCAAAGGGCTATTACGCACTAGAAGCATCCTAATCCCCTTGGTGAGCACTATGTAGTTTGGATGGAGTCAGCTATAGGAAGAAGGGGACATCAGCCTCACAAGAGTGAATTAACAGCACCACAGGGAGGGGAGTTTAAGTTTCTTCCCATTTCCCAAGGCCAGGGTTGCTGCCTCATGCGTGGACTCTTCCCACAGCTCCCAGAGCTCCAGGCTTTGTTTCAGCCTTCGCCAGGCTGTACGCAGGGGATGGAAGCAGAAAGGGGATCCTCGTTATCCCACACTCAAGGCAGGAGCCTGGCTCTCAGTGAGTGGGAATCCCTCGGCAGGATCCAGGCAAGCCAGCGAGCTCCATGGGCTCTACAACAGCCTCCCTGCCAGAGCAGCTCTGCACAGACAGCACAGGAGGGAGGGCTCTGCACCACGCAGCCACAGCTCCCGCAGGAGACATCGCACTTCCCCTTCCCATTCTCCTTTCCCTTGCAAAATTCCTCCTCCGCAGGCAGACACGAGGGAAGAGGAAGCCTTATGTCAGAGCCTGACACGGAGCCCGGCTCCCAGCACCATCTCCACACTGAGCACAGGATGGAGCCCAGCCCCACGGCACAGCCCTGCTCCCCACAGCCAACAGCCCGGAGCCCCAGCGCGCTTTGGGGGTGCCTCAGCGCCCCTGAGCCTCTGTGGCACCACAGCAGAGCCCTGCAGGAGCTGACCAGGAGCCCGGCTGCCTGCAGGGCCCCTGCTAAAGAGCCCCCCCGGCTGCGCCCCACTCCAGCTGCTGCATCCTCAGGCAGCGAGGGAGCAGCCCTGGGACGAGGCTGGCCCAGAGCAGGTCACAGGGGGCAGAGGATCGGCAGTGGTGGAGCAGGCAGCCGGGGCTGAGCCC
The DNA here is from genome assembly GCA_002631895.1 of Agapornis roseicollis. Classification (NCBI taxonomy): domain Eukaryota; kingdom Metazoa; phylum Chordata; class Aves; order Psittaciformes; family Psittacidae; genus Agapornis; species Agapornis roseicollis. The sequence goes on from NDXB01009305.1 coordinate 83,546, forward strand.
ATCCTGCCCTGGAAGCCAGGCCCGAGGCTGCGGCGCTGCAGGCGCACACCTGGGACCAGCTCCGCACCCGCGGCCCCGGCAGCCTCACCTCCTGTGAACCTCCTCCAGCTCTTTGTCCTTCTCCTGCTCCAGCCTGGCCAGCTCCAGGCGCTGCCGGGTTCTCATCTCCGCCATCTCCGCCTTGAGCCGCTTGTTCTCCTCCTCCATCACCACGAGCCTGTCGGTGAATTCCTGCCGGATCACTTCGGCCAGGCTGCCCCGCTCCTGGGCCAGCTCGTCCCTCACCTGCAGCGCGGACAGAGGGGACATGGAGGCACCGAGAGGGCAACGCAGGGCGACAGAGCGGGGCCAGGCTCTGCTCCACACTCACCTTGCGGATCTCCTCCGCCTCCTGCTCCTTGTGCTTCAGCAGCCCCTGCAGCCGGATGCTGTCCCCCTCCAGCTCTGCCAGCCGCCCCTTCAGCTCATTGCAGCGCTCCTGCAGCTTCCGTTCGGATCTCTCCAGCTCCTGGAGCTCCACCTCGTACTTATCTCGGATCCTCTTAATCCTAATGGGAGGAAATAGAGGCTCAGCCCAGTGCTGCCAGGAGCCCCCATCCACCTTCATGGACAAACCCCATTGCTCACTGGAGGGATGCTGTGGGACACGGGAGGGGATCACCCCTGAGGAGCTGGGCATGCAGGCTCCCTCCTCCCTCTCACCGGTTCTCTGCTGCCCTCTCGCACTCCTCCTTGGCCAAGGACGTGTCGGCCTCCAGGCGCCGGATCACCAGCTCGATCTCTTTGTCCCTCTCCTTTTTCAGCTCCTCCCGCAGGTCCCGCTCCCGGGAGAGCAGCCAGGCTTCCTGGGCACAGGGACGGCAAACGCTGCCTCTATCCCTCTCAGAGCCCAAGGGTGGCACTGCTGGAGAAAGGCAGCCCTTGCCGTTACCTCCTTCTTCATGTAGCTCGCCTCCCAGGCCTGCTTCTCCATCTCCAGCCGGTCCTTCAGCTCCTTCACTTCTGCCTATGGAGAGACAACCCCAGCTCAGCCTGGAGCAGCCCCGGCACCATCCTGGTGTGGATGGGGGGGGGGCTCAGGGGTGTGCTGGGGGTTGGACTGCTCACACCCAGGAACAGCAAATCCAGGGCCCAGAGGTGAGGGGAAAACCAGACCTGGTGCCGCCTCTCCTGCTCCTCCTTCTCCTTGGCATACTCCTCCTTCAGCGCCCTGCTGAGGGCTGAGCTGCTGGCCTCCAGCTGCTGCCGCAGCTCCTCCGCCTCTGCTCTCTGCCTGCCCACACACAGACACAGCTCCCAGTGCCTGCAGCAGCCCAGCCCCACAGCCCCCTCCTCAGTCTGCTCCCCACGGCCCTCTTCCCACGGGGATAAACCCAGCTCTCTCCATCCCTCTCACCTGGCCGCTTGCTGGCTGAGCCGCTCCTTCTCCTCGGCCACCTCTGCATAGAGCCGGCGCCGCTGCTGCTGCAGGGCCTGCTCCTCCTGCTCCAGCTGCTGCTCACATCTGTGGGGCAGAGCAGCCTCAGGGATGAGCCTGGCTTTGGGCATTCATTCACTCCCCACCTTGCCCCATCCCATCCCTTCCACAGCCCACCAGGAGCTGCTCTGATGCTGGACGATGCCCCCGGCTCCCACCTCAGGCTGGAGGGGAGAAAGAGGCTGCTCCGCTCGGGTATGAGCTGCAGCAAACAGCAGGACCGTGGGTGCTGCGAGCCCCAAGCCCCGCCGCAGGACCTCACCTCTGCCGGGCCCGCTCCCGCTCCCGCTGGCTCTCCTCCTCCTTCTCCCGCTCCAGCAGCCCCCGCAGCTCCTCTGCCTGCCGGCCGTAGCGCTGGGCTGCCCGCTGGTCCGACTGCAGCAGCTCGGCCTCATGCAGCAGCTTCAGCTTCCTGATGTCCTGCTTGTGCTTGGCGATGAGCTTCTGGATCTCCGGCTCCAGCCCTGCAGCAGCAGGAAGCACAGCTACTGCTCAGGGCTGTCGGGACCCAGCAAAGGGGGGGCTGGTGAAAGATGAGGATGAGCACGCATGGCTTTCCTTGCCCTCTGCAGACACAGCCCGGCACGGACGCGGCTCCTGCAGCAGCCCAGCTCCAGGCACCCAGGGAACGGGCTCGTACCTTTCACAGTGAGCTCTTTGATCTTTTTGGTTTTCTCATCAATCCACTTCTCCCGCCTGATCTTCTCGGTTGCGCTCATCAGCTCCTTCAGCTTCTTAATCTCCTGTTTGGAAGCACAGGAACAGAGAAAGCATCAGTGAGAGCTGGGGGAGGAGAGCCTGGGTAGCGAGGAGGAGGTTACAGGCAGGAGCAGGCAGCCTGAGCTGTACACAAGAGCCAGGCACGTTCCCCCAGCCCAGGGAAGCCGCCGTAAGCTCTCCCTGTGCCTTCTCCTGTCATGGGATGGGGCTGCTGCTGCCACAGACCTGGAGCATGGGGGAAAAGAGCAAAACCCCTGGGAAAGCTCGGGCTGGCCAAGACATGAGAGCACCTACGGAGAGCAGAGGAGAACCTGGGGCTGCTGACAGGCCCTGTGTGCAGGGCAGCCTGGCTGTGAGCAGATACAGGGTCTTGCGTGAAGACGCTTTCTCCTCCAGCCTCCCCTCTCCCTGGCATGGAAGACCCTCTGAGAGCAGAACAGACAGACAGGGACCCCCAGCACCATGGTACCACCGCAGACCAAGCTCCTGCATGACCCAAAGGCTGCACTCCTTCCTCTGCCTGCCTTTACCTCCTCAGCTCTCCTCCCCGGCAGAAGAACTGGAGGAACACCCAAGCCCTGCTGCCCACAGAGCTCTTCCCCAATGCTCCCATCAGCAAAAGCCAGTCAAAGCACTCAACCACGTATTTCTGTGCTGGGGTTTCTAGTGAGAAAGGCCAATAGAAGCACCAGCCTGGCTCTGTTTCAGCATGGGCAGGTGATGCCTGCACGCAGGACATGGGACACATCACAGCTCCAGAGGAGCTGGACACCCAGGACCTGGTTACCTGGCCACTGCGCAGAGAGGAGCAGGAAATAGCAGGGAGAGGGGGGGCATTAGGGGGGAAAAAAGGGCAGGAAATCAGCACAGGAAGACTGGGACAGGCTGAGGGCAGCAGCTGAGCGCGGGGCCTGGGGAGATGGGGCTCCTGCACAGACCAACCCTGCTGCCCAGTGCAGAGCTGCCAGCTCAGCCCTGCTGCCCACAGGGACCTGTGGAGCTGGAGTGGGTCAGGGGCTGAGAGCAGAAGCACAAAACCACAGCAAAGAGCACATTTACCTGGGAAAAGGGGCCCAAAGTGCGCCAGACCTGGGGAGAAAGAAAGGAGGGGATGCAGAGAGGAGGGGAATCACAGAGTCATGGGGGAGAGGCAAAGCCAAGCAGGCAGGTGTATGAGAGAGCCACGGGCAGGGCGGATGAGGGGCAGGGAGCCCATGCATGGTCAGGAGCCTGCCCTGGTGACCAGGGGACCCTTGCAGGAACAAACATTCCCACCATGCAGGGGAGCCATGGAGCCATATGGCAGAGCCAGGAATAGGGACAACGAAGGGGCCACAGAGCAAGGAGGGGTCCTGGGCTGCTCCCAGTGCTGCTGCCCTGCTGTGAGTGGGAGTGAGAGGGAATGAGGCACCTCCTCTGCCCCACACAGGCTGCAGCAGCCAAACCAGCCCCAGGCAGCTGTGGGAAGGGGCCCCTTCAGGCACCCAGCACATTGGGCTGGCTTCTAACCCTTGGCTGGGCTCAGCAAGGCCAAGCAAGCCCTGGCTGTGTTTGCACCAGTGTCTCTGAACAGGCTCAGACCAATGCAAACCCTGCAGAGCCCCGGGCATGAGCTCTGCTGCAAGGCCAAGAGGGAGCAGAGCCAGGATGAGCCCAGGGCTGAGCTGGGAGCCAGAGGTGCTGCCTCCCTGCCAGGGCACAGGGTGAGCTGAGCTGGGTCTGCGGGAGCTGCTCAGGAGATCAGCCCAGCCAACCCGCAGAGCACTGTTACTGCTGCTGGTACATCCCGTGTTCCCTTATCCCTGTTTAGCTTCGAGAGCATCCCCGCTCCCAGCTAAGGAAGATGCAGACAAAGGTACAAATCCCTCTGTGGAATCGGGTTTGTGCCAGCGCCAGCTTCCACCTCTGCCAAAGCGAGGTGCCCTGAGCAACCCCAGCCAGGAGAGAGCTCTGGCCTTGGGCAGGAGAAGACAGCAGCGTCCTGGGGAGCCAAGGGAGAGCTCTGTGGGCGACACAGACCTTGTGTGCACAGAGAAAAGCTCCCCAGAACAATGGGACCCCAACAAGGTGGGAGAGACCGTACAGCTCTGGGACGAGCCAATCCAACCGACTCTGGCCATGGCACATCTCCTGCCCTGCTCCCCACCTTCCCCATCCCCTCACCAGCTCGTGCTGCTCCTGCATCTGGGTGATCTTCTTGCCGTACTTCTGGTCCACTTGTTTCAGCTCAGCTACCACGGCCTCACACTTCTCACTCAGCACCTTCTTATCTTCAATGAGCTGCGTGGGGAGAAGGAAAGGCATCAGCAGGGGGGCAGGGTAAGAGCCACCTCAGCTTCTGGCTCCAGAAGCACGACTCTGAGTTGGGATGAAGGATTACCTGGTCGATGAAGGCCAGATGCCTCTGGATAGCTGCCTCATACTGTTCCCTCTGCAGCCTGAGCTGGTGACCAAGCTCCTTCTCGGTCTGTTTGATGTGCTGCACAGTCAGTTCCCTCTGCTGAGCCTTTTGGATGCAAGGAAGGAAGAGCCACAAGACATTAGAAGGAGAAATTACACCCACCCCAAGTGCACAGAAGATATCCCTTGAACCTGGAAGGCACCGCTGGGCCAGAGCAAGGAGGAACAGAGCTAAATCTGTGCCTGGCACTCCCACCTCCTGCCCGCAGGAACACCAAACCCCCGGGGGACAGAGGAGCAGGGAGCTCAGCACCACTTCACTGGGGACACACATGGGAAGCCCCGTTCAGAGCCCTGCTCTTGTGCTTTGAAGCCACTGCCCCAAGGAACATGTGCTCCCCGGAAGCAAGCACAAGTGGCTCACGCACCAGGGCGCTCTGCAGCAGGCTGATGCCTCGCTTCTTCTCCTCCACTTCCAGCTTCAGCCGCATGATGGAGCTGGTGACCTCTGTGGCAACAGCCGATGCCTGCTCCAAGTGAGCCAGATCCTCCTCGGAGAGGAGACCCTGCCACAGCAAACAAAGGGATTAAAACACGGTGGGCACCACCTGGAACCAGGACAAGGAGGCAGGAAATGCTCCCCCCCCCGGGTCCTGACCCCCATCCAACACAGACGGGCTCTTGCTCCAGTGCTCACCTCCCGCTGTGTGGCCGAGCCGGCCGACCTGGGCCTCTCCTGCTCCGACTTCTCCATCTCATCCAGGAAGCTGATGATGCTTTGGAGCTTGGCCTCCGAGAGCAGGGCCCCGTCCTCGGGGACCCCCGGGGAGTGGTTCAGCTTCCCAAACTTCTCCAGGTTATCCGCGGTCAGGGAATTGGAGCTGGGCTCCTGCTGGGCAGACACAGCTCTGAATGAGCACCGGGGCAAGGCAGGGAGAAGAGGGGCTGGGCTCTTCCCAGTCCTCCCCACTGCACCCAGTAACCAGCCCTACCCCCTGTGCTAACGCCAGGCCCGCCACAGCCCTCCCATGGTTTTGCTTCTCCTTGTAAAGACCCAAGCCCTGGTTGCACAGAACTGAACCCCTCCAGCACCTTCAACCCCCCCAGCACCCTCAAACCCCTCCAGCACCTTCAAACCCCTCCAGCACCCTCAAACCCCTCCAGCACCCTCAAACCCCTCCAGCACCTTCTCTGGCAGTGACCCCGCTGTGCTGCTCCCCCTCCACCACAGCAGTGCTGGAGAAGGCAGCCCATGGGGGAACCTCCCCCACCAGGCAGCTGTTGCAGCCCATGGATGGATGTAAGCAGGCTGAGCTCACCCCATCTACCCAGGCATATCTGTCCTTCTTGAAGAGCTTCGGTGGGGGCAGCAGCTCGGGCTCCTCTTCCAACAGCCTGAGCGTGTCCAGCAGCTCATTGAGAGTGACTTTGGACTGAGACCTGCTGGCAGCAGTCACCACGGTCTCCAGGTCATCACCACCCATCTCCCTGGAGCTCACATCCTGGGGACACGACACCACCTTGCAGTGAGTTTGCTGGATCCTTCTAGAAGTCAATGGAGGCTCCAAAGCTGCCCCAGCAGAAAAACTGGTCCAGGAGCAAAAGCAAAGCCAGACCCACCTGCAGCTTCTCCTCTGCCCCTGGCTCCTGCGAGGGCACAGACACAAGGTCTGCGGGGCTGCTTTCGTCTGGCTCTGCAGCTCCTGGATGGGAATTGGCCTCTACAGGAACCAGAGTGTTCTCAGGCACTTGCAAAGCGCAGCCCCCTTGAGTAGCTCCTGGAGAGCTGCTCCTCCATCCCCTCTCCCCTCACATCACACAGGGCTCCATAGCAGCCGAGACCTGCACCAGGGACTCACCAGCATTGTTGGCTTTGGTGACACTGCTGGCTGGGCTGACGTTCCTTGCAGAAGCAGGCTTGGCTGCCTTCTTCTTTGCTACCCTTCTGCTCTCCTTCACCAATGCAAGCTCTTCTTCTGCCAAGCACTTTGCATCCAAAGCCTTTTGGGCCCTTTTCTGGTGCAGCTCCTGCAGGGACACACAAGCCATCAGCACCTTGCCCAGCACAAGCTGTGCTTTGCCACATCCCTGCACTGCTCTGAGTGTGGGGTTGCTGTGAAGGGTTAACAAGGACTCTGCTATGGAAGGGAGAGCGCAGGAGCAACAGCTCTGCTCTTGAGGGCTCTCTGGGTCCTGCCGGCTCCACGTGCGAACCCGGCTGCTCGCATGCCCTGCACAGTGACCTCTCCTGCTCCATGAGAGCCTCCACATCCCGAGGGCCGAGCACTGCACAGTGCAGGCAGCTGCAGGGCCCCGGGGGCTGCCTCAGCCCGGCCCTGGCACAGGCCCGTGTGTGAACGGCTGCTGGAGCGCTCTGCTCCCCACGGCCCCGCTGAGACGCGGCTCTGAGACACCTGCAGCTGCACGAGGAGCCCGCACGGACCAGCCCGAGGGCAGCACCAGCCCTGCCCTGCTGCAGGAGCACGGCGCAGGTGGCGAGGGGCTCCCTGCCAGCAGCACAGAGCAGCCTCAGCCCCCCCACCCCGCAGGGACCCTGCTCTCGAGGAGCATCCCTTTCCCAGCCGCTCCAAGGGGCTGCAGTCCCAGTGTCCCTGTTTCACGGGGCCACCCTTTCCCCCAGAAGCTAGATGGAAACCAGCAAGCTGTGAATGAGCTGCCAAGGCTTGGCAGGAGCACAGCGAGGAACTGCTCTACAGCACCTCCATCTCCACAGGGAGCGCTCCGCTTCCAAGGCTGGCTCTAATCCTGCTTTGTGCTGAGCGCACAGGGATGCAGGGCAGAGGCCTCGCCAACAAACAGTGCCTGCAGCCACGGGGTCCTCGCCTCGGCCCTACCTGGACGGCAGCACGTCGGGCCAGGCGCGCCTTCTCCTCTCGGACCTTGCGGTGCTCCTGGTCCTTCCTCTGCTGCAAATCCAGGATGTTCCCTTCCTCCGTGTGCTGCTGCCTTTCCTTCGGGGGGGAGGGTCACAAACCGTCACTGAGAGCTCTCAGCACCCACCACCCACAGCAGAGCAACGGGGATGGGCCCAATGCACCCGAGGTCACCCCACATCCAGGCTTCCCATCCCCACAGCCCTCCCCTCCATGCAGGTGAAGAGCCCTCAGGAGAGCTTTGCTTTAGAGCAGCTCATTTTCTATAGACACTAAATGCAATTATTTGTCATCTGGGTCTGAAACTATGGAGGAGACAAGGCCTAAAAAGAGGCTTCTGCCATGCAAGAGCCACAGAACTTCTCAGCACTGGGATCAATACTTGAACACAAGGAGACAGCAATAGCTGTGGGTGAGCCATCACTCCCGAAGGAGCCAACACTGGGATGAGCCCACACAGGGCTTCCCTCCTCTGGCCACCAGTGTGCCCGAGGCAATGAGAACTCAGCCCTTTGGTGCTGCGCCTGCTTGGGGCTGAGGGAGCTGCAGAATGGGGCTGTGTATGCTGAGCCCAGCCTGAGCTCCCCATGGAGCCAAACCCGGGCTGTGCCCTAAAGCGCCCGCACATCTGGGGGGGACAGGACCCTCCGGGCTCTGCTCTGCGAGGAACCAAACCCCTCATCCGGATGGCTCCGGTCTGTGACGGGGGGACTGAGCCCCCGCAGCGAGGCGAGGGGAGAGCGGTGCCAGCAGGGGCCGTGCTGCACGGATCCGGATCCGACAGGACTCACCTCCCGTTGGGAAGCCAGCAACCGCCCCAGCGCCGCGGCTGCCGCCCTGTGCCGCTGCGAGTGGCGCCGGTACCAGCGCTGGATGGTGACCGCGGCCAGGTTCACCTGCTCGATGAACCTGCGGGGAGCAGCAGGGTCAGCACGGCCCCGGGTCCTGCCTGGAGCCAGCCACCCACCCTGCTGCACCCCCAGCGCCGTGTGTCCCGACTCAACACGGGCTGCCCTGGGCCTTGGAGGACAGGGCTCAAAGAGCAGGGCATGGGGAGGGTAAAGCAGCCCCTGCGCCTGCTCTCAGAGGGACCTTTCCTGCACCTGAAGCTGCACATGAACAAACCAGCTCCGGCTCCCCTGGGGCTCGCCCTCTGCCTGGCACCGTCCTCCTGCCTGCTCCCAGGACCCGCGCTGGCTCTGCCTCACCTCTCTGCCTCCTCCTCGGTCACCTCCTGCCTGCGGGGCGGGCTGCGGCTGCGGCTGCTGCTGCTGGTGTTGTTGCGGGTCAGGATGTTGTTGCTGGAGAAATTCTTCTGCGACTTCACGAAGCTGCTTTCACCATCCTCATTGGAGGTCGCTTTGACAACATTGCTAAGGCAGAACACAGAGTGACTCAGCACCATCCTGCCCCATCCCATGGCACGTCTGCACAGGAGCAGGGGTCAGCACAGCCTCCCAGCCACGACCCCATCGCGCTTACTTGAGGGAGCTGGGTGCCTGGTTGGAGCTCTTGGGCACAGGGCCCTTCTCAGTGGTGGAGTAGTTGTTGTGCACCATGGTGGTGACACAGTTGCCCATCGCGCCCTTGTTGCTCCTGTTGTGGAGAGCAGAGAAGGTGCTGGGACTTGCTGGATCCGAAGGGAACATCAGGCACTAGCAACGGATGCTCTTTCCACTGTATCCCTCAACCCACCCATGACCATCTGGAGCATCTCCCAGGGTGGGGAGGAGGCTCCCTAGGGCTCCCTACTTGGTAGGTGTTACCTGATGCATGGATCCACACAGCCCAAGCGGACCTAAGAGCTCTTGGAGCTCTTTCACACATGGCCTCGGCTCAAGTCTCTCCTGGCCCCGAAGAGTCCCTCTCTTACCTGTTGTTTGCAGTGAAGTTGGCTGCCAGGAGCATGGTGGCCTCTTTCCTCCTCATGCCCGCTGGTGCCTCAATGCCGCGGGCACCGGAGGGGCCTGGGAACGCTCGTGGTTGATCGTCCTGCATGGAGCCAGCAGGAGCTCAGTGCAGGCAAAGCACCAGCCCCACGTCCTCAAACGCCTCCTCCCTCCCAGCCCACTTTCTCCCCACACGAGAACCCTCCATTGCAAGCACAGCAGCCTCAAGGCTTTGCCTCCTTCTGCCACAAGCATGGAGGTGATGGGACAAAGGCCCTGGGGCAGAGCAAGGCCAGCACAGGCTGGAGCAGCAGCTGAGCACTTTGGCCACTCAAACAGCGCGGGCTGAGGAAGGAGCAGCCCAGCCACCACGGACTGGACGGAGCGCCCTACCCTTGGGCTCTAGGGAAACCCTCCCACTCCTCCACCAACCCAAAGCAGCTCCCAGGTGGGCAGAGCTGCTGCAGCCCCCGTCCTCACCAAGATGTTCCACGTGGTTCTCTTCTCCGGGCCGGTTTTGCTCAGACTCGACCCTTTCCTTCTGCCCCCAGCACTGCCCTCGAGGAGGGTCAGGAAGTCTCCTGCCTGCTCGGAGCTTCAGCGGGAGCCGGGGGGAGGCAGAGAGGAGGGAAGAGGCGTTGTGAGCACCGCACACAGCCCCGGCCCAGGGCTCTCACCCCGCACAGGGTCAGGCGCCGGTACCTGCGCACGCTGCTCCCCCGCTGGCTGACCTGCGTGGTGCTGTTGGACCTGCGCAGGTTGTTCATTGCCCGGCCGCCTGCCTCTTCCTGCAGCGGAGAGAGCCGAGTTCAGCCGCGCGAACCCGGCCCGGGCAGCTCCCCTGAACCGGTGCTGGGGGAGCGCTGCCCTCAGCACAGCCCCGACACGAGGCCTTGGGACCCCCGGCCTCAGCCCCCTCGCGGGGAGCCTGCAGCATCCACCCGAAGAGAACAGGAGCCAGGACCATGGGGTTCCCAGGAGGAAATCAGTGCAGGGAGGTGAGAGGCAAGGAGGGGAAAAGAGCAAAGCCCGATGCTTCCCTACTTGCTCTTCTGCACGCATTAAATCGTTGGGAAGAGGCCTAACGAGCAGCTGAGGGTGACCCGAGGTGGGGAGAGCCCAGCCCCGCAGCACCCAGAGCTGCAGCTCCACCCCGAGCAGCCCAGCTCTGCCCTCCCAGCGCTCCCCATGAACGCACGGATGGGCCACACGCTTCCAGGGGGAGCCGGGACCCCCATTGCCACCTCCCAGCCCCGGCTCAGCGCGGCCGCGGCGGATGAGGCCTCACCGGACCGTTCCTCTTGGCTTTGCCGTCGGCGGTGACCGACACGGAGCGCGCCATGGGCTTGGCGGAGGCCGCGCTGCCGGGGCGCCGCAGGAGCGGTGCGGGGAGGCCGGTGAGGCTCAGCCCCGCGCCTCCAGCCCCAGCGCCCTGGCAGGAGGAGCTGCTGCGGGCGCTCCTCATGCTCCAGCGGGAGGAAGGAGCCCTGCAAGCGAAGCACAGAGGGAGAGGGAAGGAGTGGGGCGAGCACCCAGCGCCGAGCTCCCCGCTGCCGCACACGGCGCTGGAGCCGCTTCCCAACGGGACAGAGAACCCCGAGCGAGGCCTGGGGAGGTCCCGATGAGCTCTGACCCAGCCCCCGCCTGCCCCTGGCCCGGACGAGAGCCGCGCTCCCCACCCCAGGCTCCTTCACTCCACGCGGACCACGGCTGCAGGAGGCTCCCGTGAGCCCAGAGCATCCTCCCCTGCTGAGGCCGGGCTCCGCCGCCCCGGGGCCCTGCGGCGCGCACGGATGCTGGGGAAGCATCGTCCCGGGGGCCCTTCCCGCACCGAGCGCTCCCGGGTCTCTGCCACGGAGCCGTCCCGAAGCAGCCGCAGCGGCAGCACGGGCACGGCTCCCCCCCCGCACCGCCTCCCCTACCGCTGCGCCCGGGCAGGTCTGGCTCCCCCCGCCCCGGAGGCCTTGGCGACGCCGCGGACTCCAGCACCCCCGGTAAACAAAAGGCTCCCAATGGAAGCCACCGGGCACAGCCCGGCCCCGAGCCCCGCGCCCGGACCCCAACGATGCAGCCCCCCAGGGCCGTGCCCGGGCCCTCAGCCCAGCCCCCACCGACCCCCGGCCCCACGGGCGAGGGGCTCCAGGCAGCGGAAAGGACCCGGAGGAGGAGGGAGGGCCCCGAGGCTCGCCCGCTCCCGGCCCCGCTCCCCTTCGCCCGCTGCCCGGTACCCGCCGTGCCCGTGCCCGTGCCCGTGCCCGTGCCCGTGCCCGTGCCCGTGCCCGTGCCCGTGCCCGTGCCCGTGCCCGCGCCCCCGCTCAGAGCAGGCCCCGACCCCGCACCCGCTCCTGCCGCGGCCACGAGCCCCGCCCCGGCCGTTGAGGGCGGTGGAAGCCAATGGGAAGAACGGGGCGGGACGAGGAGGAGAGCGGCGATAGGCTGAGGAGGAAAAAGGGGCGGGAGGAGGGTGGGGCGATGGAGGCGTGGCCTGACGGATCGGGGCGCGGCCTATCTAAAGTGAGCCAATGTGCTGAGAGGGGAGGGGCTTATGCGAGAAGGGCGGGGCTTGGATCGCTGCTCGCCCCTTGGTGCTTGGGGGACTACGGGGCAGGGGGAGCTCGGGTCAGGCTCCAGCAACGCCGCAAGCAGAGTCGAGAACTCCCAGGCCCAAGCGTGGGGTTTATTGGTGGGTCCCAGCCCCACTGCATCGGTGCCTGCTCCCACCCCAGCCCCACGGCTGCCCGGGCTGCAGCTGGGGGAGGCAGGGGGGCACCCAGGAGCACCCCAGAGCCGTGCTGGGGTCCCCAGTGAGCGCCGGTGGGCTCTGGTACATCTCCAGCGCAGGGCCAGCCCCGTTCCCCTCTGCCAACCCCAAACGAGGGCTTTTGGCAACAAAAGCAGCTCCAGAAACGTCATAACCTGACCAAACCCCTGGCCCCCACGGCCATGGCTCACGGTGTCCCCCCCCCAGCAGCCCCCTTCCCTTGTCCCTGTGGACAGGGCACCCTTTGCTTTTCCCTAGGGTGCCAAGGCAGCATCCGGCGGGATGGAGCCGCCTTCCCACCAAGCCCATAGGGCCATGGCACAACAGGCCCCGCAGGGAGGGAGGGCAAAGCCCCCGCAGCTCCCCGGGAGCCCCACAGCAGCTACATGTTGAGGAAGGCAAAGGCCGACGGCCGCTGCTCACCCTCTGTGTCCATGTGGGGCTCTGCCGGGGGAGAGTCCTGGCACAGCGTGGCACCGGGAGGAGCCACCAGCTCCATGCCAGCAAAGAGGGAGAGGCTGCGGGACAGCGCAGGGGCCCCCGCCGCGGCCTCCGGCCCCCTGCTCACCGCCTCCTGCCCGCAGGGACCGGCTGGCACCGCGGCACCGGGCTGCCCAAGGGTCTCTGCTTCCAGCCCTGCCTCCTGGCTGCAGGCAGCGGGCAGCGGGGCTGCACTCAGTGGGGTGAGGATGCTCTCGCCGGGCAGCGGGGGGATGTCCAGCAGCAGGTCCCCGGGGCACGGGGCTGAGCCAGGGGGGAGGCTGGAAGGGTCCGAGTTCAGGTGGGTGCTCTCTGGGGAGGGGTGGCCTCTGCAGAGAGCCTCGAACTGCCGCAGGATCTGCAAGGACGAGAGGGATGGGTGGGAATGAGAATGGCATCGGGAGCAGGATACAACCCCAGCCCCTCTTCCCAATGGAGACTGCTCTGGGGTCCAGACCTGACTCTTGGGGATTGCATCCTCCAGGCTCCCTGCTCCTGGGAGAGAGGGACAATTCCCACCCCTCTGGGACACACATGGAACCATTCCCAAGGGCTGGGTGTATCCAAGGATGCCCTGGGAGCTGCCCGTGGGGAGGGGACATGGGGACACCCCAGGAGTCACCTTCGTTGCTCGGTTGGCGACAGGGCCGGGGCTGCCCTGGCTGAGCTGCTGCAGCTGCTGCCGCGTCGCGGCAAAGATCTGGTCCAGGGAGAGCAGGTCCGAGCACATGAGGGAGGAGATGGCACCCATGGACCTCTGCAGGGGGAGAGCGCGGCTGAGCCGGGGCAGGCAGCACCGGGCACCCCGCGGGGCCGCACCGCGCTCACCATGCGGACGCTGTCACTGGGGTCCTGCAGCGCCCGGCTCAGCAGCTCCAGCACCACCTCGCAATTGAGGAGCCCGCATCTGGCCATGAGGCAGGGGTTATGGCAGCACCGGCTGCACCAGGACCCGCCGCCCTCCTGCATGTCAGCCCCAAGGTCTGTGCCAAGGGGGTGAGAAGGCCCCGCAGTGCTCCCCACCCAGCCCCACAGCACCCATGGGCCTCTCAGGGCACTTACTCCTTGAGGAAGTGCTGTGCTTCCTCCCTGGTGAGGAAGACCCTGGCGCCGCGGGTCAGCGCTGACACCAGGCTCAGCTCCCGCACGCAGTCACCCAGGCTGTCAGCATCCACCCTGCACCGGAACAGGCCTTTCTGGGGACAGGAGCCAGCCCTGCTCCCTCCTGGGGGTCCAGGACAGACACACCCCCCCCCAACTCCCGTGGGCTGGGAGCCCCCCAACACCACCCCTGCCCCTGGCCCTGCACCCCCAAGGCTGAGGCCAAGCACCCCAGCAGGAACAGAGCAGAGCCCCTGGATTAAGGTGTGGGAAAGGAGGGATGAGGCAGCACCTCAGAAGGGGACCCTGCAGCTCCCACCTCTCGGCCGCCTGGCTCAGCTCCCGGCTGGCTCCGCAGTGGCCGTCGCTGCCCGATTTGCTGCAGGAGTCCGAGGTGCGGCTCCGGTCCCCGAGGCCCTGCGAGGAGTCCTGGGAGCTGTGCCCGCTGTCCGCCTCCTCCCAGCCTCCTCCGGCCAGCCCCGGCTGGTGCCGCACTGCAGGGACACGGCGGGGACGCGCTGACCCCACACCGAGCCCCCCAGGAGCTGCCCCAGCCCAGCATGGGGGGGGGGGGGGGGGAACGGATGGGACCT